>CM042140.1:87596523-87631523 GCA_023376005.1 Doryteuthis pealeii
AGGGGATAAAGAAACAATGTTTTAATGAAATAATTCTGATATTTTGTTAGGATTCTATGGCTACAGAAATAGTTGACACAAATATAAGTAATGCTCACAGTCCCCTTAAAATGTTGACCATTTGATATTGTAAACAGTGTTTAAGCACTTTGTTGAAAAAAAAAAAAAAATTTTTTTTAAATTAAACTTTGTAACATGCATAAAATAGTGGAGCAAGCAAAATCTGTCTATCTATCTGTCTGTCTGTCTGTCTGTCTGAAACTTCGGAAATAAAAGAATTGATGACAAAGTAAATATTATACACATTAAATATCGCCAGGGCTGGGTTTTTGAGCAAAAATAATGAGGATTTGATTTATATTTGGGGAAGATATTTAAAAATTCAAATTTGAAAAGTAACAGTAGGGAAAGTCATTTGCATGTTATTTTGTTTATCTTTCTGGGTGTGTGTTTTTTTTTTTTTTTTTTTTTTTTCATTTTGAAGTATAATATTGATTGATTGAATTAATCGCCTCATTTATATCTTCTTTTTTTTTTTTTTTTTTTTTTTAATTGTAAATTATTGAATGGAAATTTCTTACTATATTGTTATATATTCCATGGGGATTTTTATGGGGCAACCAGCGAGGTTCTCACTCACGATAAGTAATAATGGATCTGCAAGACTAACTTTTTAAAACTTCCCTCCCCCTGGCTACCCAGGCGACGCCAGGTAGCCACTTCTAGTCATTACTAAATGAAGCCAAGGCTGTATTTCATTCAAACAAAGTGACATTGAACAGAAAATAGTTCTTCACCATTATCTCCTTTAAGAGAACCAAATGAATTTGAACAAGTATTTTTTTCTCAATTAGATTAACTTAAGGCGCAGTACCCAATGAAAAACATCAGGAATTAAAAGAATGGCATAATCTAAATTTGTAACAGCTTGCTTTAAAAGTTCTTATTCCTTTCAGAGATGCTTATAGGTACGCATCCTGCATCCCTGATGCACAAAAATCTAAAAGGACACAGTAAAATCGTATCCATGTGTCCAAGTGTTTTTCTTTTTTCTTCCCTCACCATTTCAAGCTACCTGTAAATACATTTCAATACTTTCTTAGAAATGAATTACACAGGATAGGTTACAAGATAGAAGTTAGACGGCTTTAGTTGGGGCCCATCAATTTTCCCGGGGACTCATTCAAAGCAAATATGTGCATCCCAGACCGCACTAAATGAAAAAAGGCTATCAGCATCACTACCTTTTATATTCAACAAATATACTTTCAGATTATTATTTATTCCTGTTTTTATAGAGTTCTCTTAATGAAAAAAAATGTTCAATTCCCTGTGCGACTACAAAATATACCTAGAGCAAATCTTTGCTTAGAAAGTTTTGTTTTTTTTGTTTTTTCTTAAAGTTCTAAGAGAGTGGAATTGGGGAAGTTGTCTGAAAAGATGACAGAAGATACAAGCACAAAACTGTAAATATGTTGTCTGAATTTTTAAGATGAGGCTTTGTATGTTCTATTTCAGACTGTTACCCCCCCTCTTTATTCTGAAATATACATACACAATGTTTCAGCCATTGTACTCTCTGGTCTTCTTCAGGTGCTCCTTGTAATCCATTGGGGTAGACCATTATCATTCTGGAAAAAGTGTCAAAACTTTGTTTATCCAAACGTAGCAATGATTCAACTTAGGAAAATGATTTCCCAAGTTGAATCCTGAAGAAGGCCAGAAGTGTACAATGGCTGAAACACTTCACAATAAAGATGAGGACAACAGTCCAAATAATCAAAGTAGTAAATATGTTATTAGATAAAAGTAAAGTATATTTTTTTTTTTTAGATTTTGATTTATTTCTTATAAAAAAATATTTTTTGGTTATCTCATGTATGGAATCTAGTGGATTTTAGATGTCTCTGTATATTGCAGCCAGTATTATTGCACTTGATAGTAAAATTGTTATGCAATCTCCACAGAAAGTTTTGTCTTTCACTAGAGACAAATATGACCAGAGGTTGCATCATACATTTCATTTTGTTGTGATGAGAATATAAAGTTACACTTGATTACAAATAACAGGAAATCATTATTTGATAAAAGACATCAGGCTTAATAAAAACGTGTTGGAAGTAAAGACTGATAACATTTTTGCATCTGGTTAAAATTAGGCAAGGAACACTGACAGATATTATACAAGGTGAAGAGTTACATATGACTTTAAAAAGTAAACAATATCTGGTTATTACATATAACTCCAACATAAACAAAGGGGGACCACTCTTGAATGATAAATTATTTATTGATCTACTAGGAAAAAAGAAGTTAGGGTTAGTTTAATGGGAAAATAAATAATTTATCAGTCAAGAGTGGTTCCCCTTTGTTTATGTTGGAGTTATAGGAAATAGCCCAATATCTATTAGCAAACTGTAGATTTTAGTGTGAATGGAAAGCATTGTTCAAGATGTTTGTTGCTTAGGAAATAAACAACTGAACCTGAATGTCGCAGGAACATTTACTTGGTGTGTTGATTTTTTTTTTTTTTTTTTTTTTTAATGATAATATACGATATAGATAGTTGATATTTAAAGTTTAAGATATAACATTTCATGTTTGTAATTATTTTCTGTGTGTGTGTGTTTATGCACATGTATAATATATATATATATATATATATATATATCATCGTTGAGTAAAAGTCCTTTTTGAGGAAAATCTTGACTGGGCACATCAGTGTAAGTTGGAAAAATATGAAGATCTTACGAACACAATGTGTCAGAAATGGATGGATAACGGATGTATTTCCTATTGAAGTCGGATGCCAAGGTTTTATTATCAACTCAACCTTTGCATTTTTGACTAAACATCGACTTTCTCCACCAGACAAGAGGAAATACATCAAAAAGATCCAGGATAAGGCTCTAAATGTGTCAGCGTGGATATGGCAATCCCACAGTGTGACAACAAACCAACAAAGTCTGGTGGTATCATGAGATACTGCTGGGGTGCTCTGGGTTTGTGGTAATGATGCTTTGGCCTCAAAATCATGCTTGAACCCAGAGTCATCATCTGATGAAAGCTTTGTTAAATGCAATGCTACTGTTTAAATAGCATATATATATATATATATATATATATATATATATATATATATATATATATATATATATATATATCATCCAAAGATAAGGTCTCCAAAATATTTAGAAATCACAGAAACATTTATTGTTTATTTTCAATGATGTCTACACATTTTAATGTTTGAGTATGTGTCTATTTGTCTACATAATCACCATTTTAGACATACATTTTTAGAGGTGCTGTGGTAGTTTTTGTAAAGCCCATGTCATATCGGCTCTCCACAATGTCTTTGAGGAAGCATTGAATCTACAGGTTGTTGCAAACTCCCTACACCACTTACGGACATTTTTGACATCCATGCACAATTCTCTATGCACTTTCATTAAGTGGTGATTTATTTCAATCATTTTAATTCCTTTTGCATTCAAAAACTGAATAATTGTGCAAACTTCACACTTGATTGCTTTTTTTCTAACTAAAATATATGTTAACGGAAACCCTATTTTAATAATTTGTCTAAATTTGATTTATTTTTACTTGACAGGAACTCCCTCATTCTGGTCAATATATCAATGGAATTGATAAGGTAAGTAATACTTATGTTCTTTATTGATTTGCTGTGTCTGTTTTATTATTTTGTTAAAATTTCATAAATGTAAATTTGAATGTTCATATGGTGTATTATCTGTATCATTTTCTACAAACAAATGCACATCATTGTATTTGAAATATTGTTGATCCCCATGGAATAGTGAAAAATGTGCTGGACTCTGACATTGTAGTAAGCAAGTTCGTATTCCAGTCACACTATCATTTTCCCTTTTAAAGGGCCAGTTTAGCTCAGTTGGTGGATCATTCACCTAGGAATCCAGGTTCAATACCGGTCTTTGCCAACTTGGAGCATAAGAAGCACAGCTTGGATAAAGCTGAGCGGTAAAGTATCTGGGAGCTGATGGTAGGCTGGCACTCCACCTCAACAACAAAAAAGAACAATCTCCCTGGTTTAGCACAAGTGAAAAGGGGATAGACTCCATTGCCGTTTGGCTTATACTGACAATAGGCCACTCTGCCAACTTTACTTACTACTACTATGTTCTAAAATTATCTTCTCGGTCAAAAATACTTGGTTTATCTGTAAAAGTAGACAACTCCTTCCATTAATTCACTATAGGTGAATTTGTTGGATGGAACCAGCTCAACTGACCAGGGTGAATGCCATCACAGAAACAGAAAAGTAGATAACATTTGAGTTAATCTTTAATAGTATCCTCATATTTACTAACTTATCACAATAAATTAATTTTCTAGAATTCTATTTGGATAATGTACATGCCAATTGAATATCTAATGGACACAATAGTGAATTAATATACAGTAAACTAAAAGAAAATTAATTCAATTTTAATACAAACATTTTTTATTTTTTTATTTTATTTTTATTTTTTTATTTTTTTTTATTTTTTTTTTTTTTTTTTTCATTTTTTTTATTTTTTTAAATTAAGCTCAAATTTTAAGAATTTGTGTAATATAAATAATGGTACGTTAACTTACATCACCAATTGGTGCCAGGTGTGGGAGTGTTTTTAATGCAAATCAAGCCAGTTTTTCCCATTCAGATTAATGTAATTTCAATTTGTTTCTGGCCCCTACAATATAAGTAAAGTAAAATAATTTATTATAAAATAATTGTTTCAAGATGGCAATATAACTAAAAAATGACTACAGTGTACCAGTGTGTGCATGTTGATAATATAGTTTGCTATAGTTATAAATAAAAGGGCATGGTGTCATTTTTATCATCTTAGGAAATACACGGCAAGACGAGGGTGTTTGCATTTCATATATACCTAATACCATTGGGGGGAAAAGTATACATCCAACTATTCTCCCTCAAGCTATAGGTAAATAGTAGGGAAGTCTGGGCCCTTTAACCTTGGTTAGGAAACAAATTTTGGAGAAGGAAAACTCTGAATTCCAACCTGTTTATCTCTGTTTAAGAAATTGACCTGGTCTCACATCCTACTCATATGGAGGGGTTAGTAAATATATATTTATAAATAAAGAATACTCAATATCAGTGATAGAGCATATATAAGTTAGGGTAGCATAGACATAAAGTCAACGGTGCTTAGTAACTGCGAGTGTCAACTCTGGAGGTTTTAATTAAACTGTTCTTCAACAGATTTAATTATGTGAGCATTCACAAGTCATTTCTGTTTCTTTTTCACCTCTTTTCTAAATTTGACTGTGACTCTGCGGACAGCTTGGATTACTGGTTTAACCAATGTGTCTACTTTTGTTTTGATTTGCTGACCATTCTTCCCATCTCCAGACAATAGATTTTTTTTCAAATCTATATGCAAATTTCTTTTGAGTTCCTCAACTAGGAGGTTATAACTATGTTCAATGGAATTCACCTTTGCATTTTCCTGTCTTTTTAAGAACTGAAGCTGTGTAGCTCTCTTCAATCTTAGCAGTGGTATATCAACACTATGATGAATTCAGTGGTGAATTCTTTTTTTTTTTTTTTTTTTTTCACCAATTTTAACTTCTGGAATAAAGGTTCCTAGTATTTTTGGTGGTTTGGACAGCTATATGTGAACAGTAGCTTCATTTGTCTTGCTGCTCATGCATTTTACCTTTAACTTAACCCATGGTATCCTGTTAATGATCCGCCCTGTCGCCTGGGGCGTTAGAATGCACCTCTGCAGAGGGGTAAGACTCCCCAAAAGGGGGCCACCTGTTGGCCATGGGTGGCAACCTGTGATGTTTAAGGATGGAGTCTTGGTGGATGAGCAGTCCATGACCTGCAACAGTCCACTTAAACCCTTACTTAGGCTAGACGGGCGGTCGGAGAGGCCCCCTCCAATCAATCGGCTGGTCACATCAAGCCCTAGCACCCATATGATTGCCCCAACCCTATTGCCCTTATGGCAACCCCCAAATCCTTTTTATCATATGGGTGCTAAAAGGCAGTGGCTGAGGGTCTACATGTCCTGAGAATGACGTTAAACTCTATCTGATGGTGAGGTTCCAGTTTTGGAGGTTTGGGGAATGTGGAGCACCACTTCATCACCATTGCTCCCTGGTCACTCTGACTCAGAGTGGTAGTACCTGTTAGGGTCCCATCTATGGGTTAAATAGAAAAATGTATTCATAAAAAAATTGTGTATCTATTAAGAATGACTTTATTTCAAAACTTTATTGGCACTGAGGTTGATATGCTCTAAAACAAAATAAGCCAAACCTGTTAATGATGTTTATGCTAGTGCATTAATCTACAAGCAATTTTAATGGTTTGCCTCTGCCATTGTTATTTTGTAAATCACCACTTATAAAGGCAAAAGCATCATTCAGGCCCAGTCTTCTAAAGTCTTCACACTGTTCTGCAAACATGTTTACATGTCTGGTTTTGCACATTTAATGTCCTTACTGAAATGCCCTGTCACACCTCATTGGTGACATGTTCGTGTGTTGTACTTTTTTTATTTTTTTAATTTTTTTTGTTTCTATTCTGCTTTGTGTATGCAGTTTACACTTTCAGCTTGACCACTATTTTCTGTAATTTTCTGGGACCATATGACTTTTAGGCACCCCTTTTTGATCTCGATTAAGAAAGGACATGTTTTTCATTTACACCATCAATATCCTGTTGTTTGTTAGGGGTTAGGGTTATAATTTTTTTTTTAAATCTAAAAATCGTCTGTTAAAACAACCAGATATTGACGGTGTAAATGAAAAACATGTCCTTTCTTAATCAAGATCAAAAAGGGGTGCCTAAAGGTCATATGGTCAATTTTCTGTATTTAAACATAGACGCATGTGGTGTAATGGCTAGTCGTAGGAAATGGACTTGTCAACCCGAGTTCAAATCCTGGATGAGGCTGTTTGCATTTCAGTGCATACCTTGGGAAAGGTATGAATCCAACTATTCTCCCTCCAGATATGGATAAATAGTGGAGCAGTTTGGGCTGTTTAACCTTGGATAGGTAATCAGTCTAGGAGGAAAACTCTGAATTCAAACCTGTTAAACTCTGCTTGATAAATTGACCTTGTGTCACATCCTGCTTGTGTGGAGGGGTTAGTAAATACGTAAACATAGAGCTCTTATTTTCTTTTGATTGTGTGTATAGTTCTATGGCTCATTCGAGAATTAACTGGTCACCTTTTGCCAACAGTCTGTGTTTGATATACGCAGACCAACAATTCCACAGAATAGAATCTCTTATTTGACTTATCTGTGTCGGCTCCAAAATTTCAGTCCATAGCAATTTTCTGGAGCAGTGTAGCGATCTGTTAGTAATTTTCTGCTGGTTAAGGCTTTAGCCTCATGGAACGCTTGTCTTAAAGTGAGAATATTCTCTTGAAGTAGTTATTTAGTGCAGTTACGGCAGTGTCGTAATCTTGACACTTTTGATTATCAAGTAACATCACAAATATATCCTGCACCGCAAGTCTTGCCAAATGCAATAGTAGAGTCCATTGTCTTTATATTGTTCAAAGTTGTGTTGGTTATTGCCTTTTTTAATGAACTCTTCAAGGAGTAATTCTTACCCATCAATGTAAAATCTATAAGTTTTAAACCAAAAACTCCACTTAGGACCTAATAATTCTGCTCTATTAATGCAGTCAAAATTTTAGGACCATATGACCTTTAGGCACCCCTTTTTGATCTCAATTCAGAAGGACATGTTTTTCATTTACACCGTCAATTAAACGGTTGTTTGTTAGGAGTTAGGGGTTAGTTTTATAATTAAAAAAACAACCTAAAAATCGTCTGTTAACAAACAACCGGATATTGACAGTGTAAATGAAAAACATGTCCTTCAGAATTGAGATCAAAAAGAGGTGCCTAAAGGTCATATGGTCCAAATTTTAAATTCCACTAGTCGAATTTTCCTCTGCCATATTGAATTTGCTGCTATGTTTTAAGTTCTTGTTTTTCTCATCATTATCAGTGTAATATCTTCTATTCATCTTAAGGATGGCAACCAAATAACAACACTTATAAACCACAAGATGGTGTCTGTAATACTAGCAGGACCTGTGGATATATCATCATATGATAATTTAATTATTACGATGTTTGATATGTTTACTTAAGAACTATTGCAAATAGTTCAATATGTAAAAAGTATAATCTTGATTTAACTCTCTCACTCTTTTTTTTCTTTCTTTCCTTTTCATTGTCGATTGAAACAGATTAGCATTATTGTTTTCGCATTCTCACCCCCCTCTATTTTTCTCCTACTCTTTCTTATTATATTCTTTCTGTGTAGCATGTCCTTTTGTTCTTAGCTAAATAATGGACCATTCCATTTTTATTATAGAGGTAACAACACTCATAAGATATAAGAATTTGGCAGATAAGCAAACCATATAATCAACATTTACATTTTTGCATTTCATCTTGGACGATTTGGACGGTCTTATTTTTCACCAGAGGGTGTTGCAAGATGATAACGAATGGAAGATTAAGGAACACCAGTATTAATATATATTTCATTATAACAATCATACAATAGGTGGGGTTCACTTCTGCCGATGTCTTTGGGGGTAAATGTAAAAGGGGTCAGTTTAGCTCAGTTGGTAGAACATCCGCCTAGGAACCTCAAGGTTCCGACTTTGATACTGGCCCTTGCAAACTCAGCACATGAGTAACACCGCTTGGATCTGTGCAGTAAAGTGGAGAGCTGATGGTAGGTGTGGTGCTCCACCTCAAATACAAAAAAAAATCTCCTGGTCTAGCGTTAGTGAAAAGGGCATAGACTCTTTTGCTGTCTGGCTGATACTGATGATAGGCCACTTTGTCAATTTTTTATTACAATTTGCAATTAACAATTAAACATATTGAAATATGTATAACATGGATTAACTCATAACAGACTCTCTGGCTCAGTTTGGCCATAACTGCCGCCGGTCTCACGATTCTGCTGTTGTTTTACTCTCAGTGGAGGCTGAATTGGCAATGGTGGACCCAAAGTACTTGAAGCTCTCAACGGCTTCCACGCTGTACCTGCTGATGACAATGTTCGGAGGGGTGTCTACACTTTGTGCCATGACTTTTGTCTTATTTAAATTTATGGTAAGCCCGAACTCCTTAGAACATGTGCGAGTCGGTTGACAAGCTGTTGCAGGCCGTGTTCAATGTGTGACGTTAAAGCTGCGTTATCGGCGAATAGCATTTCCCGAATGAGGACCTTTGTGATTTTGGTCTTAGCTCTAAGGTGAGCGATGTTGGACAACTTGCCATCAGCTCTGATGTGTATGTAGACTTGAAAAAATATCCCGAACAGCATAGGAGCAAGGACACAGTCCTGCTTCACTCCACTGCTGTCTGCAAATGCCTCGGATGTTGCACCATTAAAACAAACTTTGCTGTGCATGTTTTCGTGGAAGGAGATGATGATTCCAAGGAGTCTGGGCAGGCAGCCTATCTTCTATAGCAATTTAAAGAGTCCACTTCAGCTGACCAGGTCGAATGCCTTCGTTAAGTCTATGAATACAGTGTAGAGTGGCATCTGCTGCTCCTGGCACTTTTCCTGCAGCTGGCATAGTGAGAAGATCATGTCCACAGTTGACCAGTTTGCTCGGAAGCAACACTGTGACTCTGGATGCAAGATGCAAGGGTCTGCAGATGCGCCAGTGTAACATGAGCAAAGACTTTTCCAACTATGCTGAGGAGGGAAGTGCTCCGGTAATTGTTGCAGTTGCTCCGATCTCCTTTCTTCTTGTATAAGGTGACGATGGTGGCGTCCTGCATGTCTTGAGGGATGTGTCCTTCTTCCCAGCAGCTGCAGAGTAGTTTATGTAGTGGTTGGAGCAGAGTATTGTCATAAGTTTCAGGAAAAATGAGTTCCATATTAACTCACAGAAACTCGCACTTCTGTATCAAAACATAGAAAACAAAAATTGGGGTAAGGAAGACACAAGGAGATGAATAAAAATTGTTCAATGTTTGAAAAATTATGATTTTAATATTGTGATAAATTTAGTTTAATTAATTTTATTTTTTGTCTATATTTAACAAAATTTCAGGATTTATTACAATGACATATTGGAAGAATGTAATCATACAGTTGCCCCTCTGCATCTATAAGATGGGTGTCAGGAAAGAATACTAAAATATAAGTCCTTTATATAAAATGGCATAGAATTTTTATATAACCTATGTACCTGTTCCTGTAAATTTTAAATAATTTCTCTATTATGAAATATGGTAACTAATGTATTTACCTAACGTTTTTGCTACAGCCAGGATACAACACAAGGTACATTGTTAAGCAGAGTACAGTTGGTTTGAATTCAGAGTATTTCTTCTAGACCGGTTGCCTAACCAAGACGAAAAAACCCAGTCTGCCCTACTATTTACTTATAGCTGGGGGAGAAGATATGGAATTCTGACTTTCCTAAGGACCTTAGCACAAAGCGAATCACAAACAGCCTAGTTCAGGATTTGACCTCTGGTCACCATTTCCCACAACAATAATCATGCCTTCTCTTTAATGTAGCTTCTGCTGCATTTTCATTATTTGAAATGTAACTTAAGTCAGCATGTTTTTTCTCAGAGGTGAAGAGTTTTAACTCTTTTATCTGTATGTCAACTGTTAAGTCATTGGAAATATCCATGTCTATCATTGATTAAATTAAGAAAGGGTTAACTCTAAAAAAAAAAACAATTTGGATGATTGAAAAAGAATTATCGATGTGAACGAAAATTCTACAAATTCATCATTCAGTCACAAGGTGGAGTTGAAAATCATGTTTTTCCCTCAATGCATTTTAAGTGTATTTCATCAATAAAAATCTCGCTAAGATTTACTGTCGTCGA
Source organism: Doryteuthis pealeii (assembly GCA_023376005.1). Lineage (NCBI taxonomy): Eukaryota > Metazoa > Mollusca > Cephalopoda > Myopsida > Loliginidae > Doryteuthis > Doryteuthis pealeii. Next base: position 87,607,424 of record CM042140.1, read on the forward strand.
TCAGATGCGGTTACACATGAGTTATAATGAAAGAATATTGAGGTTAAAAAACAAAGACATTTGAATGAAGATTAGGGATGATTTGCAGACCACTGGTATTCTGCATAGACGTGTTTACTTAGTATAAATTGATAAAGGTTTATTTTGTAATGGTATAACAAACTATTAATCTTCAGACTAGATTTGAACCTTTGTCTCATCATGTCTTGTAAAATTCATAATACTCAGTATTAATGATTTGATGATAGTTATCTATCCCAGTAGTAAATAAGACTGGATTATGTTGATATTAAATCATCACAAGAGCCAACATCTTGAACAACAACTGTCCACTGTGGTTTGGTCTTGTGATGATATTAATCTCTTATTATAGATCTTAACAATAATAAAACCAAGAGTTTAAAGAAGTGTTTCATTCATTACTGGACATATATATATATATATACAGGCTGTGTGCTATGTGGCATAATCAATTCTGCTGTTGTTTTTAAAGCCATATATTTTAAAACCTGGCCACAGCTGTTAATGACAGATATCTGATCAACCTGTTGAGGAGGAGGAAGAGCTGAAGGAGGAGGAGGTTGGTAGGGAAGGAACAGTTCAGATGTTATGCAAGAGAAATGTTGTTCATTTAACTATAATAACTGTGGCTGTCAGTGTAGCTAAAACCCCCTGGACTTGATTTTTGCAGGGTTGACTTGTAAGATGGGCTTCTTTTTTTTCTTTTTTTTTTTCTTTAATGTTGTGCTTGTTTGGATTGATTGATTAAGTCTGTTGATATTAAGATGTTAAAATAACGTGTGTAAAATGAACATTTGTTAAGACTTGTTAGCATTAACATTATGTTTTTATGTTATAACTTAAAATGTCTTCTCTTCTAGGACCTCCTACTTCTTAAAGCCACGTCTACTTCAACTGTATATTGTCTTCAAGATTGCCTTAATATTCTTCAGATGCGGCAGGTAAATGCCAGTTTTTCTATTTTTATTAATTCTTTGGTCATTTTATTTATTTGTTTATTTTTCAGCTGTTCATTTTTTCTTTTTTTATTTTTATTTTAAAATGACGTCATTAACTGTTTTTTTTTTTTTTTTTTTTTTTTTTTTTTCACCCTTTTGTTTTCCACCACTAATAAACAGTGCTTGATACTATTGATTATATATTAATTTTTAAATCCATCTTTAATTAAAGAAATATATCAAAACTTAACAACTTTTATTTAACTAATACTGAGGCTGTTTTGCCAAAATCTCTAGGATACGGTTGGATACATCATTAGTGATGTTTTTATTTCATTGGAGGTTTTGGATCTTTTTTAACATTATACCCCCTTGTTAAAGTGACTCAACAGAGATTGATCATGTCAGCCTGCATCCAACATCACTGTTTATCAACACTTCCTGCATCACAACCAGCTAATTTTAAATGGTTTCAGGTTTGTCCATTGGAAGCCATTTAAAATTATTAGTTGTAATAAGTTTTTAAAACACTCTTACTATAATAGTGTTTCATACAAGTTGTTAAACTGAAAGAATAAAATATGGAAAGAATTTTTTTTTTTTTCTTAAGTCTAATCTCTAATTTTCCAATGCTCTCTCTTTCTGTGTGTGTTTGTGTTGTTATGGAGTCCACATATGCTTCTTTATAGATATGTGATGGATGTTGGGAAGCTTTTTTGGTTACATTAGAAGCATGAAAAAATATAAGAAACAAAATTCAAAGTGCTGAACATTGTATTGATTTTATTTATATATATATATATATATATATATATATATATATATATATATATATATATATTATAAAATTGGCATAAATTAAACTTACTTATACAGAAATGAATGAAAAAAAAAATTGTAGAGTCAACTTAATTTAGCTTATCCATAATATAAATGTTTCACTAATTTGGTCTTGATCATTATAAGCCAGATTTCTATTGTCAGTTTAAAACAAAGAGAAAATAGTTTCTGATTTGAAAGTTTAAAAATGTTTATTATCTGATGAATCTATTGACATTTGATTAAATATTTAGTGGAATTTCTAGATGTACTTAAATCTAAGAATATAGTTACCTCATAATTGATCTATACAATGGGATTATATTATTATATATAGAATTTTGATGTAATGGAAACGGTAACTTTTTGTTGAGGAATAATCTGTTTATTCTGCTCTAAGTTTGTTTTTTGTAAATATGAATTCAAAGTGTTGATATCCTGATGATTAAAAAAAACAGTCAATCAATTTTCAAAACAATTTTATCATTAATACTTGAAGATTTGATAAATACCTGATTTAACTTTAACCATTCATCAGAAACTTGACACCAAAAGGACATTTCATCCTTTGTTAACTTAATATTCTTTTTTCTTTAAGTTTAAAAAATAAATTTTAATTCACTTTTTAATTTTTTTTTAACATTCTTTCATAATTTTTACTAATATACCATCATGCATCATGTTTTTACTAGTTGATTTCTCTTTAACCCATTTCAATCACTATTTTCTTTGGGTGTGTGTGGTGTGTGTGTATATATATATATATATATATATATATATATATATATATATATATATATATATGTGTGTGTGTGTTTCTTAGTAATCATACATCAATAACTGGGATTGATTTTTTAATTGGTGTTCTGTTTATTTTAACTATTAAAAACCTCTTTATAGTTTTAACAACTATTTGTGTATTGTAATAAATATTCAAGTAACTTATCCATAATGACCAATCGTTTTTTGTTTTTTTTAATATGGATTTAAACTGATTGGATTATAGGTATCCATCTTACAAGTAACAAATCTGAAATTGCTTATATAAAAAAAAACAACAGTTGTCTGTAAGCAATAATACTTCTGTATTGATTTTTATGAAAAGCAATTTTAAATGATTAAAATACATAGAAATTCAATATAGATTTGTAGTTCATCTGGAATTTCTGTAAAATAATTATTAAAATTGTTATTGACAAGACTAGAACTTTCAAAATATTTTGAATATATGATACACTTGAAGAAAAAAATTTTTTTTAATTTTTTTTTATTTTTTTAAGATTATTTTAATTCAAATACAGTATAAACTCGTGTATCATATAATTGTTGGAGACTTTTTGCTGCTGGTAATTGTATACTAGTTGGCCTAGGCCAAATCTTTGGCCAACTATTTACATACATTAAGTTTTTATCTCATGTGTCCCACCCCTAATATTTAGCTAAAATTTAGGTCTCAGAAAATCACATGATACACAAGTACATACAGTATATAATTCAAAATATATATTTAAAAAATTCAATGAAAAATGAAGTTAATCTCTATAGATCAGTTCTTTACTTATCAGTAACATACATTTTGAAAAGACAAATATTTACAGAATTCCTCAAAAATTGATTTTAATTTTTCATTTTTGTTGATGAGTAACAATTAATATTCGGTAAGCAGGGCTGTAGCAGAGATAAATGTTTTGGGGGGTGGGGCCAAACATAACTTAAGGCCAAAATTCTAAATTATCAAAGGCCACCAACATGGTTAATAGCAAGTAGATTTAAAATTGGCAGTACTTTTAGATTGGAAGAAAACAATGTTTTGAAATAATACAGAACCATCTGTGTTACAAATGAAAGAACCTTCCATCATTTTTTTTAATGCCTAAAAACTCTGGAAAAATACTACCAGTAGTAAAAATTTTGTAGGGGCCACCAACCCCCTGGCTGCTATGGCCCTGTTCAATCATACTCAATTTTTTCACTTTTAAAAAAAAAAATTTTTAGGGGGTGGGGTATGCTGGTTTAGAGTTTCTGTTCATAGTTTGTATTATAAATTTCCTGAATAATTTCATAAATGGAAAAAAAAATTTTTTTTTTTTTTTTTTTTTTTTTTTGTTGAAAATTAACTGTTTTATATTTATATGTATTTTTTTAAAGATGTAACTTTTTTTTTTTTTTCCTGATAAATATACAATCAAAATGTAATGTCAATCTAAAGATATTTGCTTGTCTATTGTTATGGATTATTTTAGTTTATTTATTGAATTTTCATATAAAAAGATTTACTTTTAACTTTCTCTTTAAAAGTATGACTGCAGGTTTTAAAGATAACTTCTTTTTTTTTTTTTTTTTTTTCAATGATGATTACAGCATTGCAAAACTAATTGTTTTATATTGGCTATTGATATTTGGATCAATATTAGTGTGCCTAATAAGTAGGTACCATCTGACACATCAATGATGCATAGTAAATTAGTATTTTATTGATATTATATCAATAGAGTAAGAAAAAAATATTAATAAAATCAGTATATGGTTTAATTCAGTAATTCAATTTTGATCTTTCCTCCCACTTTATCTTAATTTGTTCAGTTTTGCTGTTCTTTTTTTGTAAATCTGTAGCTTTTGCTTTTAGTAGTAATTTGTAAACTTGCTTTAATCCTTTTGTGATTAATAAGGCTGGCTTTTTCTTATCCCCTCTGTTTGAAGTCCTCCTCCTCCTCAGGTTTGAACTTGTCTATAAATTCTTTTAACTCTTTGTTGGATGGTCAGTTTATTAATTTTATCACATTAAAAAAACTTTTTAAAGCAAAAATAACTCCAAATGAAAAAAGAATTTTGAACTGTTTGGTGGAAAATGTGATCAGCTGTTAAGAGTCTGTATACATTTTCTGATTTTGAAAGTTGTAAAAACAAATATATTCAAAGTTTGTTTAACACTTAAATCATTATATAATCTACTGTCTGACATTTTTCTATATTGTCAAAAAACCTTAACCATGTCATCAAATGAAAATTATATGGAACACAACACACACACACACACACACACACACAAGGCGATCAATCCGCCAGTATGTAGAGAAATGTAGACAAACAGGAGATGTTACAAGGTATGGAAGTTGACATTATCACCAGAAATAAACTTCTATATATTGTAACATCCCGTGTTTGTCTATATTTCTCCACATGTATATATAATCAGTTTTTATATCCCTAAATTATAATGGTTGTTATCATAGTGAACAGTTCAGATTCTGACTCGAGTGTGTATTCACTTTTTAAAAAGGCATGAATTCAACTCTTATTCCCTCAGAGTAAAAGGCCAGACTGAATTCCCTAGTCTTGGTGAGCAACCAATCTAAAAGCTAGACAACTTTGCATTCAAAACTAAGAGCTGGACTCCCTAACTCTGCTAATAATTGGTCCTAAGCCTGGAAGGGAGAGGTTTCATCATGAGATGAAGATAAAAGGACAAAGAAAAGAAACATACTGCATCCATGATACAGATGGAGGAATTGTCCAAATGAAACCAGCGCCGTCATGGCACTAAAAGATTCTGACTCCAAAAATGTGATAATGTGTAGTTACATTCTTTAAAATCCATTCTTAAACCACCCTGTCGGTTGGGGCATTAGAATGCACCAACTGCACCTCTGCAGAGGGGTAAGACTCCCCCAATGGGTCACCTGTTGGCTGTGGGTGGCGACCCATGATGCTTAAGGATAGAACCCAGGTGGATGAGCAGTCCATGACTTGCAACTCCACTTTGGCTCTTTCATGGGCTAGACGGGCGGTCAGAAAGGCCCCCTCCGATCAATCGGCTGGTCACGTCAAGCCCTAGCACCTATATGATTTTCCCAACCCTATTGCCCTTATGGCAAGCCCCAACCCTTTTTATCATATGGGTTCTAGAAGGCGGTGGCTGAGGGTCTACATGTCCTGGGAATGACGTTAAACTCTATATGATGGTGAGGTTCCAGTTCTGGAGGTTTGGGGAATGTGGAGCACCCCTTCATCACCATTGCTCCCTGGTCTACTCTGACCTAGAGTGGTAGTACCTGTTAGAGTCCCATCTATGGGTTAAATAGAAAAATGTGTTTATAAAAAACATTGAGTATCCATTAAGAATGACTTTATTTCAAAATTTTTATTGGCATTAAATGACCCACTGAGTTTGATATGCCACAAAACAAACCAAACCAAACCAATTCTTAAAAAATATAATTTTCATTGCTAAAAAAAAGTTCAACCAGTTTTCTCATGCAAAGAATAAAAGGAAAAAAATGTTGATGTATTTTAACATTTTTCTTGTGGGATGTAAAAGCCAACATTAATCTGTTACCTAATAAATGTTTAATTCAGAATAGATTGTTATCTTGCTTTATAAAGATAATGTTTCTAAAAATGTAAATATCCTTGATATATATCTCAAATAGTGGAAATTTGACTCTTACCTGTTATATTATCTTCATTCCCCAAAAGTCATTCCTTCATGGTGTAATCGTTAGCAAGCTATTCTTGCAAATCTACTACTACTGAATAGCAAGTTCAATCCTTGCTAGATGCTCCATAAAGCAAATCACCATGCAGAGAGGCTGATAGGTACACGTCCTGCGTCTTTAACACATAAAAATCTAAAAGGACGCAGAAAAATCATATCCATGGATCCTAGTATTTTTTTTCTTCCCTCATTATTTCAAGCTAATTGTAAATACATTTGAATAGTTTCTTAGAAACGAATTACACAGGATAAGTTACAAGGTAGGAGTTAAACGGCTTTAGTTAGGACCCATAAATTTTCCCAGGGACTCCTTCAAAGCAAAGTGTGTCCCCACAGGATGCACTAAATCAAAAAGCTATCAGCATCACTGTCCATGTTATAAAGAGCTTGTGTTAATCAAGCCTGGTGGGAGATTAGGATTTTTTTTTTTTTTTTTTTTTTATATCTTCATTCCCCAAATTAAGAAAAAATCAAGTCTTAAAGAATCCAATTTCTGGCCATAAATTCTCTATTTTTCAAAAAAACATTTTTTCAGCAAAGAATTTTAAAAAATCAAATGCATTTATATTGTAACATAGAAATACTGACCATTATAATAAACATAAGAGTTAAGGAATTTTTCAGTGTAAAAACAGTAAATGTTTTTACACTTTGCTGTTAAACTAATTCAATGTACTGATATTCTTTTAGTTTTGAAACTAATTTTTTTTTTTAACTTTTATTTTTTACAAAAACTTATGAGTGTTACCCAAATTTACAAATGCATATTTGTTCATACAAAAAAAATAAACTTCCATTATACATCCTCTCCCCTCCCACTGCTTCTGATCATGTGTCCATTTGTAGTGATCGTGATAATATACTTGTAACTGCCATGTTTTCTTCATGTAGGTTCTCTCACATGGGAAATATGTGGAACCAGGACTGTTCATGCTGGTATGCATATCTATCTGCTTAGACTTTTTTTTAACCTACCAAAAGAAAAGAAAAAAACTCAACCTTGGACTTGTTTGTGTGTATCACCATTTCCCAACCCCCCCACCACCATCACTAAAGAAAAATCAACAGATAATTTTTTATCTCCTTTGCTTACAATGTTCACTTTTTAAAAAAATTATTTCATTACCAATTTATGCATCTTCTCTTATTGTCTATTTAGTAGATAAAAAAAGATTTAAAAAATAAATCCACTCTTTGTATTAATTCTGCATGGAATGTTTTGTTTCTTTATAAGGTAACATTGATCATTTATCAGAGAAATTTCAATATTTGGCCTGGAGTTAGAAAACGTGTCTTTTAGCTTAGAATATTTTTCATTTTCTTTTTTCATCGCTAATGTGAATGTTAGTTTTAAAAACCTGAATATATTTTGTTTTCTTTTAAATTTTTTGTTTATTTATCCAAATATTTCCTTTTTTTTTTTTTTTTAAATCTGTCGATAAAAGATAATAAATTGGACATAAACTGGTTGTTCTTTCATTTATCTTACAAATTTAAAGCTATTTCTCTGAATTCTTGAGATGAGGCTTGATAATTTTGATTATTTGGATTATTCAGACTATTGTCCTCATCTTTATTGTCATGTGCACAACATTTCAACTGATATGCTTTCTTCAGGTATTTCTTATCGGACTCGGGAACCTTCCCGAACCCTGCAACCCCCTCCTCGAAGTTTGAGGTTCCCGAGTCCGACAAGAAATACCTGAAGAAAGCCGGAGAGCACATCAGTCCAAATAATACAAATTTAAAGTGTTTATTTTCATGGACACTTCTTTTGCTTTAGGGTGGGATTTAAATCCTATTACCTGACAACATTGCACAAGTTGCAGCAATGAACACAGACATAACAATTAACTCTGTTTGTGAATCCTTACAAGTTTATAAATGTTGTTGAGAGGTAAAAGATTATAACACTCAGGTGACCATTACTCATACTATAAATACGAGACGTGATTTTGAAATATGTCTATAAATATAGATTTAAGTTTCTTGTTTCTTTATAGTGTAAAACACAATGTGACCATAATCTTAGATTTGTTGCAAAAGTAAAGGTCATTTTTGTTACTTTGAATCTTGATTTTAATGGGGTGGGGAGAAAGTAAAGAATATTTGTGGCATAGATGAACTGATTTAAAAAAAAATGTTACTGTTAACATAAACAAGACTCTGTGTGTGTGTTTGTTTTGTTTTTTTAAACTTCTATCTACCAAAGTAGAGCACAACAAGTCCAATTAGATCTGCTTCTGGGGCTCTTTCTTTTTTTTTCTTCTAAGATTTTATTTCATTTGGTACCCTTAATGCATATTCTGCTTTAAAGAGCTGTTATTATAATCATTTGATATTATTGCTATTTTGAACATGGTAACTATTATTGCTTTATTGGTTTTATGTAGCAAAGACCTGTTCATTTCATGACTTTATTTTTTTTAATCAAATTTTATAATACTAGATTTTCTCTAATGGTTTTGTTTCTTTGTTGAATGGCATATCAACTTTTGTGGGTTATTTAATGCCATACTCATCCTTTGATAAGAACAATAATGGTATAATTTAACCAAGGGCTGTAGGAGTGAGAGGGGTTCATACCTTTCCCAAGGGTATTAGTCTGAAAGTAAATATAATAGCATGACTGGAGTTCAAACTCACTATGATGTTACAGTCCTGTACGTTAGTTACTACACCACAGGAGCTCCCCACTTCTAAAATGATATCAGTATGCTTATTATCAACCAGAAACTAATTTTAGTAAAATTATAATAAATAAGATCAAGTCTATAATTAATTTAATCAGCTCTTTTGTAATTAATTTTGGTGACAATGAATTTTCTGAATTCTAAAATCAATTTCTTTACTTTACCCAATAATTTTTAAACCATAAAATCTTTATGTAAAAAAGAATTCCATTTGGCATGTTTCATCATCGGCATTGCCGTCTCAAAAGACCATATATTTCTCCTGCCCTAAAGTTATGTCTTCTGTGACTGTGAAGGCCAATGTTCAAAAAGTTTTGACTACAGATGTCACATGTGAAGAGCGGCCCTGAAGATATTAGTGTGCCGGTGCTCTGTTGTTGTCACTTTCTCCTGGACCTCTTGGCTTCATGGTGTTGCACCAGGGTGATTTCAGACATGAATAGCCTGCTACAGAGAGCCTGCAGCTATCGAGGGTGGTCCTGAGCCAAATTTTCCCAGCTGGAAGGGGTGATGTTAAAGTACTTGAGATCATACTTGCTGACATCCTTAAATCACAACTAGAAGCAGCCAATCTGTTTCTTGCCAGATGAAAATTCTGCATAGAGGATGTCTTTTGGGATTCGTCCATCATCCATCCAGCAGACACGAGGCTGTCTCAGTAGAGAGCACCAGCTGGGAAGGTGTGCTCTCTGTTAGCAATCCTGTCCCTCCAGTATGCGTCTAAGGCAGTGAAGGTAGAAGCTATTTAGCCACCACTCTTGGTGGGAGTATAGGGTCCATGTTTCGCTTTTATACAATAGTGCTGATAATACATGCCCCATACACTTGCACCTTTGTACGGACAGTGAGCTTGTTGTTCCACACTCTCGCTGTGAGCTTCCCAAAAGTTGAGGCAGCTTTTCCGATGCAGCAACTGAGTTCAGCATCAAGTGACAGGTTATTGGTGATGGTGGACGTGAGGTAGGTGAAGGTGTTCACAGCTTCCAGGATGTAGTTGTAATGGTTCTTTGTTCCTTCAGTTGCTTCACCAAAAGCTTGACGCAGAAGGAGAGAAAAGAAGATCCCAAACAGTGGGTGCCAATATGCATCTCTGCTTGACACCACAACAAATGCTGAAGGGATCAGAGGTGTACTGACCAAACTGAATGGTGCCTTGCATGTCAGTGTGAAAGGACTGAAGGATGCTGAGGAGTTGGGGGGTGCAGCCTATCCGTTCAATCAACTGGAAGAGTCCACTCCTATTCGCAAGGTAGAAAGGTTTCATGAGATCAATGAATGCTTTAACATGTTTGTAATTATATACTTTGATCAGACAAATAAATTTAAGTCTTCTTGACTTACTGCTTTTCTCAATACACATTCTTAATTACTTAGTGAGGATACAAGGGATTGATAATTATGAGAAAGTGATATTGAGGGGTGGGGCTTAGAGATGTGGGTAGAGTAATTGTTATTGTCACAAAAATGAATTTGGTGAGCAGAGTTCAAATTCCAGCTTAGTCTGTTTGCATTCACTTTGTACTAATGCCCCTGAGAAAAGCACATCCATCTTTTCATTCTGTAGTTATAAGTAGAATAGTTGGGAAGACTAACCTCGCTTTGGAGAGCAATCACTTGAGGCAAAGAATAACTCCAAATTCAAAATCGGGGACCAATACCAGTCCCAGGTCTAGAAGAGGGGAGAAGTTTAATGATGAGACAGAGATAACATGACCATAGAACAAAAAGACAAATGGTCATAGGACCAAAGGAAATGGTGATATTTTATAAATATCACTTTACTTTTCTTTTTTTTTTTTAACTCTTAACATCCTGTTCAGAATTTTCCAAGTCCAAAGCTCCATTCCTATAAGGATATATCAATAAATGGCTAAAGTTATGCATCTAAAGTTACCTGTTATTTCCCTTAAATCAAAGACTTCTAAATATGTTTAATATTACATTTAAACAAAGGTTATCGTTTGGGGGGTGGGGATTAGGAAAACGAATGTGACTTCCAGACGGGCGGAATGAGGCGGTATAGGACGTTAAGAGTTAATTAAGATTTTTTTTTCTTTTTAAGAAACTTTTAAAAAGCACTAACTTGTGATGTTCAACAACCTTAAAAAAAAAAAAAAAAAAAAAAAAAAAAAATTGCCTAAAATGTGTTTAAAATATTTTGAATTTCTTTTTTTTTTTTTTTTTTTTTTTTTTTTTTTTTTTTTTCCCAAATATTCAACCCATGATTATCTTTTTCTTTTTTAAAATTCCATTTGCAGTATTGTCTTGCTGCCTTGTGTTGTTTGATTATTGTGCTATTAGTGTTGCTTATTTCTTGTTTTTGTGATATTCTATTAAATGGCTTATTCACACTGTACACTCATGTTTTATATTCAGTGTTGTTTTGGCACTTTACCAACCATCATAAATGATAAGCTATAATCACATTGAAAGTTATTTATAATGTAGATATTCACCACCATATTTACTGTATCATCTGATAAGGAAAATACAGATGATGATAATAATAAACTTGTAGCAACAAAAAAAGAAAAGATGAGTGTAACAACTGAATAAACAAATATCTACTCAAAACCTTTTTATTCCTTTGATGGTCCTCTTGTGCTGTTTCTGGTACTGCATTTTGATTGGTTGTTTTTTATTTAATTTGGACCATATAACCTTTAGGCACCCCATTTGCGATCTCATTTCATAAGGACATTTTTTTTTTCATTTACACTGTCAAAATCCGGTTGTTTGTTAGGGGTTAGGGTTAGGGGTTAGTTTTATAATTTTAAAAAAAAACTCTAAAAATCATCTGTTAACAAACAACCGGATGTTGACGGTGTAAATGAAAAAAAAATGTCCTTATGAAACGAGATCACAAAAGGGGTGCCTAAAGTTCATATGGTCCTTTTATTTTGTTGTTTTTTTGTTATGCTGCTGCTTTTATGACCACTCGGTCTGTTCACATCAAAATTTGTTGGTTTCAGTTTTATATATCTGGCTTTTCCCCAATGTGAACTTGCTGAGTAAACAATTTCAGGAAAATAGATATACTTATATAAGTGTTGATTTCGTTATGTTTAATACAATTGACCTTTCTTAGTTTACAAAACTTATCATTGTAGTATTTTTAAAAAAAAAAGTCAGCAGAGTAGCCTATTGTCTGTATCAGTCAGACAACGAGGGAGTCTCTCCCCTTTTCACTAATACTAGACCAGTGAGATTGTTTCTCCCTTTTTTAATACTAGACCAGTGAGATTGTTTCTCCCCTTTTCACTAATACTAGACCAGTGAGATTGTTTCTCCCCTTTTCACTAATACTAGACCAGTGAGATACTAATACTAGACCAGTGAGATTGTTTCTCCCTTTTCACTAATACTAGACAGTGAGATTGTTTCTCCCCTTTTCACTATACTAGACCAGTGAGATTGTTTCTCCCCTTTTCACTAATACTAGACCAGTGAGATTGTTTTTTGCATTTGAGGTGGAGCTCCCCACTTTATCACACAGATTATCCAAACTAGGCTACTCATGTACTGAGATTGTGATGGCCATATCAAACCCCAAACCTTGTGGTTCCTAGGTGGATGTTCTACTAACCGAGCTAAACTGGCTCCTAATGTTCATTGATCTGCACTAATATTATCTTTTCTTTTTTTTTCTTTTTTTAATAGAGAATATATAATTATCTTGTGTGAATGAGAGTTTTGTATGTAAAACAAAACTTATGATGTCAGTTAAAATAATTAAATATCAAAACATGTATTTTTATCTTATTTCTAGAAAACCCATGAATTTATTAACTTTCTATTATAACAATGGTTCATGATATTGATGCTTCTATTTAAGATTATGGGCCAGTTCAGTCAGTAGAGCATTCGCCTAGAAATCACAATCCTGGTTCGATATGGGTTTTTGCCAACTCTGCGCATGAGTAGTACAGCTTAGGTAATCTGATCTGTGCAGTAAAGTATCTGGAAGCTTACAGTAGGTGTGGCACCCCACCTCAACAAAAAAAATCTCCCTGGTATAGCGCTATAAAAAAAGGGGGATTGACTCCCTTGCTGTTCGGCTGATACCTCTGCTGACGTTATTTTACTTATATACATAGGAGGCATGTTAGCGTACTGGTTATTGTTGTAGTAAATGGAATTGGCCCTACCAAATTCAAATCCTGTATGAAACTTTTAGGTTCAGACCTAACAAAATCTAGAGTTACTCCCCTTGATCATTAGGGGTTTGATGGGAACCCGGAAGAGGGGTTACTTACCACCATGACACTTTCGGATTTGGATTCATGTTGGACAGATGTATGCACAACACATGTGAGCTAATTAAGTCACTTTTAGGGTAGAAGTATTCTCTACCCTGTGTTAAATAAAACCTTGTTAATTTCCAACAACCTGGTATTGCATTTTCGTTCAGTGCTCCGTATTTTATTTGTATGTAAAAACATAACAGAAACTGTTTCACTTTATGCTTTTTTTTCCTTTTTAAGGCACACTGAATTAACCAGTGTCTTCCTGACATTTTAAAATCTATCAGTCATTTAATCTAACATTTGTTATAAATATCAAAGAATTTATTTGCTTATATAATTATACATAGATTATAGTATTATATTTTCTATTTAAATGACTACAGAATGTTAACTTTATTTTTTCTTTGGGGCAGAAAATGCTTTTAGTAATGGATATTGTCTTGTTTTTTTGTGTTTTTTTTGGTGGGGGGTAATATATAAACTCCAGTGGATATAGTCTGCTTTGGGTCTTTAGTTCTGAGGCAGAGCATTAGACTGAAAACCAGGAAGTCTATTGAGTTTTGAAAAAATTGCACACTTAAAGCTTGTTACCAGTCACCAAGAAAGAAAATACCACTGCTTTACAATTGCTGTAGAGAAACAAATACGGAGAGATTTATGTGAAAAATAAGTGATAGCCTCTAAAAGGAAATAAAATTTGGCTGTTAAACTCGTTGGTGGTAGAAAGGTGAGTTGCTAGCAGGCAAGAGGTTTCAGGTTCTGGTGGATTAATGGGAAGGAAATAGAATGATTTTTAAATGAAAACAAAATCTCTTTGAGCAATAGGAATCCTATTTATGAAATCAATAACACTTTTCTTTGTCTAAACTTACATCAGTTTATAGTAGAAACAATATCTATTACAAATACAATATTACTTACCACTGTATATACTGTAGATTTTATGCAGACAAAGATGTGACAAATTCAGAAATAGCTACAAATGGACAGGTTTTAATTTACATTAATAGATCAATAAATTTGTAGCCTAGTCATATATATAAGCTCTATTACTGATATTAAGCTCTCCACTAATAATACTGCAAAAACTTGGGGCACCACTAACTAACCAAGTGAGCTAGTGATAACCATATGCTATATATATATATATATATATATATATGAGAGAGAGAGAGAGAGAGAGACAAACTTAAACTATGCATTCATAGTTTTCTATCCATTAAAACAAATTCCTTATATATATATATATATATATATATATATATATATATACTGCAAAATTCATGACATCTTTCACACACACACACATACATATATATATATATATATATATATATATATATATATATATATATATATATATATATATATATATATATATATATTATAAAAACAACTATTTTCCAATACATTCATCTATGATGAATTTAGAACACTACAGTAAAAAAAATAATAAATAAATAAAATTTTTAAAAAAGGTATAAAAGTTGTAACAGGTTACAGACTTATCAGTCCACTTTTTAAGTAGTATTTTGATTTGGGGCAAAAATTAATCAAACTTTATTTGCAGGTAAAACTGGATTTGACAATGGATTTCTAGTTTTGTATCTAAAAGTGTTTTAACACTTACGCCTTTGGCAAATGTATGAATTCACATCACCAGATTTGTTTTGTTAAAAAAATATCTTTTTGCTGACATCTCACAATGATTAATGGTAAAGAGCCTCGATTAATTAGCAATGTGCAAACCACTCTCGCATAATTCTCATTGTCCGTGCAGTAGTAACCATGAAAAGTTTTTCTACCAATTGTCAACCTTGATAGAAACCAATCACGTGATCCCTCAACCTGTCAATATTTCCAAAAAGTATATTTGTGCATGTAACACTTTTCACCGAGCACTCAGATACTATACTTTGATCCTAAGTGCATAAATAACCCAGTGATTTTTTTTGGATTTTTTATAGGTAATCAGATAAGTAACCAAATCTACTGCATGAGATTTGTGATTCATAATTTTCTCTTGTAGCTTTTTAGTCTTAACACAGAATATTATTTGCCTAACATGGAGCATAGGATTAATATATATATTTTTTTAAATATCTTGTATATGAAAAAAAAAAAAAGAAGAGTTTTTTCTCAGATACTTAGATTGTCTATTTTTATCATTTTAGAATGCCTTGAGTCGTAGTGCGCCAAATGCTTCATCCATATCATCATCAACTTATGACCAACAGCAGCCACAACCATTGTAAGTATTCATATGTATTTGGTGATCATGTAAGCACATGGTGTTATGGTCATCATCATTGGAAATTGACTCTAATTCAAATCCTGGACAAGGCTGATTGTATTTCACATAGCACTAATGCCCTTGGAAAAGGTAATAATCCAACTGTTCTCCCTCCAGCTATGAGCACATCTGTAGAATGGACTGGACTCTAATATTAATCAAAGAGAAAACTTTAAACTCAAACCTGTTAAACCCTGCTTAAGTAATTGACCATGTATCACATCCTGCTTGTGTGATGGTGTTAGTAAATATATATATATTTGGTGATCTGTAGGTATTATCAGTGAAATTTGTTTTATTTTAAGGGCAAAGTGAAACTGCTCAATATCAAGAAATTATATATATATTTACCAACCCCACCGCACGAAGTAGGATGTGACACAAGGTCAATTTTTTAAGTGGAGTTTAACATGTTTGAATTCAGTTTTCCTTGTAGACTGGTTGGTTGCCATACCAAGGCAAAAGAGTCCAGTCTGCCCAGCTATTTACTCCTAGCTAGAGGGAGAATAATTGGATTCATACCTTTCCCAAGGGTATTAATGCTATGTGAAATACAAACAGCCTCGTCCACGATTTGAACTTGTTGCTGTGTCCATTTCCTACAACTGTAACCATTACACCATGAATGCCTCACTAAGTAAAATCTGTGGGTTTTTTGGGTTTTTTAAATGAAAGTTTTACAGTATTGATAGTGATCCTCAAACAATAAAATTATAAAAGAAAAAAAGAAAAAAAAAAAGATCTTTTTATTCATTTAAACTTTTACCATCATCCAAGGATCACTATCATTTGCATGAAACTTTTAGTATTTTTAGTAATAATTGTTCAGATTTTTATGGTGTGTGTAGATGTTTCAATTATTTGCTTGTTATTTTCTGATATTTGCTTAGCTGAGTCTGACACAAAGCCATTGTGGGACAAGAAGATAATCTTGTATTAGTCCTTTAAGAAAAGAAAGCTGGCTTGCTCTGAAAATTGGTATTGGAAATTCTGGCTTTTTTACCTGGGTTTAAATAGCAAATCATGTTACTAATACAACTGCTTCATCTATGAGGCTTTTTTTAAAGGAATCTCTGTACTTGTCTCACCCTAATTGTGTTGATCTTAAATCTTGAGTGCATTTAGTTAGTAATTATCATTTCTTCTAACCTTTTCTTTTCTCTCTCTCTCTCTTTCACTATTGTTTATCTGACAACCAACAGTTGGTTGTTAAATCAGGATTGAGCTGAAGTATATTGATATACAACATCAGCTGACAGCAAATATATTTTTATCTGTCTTATTCACTTCTGATTTTATATTGTTTTTAACATGTTCTGACATGACCAAGACCTGGCTACATCATTGTTTGTGTGTGTATATATATATATATATATATATATATATATATATATATATATATATAGTAGTGCCCAATTGGTGCTTTAACTTTTCCATTGCAGTGGCATTAGTAATTTATCATATATATATATATATATATAATGTGAGAGTTTTATAATTTGCTTGAAACATTGTGTATATATTGATTAGGAGGTTGATTTAGAAGGCTATCACAATGCAGGTGTAAAGAAAAAATAATAATATGGTAACAATGATGTGCGTTAACCTGTATTTAATTCTTGAATTTTCGAGATATCTCTTTTTCAAAAGATCACTGGAACTGAAGCAGTCTAGTTATGACATTTCTTTTTAAATCTCGAAATTCAAGAATTAAATACAGGTTAACACACAACATCATTGTTACCGTATTATTATTTTTCTTTACACCTGCATTGTGATAGCCTTTTAGATCAACCTCCTAACCAATATATATATATAAGATTCACTATTTGAGCTAAAATAGTATTTTCTTGTAGCCTTCAGAAAGCCAAAGAGCATGTTTTTGATTGCAAAAATATTTTATTAGATCAAAATAAGATAGAAATAAATCTTGGCTTAATTTAGTTAATGAACCTTTTTGTATTTAGAATAAATTTTTTAATGAACTTTTTAAATCCTTGCCATCATCCAAAAATTGACAGAGCACCATTTATCTCACACTGTATTTTCTGTTGGCTCTGAGTGCATATTTCAGATAGAAAATGAGTGAATATATTTGTCTCATACCCCACTTGTATGGACTGGGCACAAGGCTCGTTTTAACGTGGGCCCACCACAAACTGAAGCTCATGGGTGGGAAAGTACAAAAATTGCGTCGTTGCCTGGAGGGGGATAGCCCCGGGATCGACGCTATTATTAAACTCTCAACAAGTCCAGCGGACGAAGCTCGCTGGACCCCCGGTGTTAACCGGAAAACCAAATGTGCAATGAGTTCATAAAAAATGAGTGAATAGCAATCAGAATTTCTATACAGGGTGTCCATAAAGTCTCTTTACCACTTAAAATGATTATTACAAGAACAAATGAAGATACAAATAGGTTGAAATTATCACAAAATAAGGAGTAGATATTGAAGTTTATTTGCCTCATTTAATATATCCCTGCATAGGCACCATTAGTTTCATGAAGCCCATTAAGATGGTACTTGATTTCTTGCTATGTTCACTGTTGCATAGCCTCATCAATGATCGCAATGGCGTCAGTGATGTCCTGTATCCTTCTTCGATACATGATATCTTTAGCATAACCCTACAGAAAGAAGTCCAAAATAATGATACCTGGTGAATGAAGTAAAGAGACTTTATGGATAACCTGTATGTGTTTTGTAATTGATATCAAGATGATTCAGTTTTATTTTAAATCATCTACTTTATTCATATGATCATTGAAAATTGTGAATTGTCAGTTCTAATTGCAAATGTATATTCAACAAATTTGTTTAGCATAATTATTTGTGTATAATACCCACCTAAATTTGGGCTAAGACATTCTTTAAAAATATAAAAAAATGTTCTGACTTTTTAGAATTTGTAGAAGTTAAATTTAACATTTATTTGAGTTTTATATCCGGTTCATATAGACTAAAAATAAAGATTTATACAGTTATGTTTTGAAATTAAAAAAAAAAAAATGCCGCAGTATTTATAGCAAACATATGGACACAAAAATGCAACAAGTTTGTGGCCAAAATAAGCTTACACAAAGAGAAACAAAATTATAAATACACATTCCAGTGACTATTTCTGTGGTGGCATAAAACAGAAGTTTTTGTTACATATTAGTTTAGATCATAGATCTAACTCACAAATCAGCTTGTGGTCAAGTCACGTTGAAAGCACCGGTTCCCGGTAGATCACCAAAATTAAGCAGTGATGATCCTGTTCAATACTTAGATGGGTGGCCATTTAAATGCAGCACTAACTTTTAGGCTTAGAATTACAGTAAATGGTGAAAAATGAGAAAAAGAGGATGATTTACTGATATTTGGTAAAATATTCCAACACTAAGTGTTTGGCTTAATGGATCCACAGTATTAAAACATATTTGAAATTAATATATTTAGTATGTGTCTCTAATCTTCTTCAGGGTAATAAATCATGTGTTCAATTTTAAAATAATGGGAATTGAAATGTGAAAATTTGCATTCTTGTTTCCTCCTTGTATTATTTGTTTGAACAGAAACTAAAACCAACACATTTGTATTTATTATCAAATATTTTCAAACGTTATTCAGTATTGTTGTCACATGTTACTAAATCATCGACTCTAGAAATATTAAAAATCAACAAATGTTAATAATTCTCAATATTTGTGAGTCTATTTTAAACATTCAATATATAACAATTGGAAATATCTTTTCCAAATGACCAGATTATTAAACCTTTTGTAAAAAGTTTGTTTTTTTCACTTAAATTTCTAAGAAAGATATCTGATTGTTAAAAAGAAATATTGCAAATATTCAGCTATGGTTTCAGTTTTGAGGACCTTAATTTTAAACAAAAAAAACAACCAATATATTAGAAATATTTTTGTAAGGTTAAAATTCAAACATAAAGGGGGAAGCTTTGACTTCAATAAATTGATTTTTTTATAAGTCAAGAGTTGTTCTGTACAGGAAATCAATTTTATATATATATATATATATATATATATATATACACACACACAATACCAATTCTTTTATTTTAAAAAAATTGAAATCTTTTTTGTTTTTTACAGGGATATTGCAATATGTTGATAGAAAACCAGATAGCTAAAGCCATTTCCTTAAATTAAAGCCAAAAATAAACTGTCACATCCCTCTAGTGAAAACATTTAATAACACACTCCCACCACTAAGCTAAATAATCAAGAACTGTTAGAACATTTTAAAAATAAATCCCAAACTAAGATATTTTTCAAGATCCAGTTATAGTGTCCAATTGTTGACTTAATAACGTCCAGGAAATGAAAGGAAACAACAACATACTGTAGAAGTTATCCTCCAGATATAGAAACAATATGATTACTAAATAATGAAGGGATCAATAAGAAGCCAACAATTAAATCCACTAAATTTTGACGACTATGTAATATTAAGAACAACCTTGCTGCAAAAACCTCAAATCAATCAACTCATCCACAATTAAAGACCTTTAAAATTTATCACAAATCAAATTGCTGAAGTAAAAATGTAATTTATTTACTAGACTGCACACGTTACAAAAAACATTGTCAGAAAGTCAGTCAGAATGCCCATTTTATTTTAAGGTAAACAACTATAGACACAGAATCAAATCTATGGGTCACTGTACTACTCAAATGATCACGATTTTAACAGATGCTAAATTCACAATCATTGAAAGAATTGAGGGAGACATCAACATAATAAGAAGAAAAAAGGAAAACAAATGGATTAAATAAAAGTTTTTATCCATTTTGATTATTATAATAATTAACAGCCTATCTGGTAATAAAATGTGAGAGTCACCAACACCTATAAAATAAACCCAATTAATCACCCAATTGAACAACTCCCAAACCTAATTGAAAATTCATTAGCCAGATGCTTGGACCGTAGGCACACACATACATACATCTGTGTGTGTATAACTTTCAAAAATTCCTTATATATATATATTAAAAAAAAATTCATACAAATCTGAACAGATGGATTTACCACTTTTGATTTTTTTTTTTTTTTTTTTTTTTTTTTTTTTTTAAATTTGCCTGAATTTTTGTGGCTTGTCAAATACTTAGAAAACTTATTAAACTTTCTCAAAACAATTTTTTGCTCAAGAATTTTCTCCTGATGATGGCCTAAAGTCGAAACTAGTTGAAAACAATTAAAAAATAAATAACATAAATAAATATTCCTGTTTGTCTAATCTTTTTTGTTCATCTTATATATGGTATTTTTTATTTAAAAAATTTTTTTTTTTAAACTTTATAAGTTATTTTTGATTTTTCTTATTCCTATTTGGTATTGTGTGTGTACACACACACACACACACACTATACCTATTTATTTTTAAAAATATTTTTTTATTGCCCTTTGAGATGTGTGTATAATGATTTTTTTAAAAATTATTATTACTTCCTTGGTATAGTAATCCTTATAAAATCCCCATTGTATTTCAATTATTGAATTTTAAGCCAGTTGATATGTCAACAAAGTTTTGTTACATTTAAATTAAACTTCACACTTTTTTCTTTTCTTTTTTTTCTATGTCAAAAATTTACCAGTTTAAATTTTGGTGATACTATTCTTAGGATTGCAATTAATATTTGTATCTCACTAGAAAATAGTTTAGCCAAGTTTAATATTGCAAATGTTTAGAATCCGCCCAGTATTTTGTCTCTACTTGAAACTCGTGATGCTAATTTTTAACCTCAGTTTCTATTCACATATTTCCTCTTTTTTTTTTTTTTTTTTTTTTTTTCTTAATCTATTATTACAATAATTTCCATTTGTCATCTATTGCCAGACATCCATTGAAGGACAAACGGTCTTCGTCAGAAGAACAACAAGAACAAAGAGAAGTAAATTCCGAACCATCAACAGAACAAACAGTGTCAGAACCAGGCCAACAAGAAGACCAACAATTGCAACCAACATCAACTCACATTAATCCTCACTCTGACTCATTAAAAGCAGATGAACCATCACCATGTGAAAGTTATACATCTACAACATCCCTGCCTTATCCCAATCCTGTTACTGCTGGTATCATGGACAAATGTGATGGTTTGTACTATTATTATTATCATTATTATATACTGATGGTAGGTGTAGTGCTCCATCTCAGATGCAAAAACAATCTCCTTCGTCTAGCACTAGTGAAAAGGGGATAGACTCCC
Source organism: Doryteuthis pealeii (assembly GCA_023376005.1). NCBI lineage: Eukaryota > Metazoa > Mollusca > Cephalopoda > Myopsida > Loliginidae > Doryteuthis > Doryteuthis pealeii. The sequence continues at coordinate 87,629,149 of CM042140.1, forward strand.
TCACTGATTGGCTGATACCGACTTTAGGCCACCCCTACGACTTTATTATTATTGTCTACTAGCATTCAAATTTGAATCTTTTATATTCTTGACAACAATGATGTCAGTGATAAATGCCTCAATCATGTGCTTTTTTTTTTTTTTATTAAACACACACACACAAGTGTAATAAAACTTCTATATAAGAATTCAAATCCTTATGCTATGATAACAATTATATTTGACATGATGCCATTTGTGTATGTATATATATATATATATATATATATATATATATATGAATTAAACATTTTTAGAAAAAACAAACAAATGATGTTATAGTTCGCTGACAGAAATCTGTTTCAACCTTTTATTAAAGCGGTCTTCATCAAGAGCGAAATATTTATGATGGAGAGACAGAATAAGTAAACCGTTACAAACAACAGGGGTACAAATGAACGTTCATGTTCGGAGCTGGAATTTCTGTCAGCAAACTATAACATCATTTGTTTTTTATTTTTTTGTTTTTTTCTAAAAATGTTTAATTCATACTGTCGGATTCACTTCAATTTACTTTTCATATTGTCTATTGAAAAAACAAAATATCTGGATTTCTACATCTCCGGAGGTTAATGTGGTCTGCAGCACCACGGATTTGTCAACATTACAAATCCTTTGAAATTTTCCATCTTTCTTCAATTGTGCTGTGGACTTTTAACTTGCTTTTTTGTGGCTGGAATCATGAACTTTTTTATACTTTTTTATATATATTTACAACAAACTCTTTTTAGTTTTCTTGTGGATTATAATGCTTCTGATTTTTTTTTAAATAAAATTTATTTTATTTTTTAACACAGAATATGCATTTTCAAAATTCCGGCACCGAACATGAACATTCATTTGTACCCCTCCTGTTTGTAACGGTTTACTTATTTCGTCTCTCCATCATAAATATTTCGCTCTTGAAGAAGACCGCTTTTATTAAAAGGTCGAAACAGATTTCTGTCAGCGAACTATAACATCATTTGTTTGTTTTTTCTAAAAATGTTTAATTCATACTGTCGGATTCACTTCCATTTACTTTTCAAATATATATATATATATAAAATGGAAGTGAATCCGACGGTATGTTGAAAAGAGAAATAAAAGAAAGTATAGGATATTTTAATCAATTTTACTTACACGTGTTTTGGTCAGGAGTTTATCCATGTGTACATTATTCAATCTATTATTATTTTTAAATAAAATGAAATGAAATAATAATAATAGAAAAAATGTAGAAATGTTCCACATACAAAGTATCGACCTTCCTCAGAGTAAATCCTTATTTTTTTTACAAAAAATAAGGATTTACTTATTTTTCACTTATTTAAAAAAAATTTTTATCTTTTTACTTATTTAAAAAAAAATAAGGATTTACTTATTTTTGTAAAAAAAAAAAAAAAAAAAAAAAAAAGATTTACTCTGAGGAAGGTTGATACTTTGTGTGCGGAACATTTCTACATTTTTTTCTATTATTTTCATTTTGAATAATGTACACATGGATAAACTCCTGACTGAAACACGTGTAAGTAAAATTGATTAAAATATCCTATTTTATCTATTCTATACTTTCTTTCCTTTATTTCTCTTTTCCATATATATATATATCAACCCCTCCACAAGGTCAATTTATTAAGCGGATTTTAACAGGTTTGAATTCAATTTTCCTTCTAGACTGGTTATTTATCAATTATTTTATTTTATTTTATATTATGTAGTTAATATTGTTCAATGAAAAAATGCTGGAGTTTGTAGAGAAATGTTTTTTTTTTCTCTTGTGACATTTAAGAGATTTAGCAGTTGTAAAATTTTGTGTGGATTGTTAGTCCTAACTAAACAATCACTCTACCTAATTATTTGACATTGTTCTTCAACTTGAAGAATTACTTATAAAAACTAATTAGTAATGTTTAATTAGATGTGAATAATTATTTTAGTCAAACAATCTGTTAATTTAAGTTTGAAAATTCAAATTCTGTACAATTGTTTTGTTACAATAGAATTTGTAGGTGTTTATTGTTTGTTAGACAAGACCCCCCCCCTCTCTCTCTCTTTTGCTCATAAAGAACAAAACAGTGTCTGGATGGATTGAACTGAATTTGGCATACACATTCTTTTTAATCCTACTGCAGAGAGTAAGATGGGCATATTGGGATTGTGTTTAATTAATGGTGAAAAGAAAACCATTAGACATCTGACAAATCATCATCATCATCATATGTTCTGATATTTGCTATGCTCACAGTTTTCATCATGGCAAAAAATCAGTTTCTGTTTCATATGAAAGTTATATTGTCTTTCAATCATGTAATTTCAAACAACAACTTTTATTTAATGAAAATAGATTGAGTATT
>CM042140.1:87636523-87709339 GCA_023376005.1 Doryteuthis pealeii
AAACTTCAAAAATAAAACAATTAATGTCAAAGTAAATATATATACATTAAATATCACCAGGGCTTGGTTTTTGAGCAAAAATAATGATTTGATTTATATTAATGAAGATAATGGTAAAAGCATAGAATTTTTTTACATTTGATATTTTAAATAGGAGACATTAATTTTTCTTTTAAGTAGGGATTTTAATAGGGCATCCAACAAGGATCCAACTCACGATTCAGTAATAATGGATCTGCAGGACTAACTTAAAAAAATTCCCCTCTACTCAGGCAACGCCGGGTAGCCGCTTCTAGTTTGAATATAAGTGAAACTATCAATACAAAACTGAGCCAGTTACTTTTATTTTGTTTCTGAATATGTTCACTTTGAATGTAGAATTCTGAATCTTGCCATAATTTCCTATTCAAATTCCTTTAACCTCTAAAATATTACTCAGAAATGTAAGGGAATTTCCCATGGTGTAGCAACTAACATGCTAGACATTGTAGTAAGTGAATTTGAACACCAGTCATGCTGTTATGTTTTATCAGCATTGCAGTCTCGGAAGACTATATAATTCTTGTGCCCCTGAAGTTACAGCACCTCCTGTGACTGAAGTCCAATGTTCAAAAAATAGCCTTGGCCACATATGTCGCATGTGAAGGCTGTCACTGAAGATTTTGATGTGCCGGTGCTTTGTTGACTCCGCTTTCTTCTGGATCTCTTGGCTTCATGGTGTTGCGCCAAGGTGGCTTTAGACATGAACAGTCCGCTATTGGACCAATACTTTTTGGGAAAGGTGTAAACCCCCTCATTAACCCCAGCTACTAATTGAATAATACTACAACTGTTCTTCTACAAGGATGGCTTTGGTATTAAATAACACACAAAGGTTTTATGCCTTTTAAAAAAAACATCAGAAATGTTAAAGGTTTAAAAAATATTTCCCCTAATATATTTTAGGAAAAAACTATCGGACTTATTTTCATTAAAAGGTAAGTAATTATGGAAAATTCCGTGAAAATTGAACCATTAATTGAATTTTCATAGAATTTTTTTAAAAGCCTCTAGTCACAACTTGTTTTTAGCTACGTTAAATTTCAATTGATTTAACAGTGCAAAAATGTAAACATTGTTTTTCGTTTATAATTTTCATTAATTCCGTAAGCTGAAATTTAAAAAAAAATGATCAGGAGTTTTTTAATTTTTCTTCTTTCGAATGAACAAAAGATTATGAAGATAATAATAACTTTTATGCAAGTTTCATTGTGTTAAATATAGGGGGTGGTAAATTTCACAGGGAAAATTGGTGGTACCTACTAAAAATCAAATGTTTTGTACTTGTAATAGCGCACATGCAAAATCTTGACTGAAAACGAACAATCTTTTTAAAAAAATTTAAAAAAACAATATGCAGTAACATAATACTAACCTTTAAGAATTACATAAAATGAATGTTAATTCAAAGAAGATTTTATTAAACATTTTTGGAAGCTCTGAAAAGTGAAGGTTTTCCTAAGATAAACGTTGGTTCAATTTTAGTCTTGGTGGTTAGTGGGGTAGGGGTGGGGCTAAATGACCATGTCAACAATCTAGGGATTGGGGGTGTTACTGTTTTTAGTTATGTTCACTTGGTGGGGTGGGAGGAACGAATAAATCCAAAAAATCTTTTAGCAGCATGGTGCAAATACACAACCAAAATATAGTTTTATTACTAAATAATTTGTTTTTACAATTGAAATTTTATTTAAAATTTAAAGTTCAGATATCACCATAACTCGCAAGCCATAGCCAGATTTGTGCAAAATTTTCCGGGGGGGGGTGAGGGTCACCCTCTCCCTGGACCCCCTAGTAAGGTTTCAAGCATATGGTACTTGAACAAAGTTTTCGGGGTTTTTCATACCACCAATTTGCCCTGTAAAATTTACCCCCCACACACCCCCACTTTATATTTAACACATGAAACTTGCATAAAGGTTAATATTACCTAGAAAATGTTTGTCCATTCAAAAGAAGAAACATTAAAACTGAAAAAATAAATAAATAAATAAAAAATTCAGCTTACGGAAATAATGAAAATTATGAAGGAAACACATTATGAACGAAAAACATTATAATATTTTAAAATTATGAATGAAAAAGAAAAGATTTGATTTTTGTATGCCTACAAAGATCAAATCTTATAATGGCGATTGTGTGTCTGTCTGTAATTAAAACTATATTACTACTCAATTCACAATTCCCTTAGTTAATTACGTCACATTCTCCAGGATTTTATTTTTATTTAAACCTCAATTATCAATAAAATTGTTGACCATATCTAATTACTAATAATATCCAATTGTATTTATATATACAACAAAATAGCAGTTTATAGTGTGAACGGGAAGTCTAATTTGCATATTGATATCAAAAACTTGATTTTAATAAACATGTGCTTAGTATTATTGATTTCTAATTATTTGGTTTTATCTTAATGAATATGAGCAAAAATCTCTTCAATAAATCTTAAAAGAAATCCATTAACAAGAAGAAATAACTGTAATTTTATTCTTTACTTCCTATTTTAACTAAATAGTTAAATTAGGGAAATTTAGCAATGAAAGACGGGAGTGAAGGAAGAGTAAGTTTCTGGTGTTCTATTTTTCGACTATACCCCCTCTGTTTCAAATCTTTATCTTCATTCTTAGTTTAATTAGCCTTTCTAATTTAATATAATATTTTATTACATTAAGAGTTAAATACTTACACCCGGAGAGTGCATATATTTGCTAGTCAATATAATGTAGATATGTTTATATAAAACATTGATACTTACTAACAATGATGAAAGTGCAAATATTTTAATTGTTTCTTCTTTTTTTTCTTTCTTTTTTCTGCAGGGATCTGTGGCTAAAAAACCTTACAATCCTATCAGGGGAGAAGCTTTCCATTGTTCCTGGAGAATACCCAGCCAAAAGGCATACCCTCCATCTCCAGAACATCCAAAAACAGAAAATGGTGCAAATGGTTTTACAGATGACCCATCTTTATTAACTTTTTGCGCTGAACAAGTTTCCCATCATCCACCAAGTAAGTTTTTTTTTTTAAATTTTATATCTATATTCATCTCTACTTGTGTTTCATATTGAAAAGTTACCATTACATTATGCCTTTAGTTTTTCACTGTTCAGATGTTAAAGGAATAATATAAATGAGGTATTAAAGATAATTGAATTATACTGTTATATTTAAGTTATATTTAAATCTAAGTAATAATTTCAAATGTACATCTATTTAAAAGTGTATCATTAAAAAATAAGGTTTATTTCCTATAAGCCTAACATGATCAATGGGGAACCACTCTTGACTGATAAATTATTTATTTATTGATCTACTAGGAAAAAAGTTAGGGTTAGTTTAATGAGAAAATAAATAAATAATTAATCAGTCAAGGGTGGTTCCCCTTTGATCATGTTAGACTTATAGGAAATAACCCAAAAAAAGTAATTACTAATAATATTCTGCAGTTAAAATTTTGTTATATACATTTTTGAATTTACATTCAAAGTGTGCTAAAATATTTTAATTCTCTTCCTGAATACGAGTTTAGGAATTCTTGCATTAAAATGTTTAAAAAGTCAGTTTAAATGAAAGCAGTGACTACAGCAATCTTGAACACCTTTTTGATTTCTATGTTTCTAACACACGTGGACATGCCTTACAAAGTCAGAAAACAGAATAGCTCACATAACTTTGAGAAAATTTTTCACGCTCAGAGTTGCTGGGGGCATGGAATAAACTGCCTGCATCCATTATAGGTTGCTGAAACACTTCATCTTTCAAAACCTCCATGCTTCCTGTAATTCAACAAAACTATACCTGATATCCCCCCCTCCATACACATATGCTCGTGCACACACATGTATATTATTACTGTACATTTTCATGTTCCTGATATTAGTACATTATTCTATCTACTATACATGGACTTTGATGAGTTGTGGTGCACCTGAGCACTGTACACAATAAATTTCATTATTATTTTTTATATGTGGGTTATGGTTAAGATAACTTATTCAATTTGTATGTACATTTTGGTGGTCTTATTCCGTGCTACCAGCATATATATATTATATATATATATATATATATATACACACACACACACACACACACAGATTAAGTAAATTTTCATTCTATATGTGGGTTATAGTTAACATATTCAATCTGTATGTAAATTTTATAATGTACCAAAAATCTATTTAAGACCCCCACACACACACACACACACACAAAATGATTGCACTTTGTAACTTTAATGTTATTAAAGAGAACCACCTGATAAAGTCCATTGTTGAAAATTCATTTAATTAATAATTATTTTTTGCATTTCTCCAACTTTTCTTAATTTTGAAATACAGAAAAGAGTTAATCTTATTTTAATCAAAGAAGATTTAGTCCATAACAACATCTGCTGATTTATATCAAAGTTTAATCTTCACAATTTTGAAACCTTATGAATGTAAATTATTCTTAATTAAAACGTTTTTACATAAATGTTTGTAATTATTTAATAGCAACATTTGATTAACAAAAAACTTTGAACTTATTTCTTGAATTGATCATCTTAATAATATTTTGTTTGTCTGTGTATTTTTGAGATTTATTAAACCTTTTTTCATTTTTTCTCCTAGTTTCAGCCTTTTATTTTGAATGCCCTGAAAAAGAAATCTTTATGAATGCATCAATATGGACCAAATCCAAATTTATGGGCATGTCAATAGGTGTTGTTATGGTTGGCAAAAGTGAGTTTATTATTATTTTATTTTTTATTTTAACAAAAACTTTGTTTATTCAGTCAACATGGGGAAAGTAAACATTTGCCTTCTTACTAGCCATAATACATTTTTTACTGTTTTTAAAAAAATCTTTTTCCGGCCACATGCCTCACCATATTCAGGACAGGATGACTGAAAGTAAATTCATATGAGTAGCACAGAGATCTGTGCGGTAAAGTGAGGAGCCGATGGTAGGTGTGGTGATCTGCCTCAGACACCAAAACAATCTCCTTAATCTAGCACTAGTGAAAAGGGGATAGACTCCCTCACTGTCTGGCTGATACCAACTTTAGGCCAGACTGACGACTTTTACTGTTTATAGTCTATACTAATGTGTTTTATGTCATTACAGAGAAATATCCACTGGAATGTGTGTTTATTTATAATTTCATTTTTCCGAATGTAAGATTTTTTGCTGCAAGATTGTTGCATTTTTATGTGAACATGTCTGTATTTGATCTAAATACTGTGTTAATTTTGTGTTTTAATACAAATGTAAGCTATATAAATTATTTTTAGTCAGCACAAACCAATAAAAAGTTTAACATGACGAATTTAGATGCTACAAATTTTAAAAGTATTATACACAACTTTTTTCCCAACAGAATTTCATAGTCCAAATTTAGGCGTGAAGAAATTTTACTAAAAATATTTTAACAATGTTCAATTTTATTTCAGTTTGTTTAAACTTGCTGAAGCATGATGAGGAATATGTGTTTGGTTTACCGAGTGCCTATGCCAGATCCATCCTTACAGTCCCTTGGGTGGAGCTGGGTGACAAGATCTATATTACCTGCCAAAAGTCTGGCTATTCTGCTGCTATAACATTCCACACAAAGGTACATATGATAAAATGGTTCACTTTACTCCTCTTTACCAAAAACGTTTTTAAATCCTATCTGCATTTATAAACAGCCTCATTTTACAGCATAGTCATTATATTAAGAAATATTTTCTCTTTTTTATGTATTTGTGTTATATAAATGTCTTTTGATATGTTCCTAGAATAATACGAGGGTAATCCCAAAAGTAAGTTCTTGAAAGCACTGAGGACATGGAGGAGACTGTTCATGTGGCTATTGGTAATACTGTTGTGTTGTGCATGCGACTGCCCCTGCCTCACTGCAACACTATCTTGGTTTGGCAGTCATTTCTGATGGAGCTCCCGATTGATGCTACCTTCTAATGTGAAGTTTGTGTAGTTATTCAGTTTTTGAACACTAATTGATTGAAATTCATTGCCAATTAACAGAAGTGTATAGTTAGTCATGCATGGATGTCAGAAATGTCCGCAAGTGGTGTTGGGAGTTTGCAACAATGACGAGGTTCAATGCTTCCTCAATGCCATGGTGGCGTGCTGGTATGACATGGGCATACAAAAATTGCCACAGCACCTACAAAAATGCATCGATCGAAATGGCAATTATGTAGAAAAATGAATACCTGTTCAAGCTTTAAAATTATATAAACATCATTGACACAAACAAATGTTTCTGTGATTTCTAAATATTTTGGAGACCTTACTTTTGGGATTACCCTTGTACATAATAGATGTAACCACAATTCTCCAATATCAAATTTTTATTAAAATTTAACAGTGATTCTACCAGATCCTGTCATTATAGTGTGTAGATATAACACAATTATTCAATGTTTGGTAATTCAAGGCTGAATTAGACTGATTTTTTTATACCAACAGAAAACAGAAAATTCTCCATTTTCTGTTTTCTGATGGTATAAAAAAATCAGTCTAATTCAGCCTTGAATTACCAAACATTTAATAATTTAATAAGATTAAAAGAAAATAAATTTCCAAAGTGACAAGTTCACTATTTATCTGATATTTCCAAAAGCTTTTTATCTAATGTAATATTAGATACAGCCAAAATTTCAGTATGACAGCACATCCCCTTTTCTTTTAATTTTTTTTTTTTTTTTTTTTTTTTCTCTAACCGTCTAAACAGATATAAACAAATTTTCTATGAATTTCTTAATTATAACAATGAAATAAATCACATTAAAATAAGCACATCTTCAAGAAAGAAAACTACCAAAAATGTGCCATTTTAACAGATACAGATTTTAATTCATAAAATTCTGCCAAATTCTGTAAAAAACAAATAATTTTTTAATTTAAAAAAAAAAAAAATGTTTATCCTTCCTCTTCATAATATAGCAAAAATTACATTAAATTTCTCTTTTTTTTTTTTTTTTTTTTTTTTTTTTTTTTTTTTTAGCTTTATTGAATTCAGGTGGGGGAAATAGTGAAATTTTGGCCATACCTACATTATTTAATTGTCAGATACTTTATAATAAACACTGTTAAGCGGCGAGTTATTTTTTTAATGTTTTTTTGTTTTGTTTTTTTTGTCTAAGCAATTATAATTTGGAAAAAGGGATAAGAATGTTTTGTGAAAAGCCTCATGAAAGTTAAGCTTTGTCATCTTCGTCATTGCAAAACATTTTTTTTTTTTCTAACACTACCAGTCAAGAATTATTTAAAACTAATTAATTATTGTCATAAAATAATTGGTAATCATTTTTTTTTTTTTTTTTTCATTTGCTTATGGATTTATTTTTTCTACTCTGGGAAAATATTTTGCTTAAAAAAAAAATGATATTAAAAGGAATAAAGTTTGAGATATATTTGAATTTATGTCCACTTTTGTTTTCCTCCAGCCTTTCTATGGTGGTAAATTGCATCGGGTAACAGCTGAAGTGAAAAATAACAACACAGGCAATATTATATGCAAAGTACAAGGAGAATGGAATAGCTTCTTAGAGTTTACATATGAAAATGTAAGTAATAAAAACTTAATTTTAATTCTTTTTTAATAACTATTTAAAGCATGGATCTCTTTTCTTTTTTTTTCTTTTCTTTTCTTTCATTCTTTAAATTTTTTTTCTTTCATTCTTTAAATTTTTTTTTTTTTTTTTTTTCATTCTTTAATATTTTTTTTCTCTTTCTCTCTCAACTGAATTTTGATTCCTCTCAAGTTTTCTGGTTTTGTCTCTCAGGATCAATATGCGTGTTTGTGTCAAATATTTTTGTTATTTATTTTTAAAAGTTTCTATTTCCATGCTTTGCATAAATTTCTTTTTGTCAGTTTATTCACTATAGGAAAAGGAATGTTATAGAATATAGATGTTAGTATTATAATAAAATAAAGACCTGATGATAAAGTTATTTTAAAATGAAGTTGTGATATACCAATTCTTGTAAATCTAATATTGTCATTATAAACAGAATAATAGACTAATATTGGAATGTAAGGTCAACAGTTATGCCAGTAATTTAGCTGTTTGTCAATAAATGAGAAGTTTCAACAATATTTACACACTTGTATATACACACCTACTTTCTCTAATATAGGAAATATTATATTAATAATAAATGTTCACCTTGTTTTTTTGTTCATATAAGAAATGTTTGACTGTATAAAAGTAATTTTGAGCTGATTTAAAGCAAAAATTCCCACTAAGAATATTATTTCATTTCTTTATACTTCAGAATATTTCAAAGCAAATTGAAGCTGTTACTAATTTTACCTAAACATACCCTGTGCCTAAGTTCAGAAAAATCACAAAAAAATTCAACATTGTCTTGTTTGATATTCATACTTACATGATTGATTCATATGATGATGAAAAATCTTTTCCAACAAATCTAGTAACTCAATTTTCTGACCTGAAAGGACAAACAGAAAATTAAATAATTAATTGACTTTCTTGCAAACAGCAACCTTGAGCACCTTTTTGATTTCCATGTGTCAAACACACGTGGGCATGTCTACAAAGTCAGAAAACAGCATAGTTCACATGACTTTCAGGAATATTTTTTCACGCTCAGGGTTGCTGAAGCAGGGAACAAACTATCTGCATCAGTTATTAGCTGCCGAGACACTGCATCTTTCAAAAACTTCATGCTTCCTGAAATTCACCAACATTATACTTGATATTCACCCTCCACACACACACACACACATATATATATAATATAATAAAATAAATATATAAAGGTTTTACATATCTATTTATTTGGTGACAAAGGAACAGTCACAACCATTTTGGTTTCATGCGTCAGCAATCATCAGGTGAACTTGTTTCAAATGATTGACGCATGAAACCAAAATGGTTGTGACTGTTCCTTTGTCACCAAATAAATAGATATGTAAAACCTTTATATATTTATTTATATATTATTATATAACAGCTCTATTTTATATTGAGCACTCTCCCAATAATACTGCGTTTGACACACCGTTCCAGTAAAAGCTGAAACAGTGACAATCCCACACTATAGTGTGTGTGTGTATATATATATATATATATATATGACTCCTACACTGTTCATTTTTCCTGACATTTGTACATTATTCTATGTACTATATATGCACCTTTTGAGTTGTAGTGCACCTGAATGCTGTACTCAATAATTTTATTATTATCATACTGAATTTTTCTGCTAAGATATTTTTCAACTGACAAAGTTAATTAAATTTGTAAGCTTTATCTTTTTAGGATTCTAGATTAATTATAAAATCTTTTTGCCTGCCATTTTGTACACAACATAATAAAGGTCACTTTTTCATAATTTCATCTTTTTATGTATTGCCCTTATATTTTATGTTGTATTTTTTTATTATTATTCACTAGAATGTTTCATGTATTCCTACCTTAAAAACCCTAGTATCAATATATGAAGTACAATATATTCTTTATTATTATAATTATTATTTTTAAAATACTTTGTCAATATACAGTAATTGTTTGCTACTGTATATCCCATTTGATAACTTTTTACTAAAAATGTTTATCCTAATTTTTGTTCTTTTTCAGGGTGAAACAAAAGTTATTGATGTGAATAATCTTGAAATAATGCGTAAATCTGTCCGCCCAATTTCTTCACAAGGAGAATTTGAATCTAGGAAACTGTGGCGCCATGTCACTAATGCTCTTAAATTGGGAGATGTGAATATTGCCACTGAACATAAGAAATTTGTAAGTAACTTTCAGTAATTCTAAACAATTCTTCAGAGAGACTCTTGTCAGATAAATTGTTTTGTTTGTTTGAAGTAAAGTCTCTTTTAATCCATGAAACTAATATTATCATATTTGTTGATTTCTTCACTTTTCTTTTTTCTCTCTCTCAATCTTAGTTTCCTTTTAGGCATTTCCTGGTACTCAATTATAAAACTCCGGAAGAAAGCTTCTTTTATTTTATTCATCCAAAAAAGATGAAAGAAAATATTAGCTACAAAACCAACTATTTGTAGATTAACATTAGTTTTAATTTTTTTTTCTTTATTACTATTTAAAAATTTTTTTTTTTTTAAATGTCTTGGGTTTCTATAAAGACCATCTTATTGCTATATTATCTCTGAATAGAAAGAATGTTATTGCTATAAGGCTTATACCTATCTACCTAAGATAACTTTTGAATGCTATTGAGCCATAATTTGTCCAGTTTTTCCTGTTGTAGTCTGTTATATCATCCCGATATTATTTATTGATTTTTGCAGTTGAAAATAATAGGTATATCAGTTGGCCTAGCCTTGATCAATCATTTACAAACACACAGTTTGTATCTCATATATGAGTACGACTCCCTTCCCCCATTATGATAAGATTTAGGTCTTGGAAAGTCGCATTATTCACATGTGTGTGTGTGTGTGTGTATTGGTAAGTTTGGAAAAAATCCAATTATGATAACTGGCCTATGATTTGACATCCATCTCGTATGAACTTATCTATTTTTTTTTTTTTTTTTTTTCATAGTGTTTATCTTGTCTCTTCAAATGTAGAATTAAGCTGTTAACTACTTTTTTTCTGGGAGTTTGTTCTCTAGTTTTACTATTTGCTTGTGAAAAAAATGGTTTTAGGATGAACTTTATTTTTGCTACAATATAATTTATGGTTATAAAAAACAAACAAACCTGGATTCACCTTTTTTATTTAATTTTGATTTCGGTAAAACTTTTATTTATTTATTTTTATTTTATTTATTTATTTTTTATTTCTACAAGTTGGAATAGTTTGTGTATGTTTCCTTTAATAGCAAATCATGACTTTCTGTAAAAGTAAATTCTACAATTTTTTTTTGTTTTTTGTTGTTTTTTTTTTTTTTTTTTTTTGTTTTTTTTATAGACATTTGTCAAATTTTTGAGAACTTTATTTCTTTTTTTTCTTCAGTTGGAAGATCGTCAAAGAGAAGGTGAACGATTGAGGAAAGAAACCAATGCAGCGTTTCCTACAAAAGTAAATTTTACATTTTGTTTTTCAATCAATATTTCTTTTACATCACAACCAAAAACTCAGAATTTCACTAATTTGTTTTTCATGAAGTTGGCTCTAAATTTTCAGTCAAAACATTCTCTTTTCATAACTTATTTATAACTCCCCCCCCTTTTTTTTTTCTTTATTAAGTAAATGATTTCTCTGAAACTTTTCACTAATCCTCGTCTCAGTTAGCAAATTTGTAAGAAGTGATCCAATAAAGATTCAGTTTATTTCTTTAAAAATTTAACATAAATGTTTTATTTTCAAATCTATTGGTTGAGATTTGAAATGTTATCAAATCTTAGGATCAGAATAAACAATGGCTCAATTTTGTTGATTCTTCCAATGTCAGAAGAGCTATAATTAAACTATAAACTTAAACAGTTTCGTTACCTCTTCTGAATTATTTTCTTCTCTCTTTTATAAATCAAACCTTTCAAAATTTTGTGCTATAAAAAAAAATTGTTAGAAATTGTTCATTTTACAAAGATGGAAAAAAAAATACCTCGGATATTTTTATTTTTTTATTCTTTTCACTCTTCTATCTATATATTAATACTGGTGTTCCTAAATCTTCTGTCTGTTATCATCCTGCAACTCCCTCTGGTTAAAAATGAGACTGTCCAAATTGTTCAAGATGCCATGCAAAAATGTAAATCCAGTTTCTGGTGTCACTTAATTGCGGATTTCTTATTTGTCCTATTTTATTTCACCCAATTTTTAAAATGAAACATTCCAAATGGTTTTGTGTCACTTAAATGCCCAATGTAAAATCAAAATGAATTGAAAAAAAAAAAGTTATTTGTAATATTGAAATTGTGAATTACAGAATATATTTTGCTAATTTTGATCTTATGTCATCCCAGCCTCCTACTTTAATTTACGCTATGTTTTAGCGAGCCAGCATAAGGCGAATTTCCGGCCTAACTTAGATATTTTCTGAGTCCTGTTTTTGTCACCTAATTAATGTAGATATTTAAAAAAAAACAAAAAAAAAAAACATTTTATTGGCAAATGAATGTAAATATTTTACAACCGCACCTTTTAAGAAAGAGTGAGAGAGATTATACTTTTTACATATTGAACTATTTAAAAATAGCTGTTAAGTAAACATATCAAACATAATAATTAAATTATCATTCTGTGGTATATCCACAGGTCCTGCTCATGTATAAATTATTATTTGAACCCCAAACAACAATCTTTTTGTTCTTTGTGTCTGATTCTTTTCTCCTCTTTTGCAGTTTTTCCACCAAGATGGTGAGGACTGGGTGTATAACAAGATCTTAAAAAACCGGCATAAAAAGGCTGAAGAAAGTACAACAAATGATGCAGTATCTATTAATGAAAATAACCACATAGAGAACAAAGAATTAGAAGAGAGTCCATCAAAAATTAAGAAAGGATCTCAGCAGGAGAATAATAAGACTGAACAGGTCTTTTTGCCTAACCAATGTGGTGGGGATTGTGGCAACATAGAAGAGAAGGAGGAAAAAAAGAAAGAAGATGAGGAGGAGGAGAAGAAGGAAGAGGAGGAGGAAGGGGAAGAGGAAAAGAATGAGAAAGAAAAAAGTCTTAAAAAGGAAAAGGAATCCTCACTGAAGTTGAAGAAATCGCCCAAGATCAGTAGGAACAATAAAAGTGAAACATTTCATAAAAATGAAAAGAGCTTAAAGGATTTAGTCTCTTGATGAGTCGTCTTTCTGGCTGTGAAAGTCAAAGTGGAATATTTTTTTAATGTTCCGTTGAAGACAAAAGAGGCTTATAAAATCCGGTTTTATTCGTTGGTATGAGAAAATGGTGCTCAGCTGCAGATCTGAAACTTAAAAAAAAAAAAAAAAGATTTACAAAAAGCGAAAGAAAAAGGAAAATCCCCACCACCACCATTCCCCCTCCCCCCATCTAGAATCTGTCTGCTCAGTTGCAGATTTGAATCTTTTATAGAAAAAGAAAAAAGAAGCCCCCTACCCCCCTCCAGAATCTGTCTGCCGACACTGACTTGTGGAAATTATTTAAGAAGGATGAAGATGAGCCACAACAAAGACTACTGGTCAATTTGATGGAGTGGTCAAATCAAAAGTCCACTTGAAACAATCAGACTCTTTACTCTCTTGTTTACAACCCCTGCCCCCCAACTTCTTTGTCTTGTTAAAGTAATGACCATTCATAAATGTCTTCTAGAAAAGGCAGTAATGGAAATCAGATACCAAGGTAATTTCAAAAAGTATTTTCTCTTTTTGAAAAATTATAGACAGTAAAAAAAAAAAAATTTAAAAAAAGATAAATTCTCCCAGGGAAAAATTGACTGAAAGAGAAAAAAATCTATGCAAAAAATCTACCATTTATTTGGTATAAATATTGTTTTTGACTTAGCTACAAAAAAGAGGTGAGCAATAAATATGCACTTTCTTCTTCCTCCTCCCTTTACCTCCTCCCTTTACCTCCTCTTCCTCCTCCCTTTACCTCCTCTTCCTCCTCCCTTTACCTCCTCTTCCTTTACCCCTACTTCCTCAGTTACCTTTCTTCGTCCAAACCTTTTGAATCCTTTTTCACTCTATTCACATTTTCCTTCTCTTATACTCTTTCTCTATTTCTCTTCTCCCATTTCTTTCCTCTTCTTTTTCTCTTTATTAAAATTGTAAAATTTACCCTCTTCATCCTCTTTTCTTTATTTCTATCCACTCTCTTTACTTTTCCTCTTCCTCTATTTCCTTTTTTATTTATTTAAGTTTAATATTTCTCTCTCTTTTTTTTTTCCAATTTCCATCTTTCTCATAACCCTTCTCTAAATGACAATCTATTTCATTCCTACTCTTCTTCCCTTGGTCAGTGCTAGGCTCAAAAAAAAGTACAAAAACATTAAAAATGTAACGTTGCCATATTAATTCCGTGCAGCAGTCCTAATTTCTGCTACATTCAGCTCAACCCAATTCAACTGGGATGACGACCAATGTTATAGCAACAACAAAAATGAAAGTAACCAAAAGAAGGGAGCTAACTCTGTGATTATTTATGCTGTAAATAATAAGCATATCATAAATTTTTATCAAAGCCTAAAATTCTTTGTTTTGATTCTTCTCTATTCTTGTAAACCTCTTAATTTTCAGGAACTAAATCGGCTTTTTGTGATTTCATTACTTCGCTATTTAGATTGATTAATTCTGATTGTTTTTCATTTAATTCTTTAATTAGATGTGTTGAATTTTAAAAAACAAAACAAAAACCTTTTGTGCTCTGTCCATTGCACTTCATCACATGTAATATGAGTAATTCATAGTTATTGATGTTTAATTCTTTTTTATTAGTATAAATATTTACAGAATGCTGTTTGTTTTAGGATTTTTTTGTTTTTTTATATATCAAGTTGAGAATCTTGTTCCTTTTGAAAATAATATCCAAATTGTAAAAAGTCTAACACAGAACATGAAGATAATCAAATTGTGTCATTCACTACTGTTCTCTGTGTGTATAGTAATGTTTTCTGTTATTGTCTACAGATGTTTTTTTTTTTTATAACAGGCCTGTGTCTTAATCCTTTCACAACTAAGTTAGATTTGAAATTGTTTAGCAATAAGTTATTACAAAAAAGAAAAAAAAAATCTTTGTGCTGCTAGCCTTTTACAGATAGGCTTCATCTTTTAAACCTTTCACTTACAAGATTTTTTAAATTTTTTTTTTTTGAATATGCAAATTTATGCTTTGAGTAATGATGTTTTAAGGATCAAAATGAAATTTGACTGGGACACGGGTGTTCCAGTGGAATTGAAATAAATAAAAATCAAGCATGAACAGAGATATGTCCAAAATAGTATATGAATGTTTTGAAACTCGCATGGATGCAAATTTTGGGTTTCTTCTGTTAATTTGATAGATTTTAAAAATACTGTTGGGTGGTATCTTAAGCCAAAACATTAATGCCTAATACTTGATAAATTATATCAGTGTTGAAATTGCAGACTTTTCTTCTTTTATCTTTTAAATGAATAAATAAAACTTTAACTGCTTTAGGTTTTTAAAAAGAAAAAAAAAATACTGGTCATTAATTTTTTTTTTTTTTTTTTTTTTCATTCTAATTATAGTCAGTTCATTTCTGTATTTGTTGTATTGTCTGAGAATTTATCTCTTAACCAAATATCTGTTTGTAAACCTCATTGGATTCTGAGAGAAAGAATTATAATAATTTGTGATAATACTTTTATACTACACTTTTATACATAGCAGTAAGTTTTTTTTTTTTTTTTATTATTATAGTATGAAATATCTTTCACAGGAATATGAGGCCACTTGGGCCAGTTTAGCTCAGTCGGTAGAGTGTTCGGCTAGAAATAACAAGGTTCCCGGTTCGATACCGGCCCTCGCCAACTCAGCGTATGAGTAGCACAGGGATCTGTGCGGTAAAGGAGCTGATGGTAGGTGTGGCGCTCTATCTCAGACGCTAAAAAATCTCCTTGGTCTAGCACTAGTGAAAAGGGGATAGACTCCCTCGCTGTTTGGCTGATACCGACATTAGGCCGCCCCGACGACTTTACTTTACTTACTGATTGATTGATTACCTGAATGGCCAGAATCTTTAAAGTTAAGAATGCTCATTAGAATAAACTATGATTCACCCTACACTCCATATAACACATATAATATTGTACTTTGTAGCATGTTATTTGAATCTAAGAATCAATCTCCTACATAAAGTTGTTATATGAATAGTATGATTATGTTCTAAAACATTGGCTAAAAGTCTATAAACATTAGGATAAGTGACATTTAATTTGATGGTTGAGAATTAGAATTATTAGAAAATATAAAAACGCAAATATCAAGCAGAATTAGGTTTAAAGATTAAAAGAACAAACTAGTTTGAAATTTTAATTCTTAAAAAACAAAAACAAGTAATAAGTATATCTAAATATTATATTTATTAATAGCTAAATATCACTGAGAGAATATATATATATATATGCTGATAACTTTTTAATTTAGTGCATTCTGAGATACTCAGATTTGATGGGTCCCAACTAATTAAGTTTTTTAATAAATTGTAGGGTTTTTATGAACTGTAGAAAGGGAATGGAAAAGTTTTCTCTGAAACTAAGGCCATCTAACCTCTACCTTGTACCCCCATATTGAAATGTATTTACAATTGAAATGGTGAAAGAAGAAGAAAGAAAAATACCAACAAAAATAAGCAAAAAAGTATTTACAGCAGAGTTGAGCAATACCTGAATTAGGCGCAAAGGCCATAAATTCTCTAGTGATGTTGGCAGCAGAAATCTCTTGTTAAAAACAAAATAAAAATGAAGCTACTTTCTGCAAATTAACAGGACTCACATCCCTGAACTGTTACAGGATGGTTGTGTGCAATTTATCTGGATTACTTTATGGAAAAATTGTCTTTGGGATGCATGGATACAATTTTACTGTCCTTCTAAATTTTATGCATCAGGGACACAAGACACATACCTATTAGCATCTGTGTGTGTGTGTGTGTGTGTAATGTATTTACTTATTGGGCTTGATCATTAGGGTAGATTGATTTTTCACTTTTTTTAAATATCAATCTCCCTAACAGTGAAAGTTGTGTTGGTATAATGAATACTGATACCAAACACTAGATCTCTTACTTGCACCATTGTTTGAGGAAATAGCACCACAGATCGGCTACTAAAATACACCAAAAATTTAGCCTATAAATTGGTTAGAAAAACAGAAAAGGTTGTCATTTTAAATGAAATGAATAAAATATTATAACTAGAATTAAAATTGAAAATATGCCCCCATCACAACTGACATCTCTGATATGCTGTTTTTTTACCTAATAATTAAGCTGTAACAGTGATAACACTTTAAAAGATTGAAATCAATTTTTCAAACAAAGGCAAAGTTTTGAAGAAAAATATTTTGTGTAGTAATTCTTTATTTGTAACTTTTGCCACATGGGAGACATTACAGTTCCAAAATCAACCTACCCTATTGGCCATAAACTTGATTTTAACTGCAGGTTTTCTTCTATTAATTTCTACAATCCAAAGAGGTACAAACATCGATCTCAAAATTAACTTTTTCTTATAAATCAAAAAACAAAAACAAGCTGAATTGCATTTGAGTCTATACTATCCCACCCAGATTTATAATAACTCTAAAAAATTCTTTTTTTTTACTAAATCTATAAAATTTTCTATTCTCTTAGAATTTAATTTGAAGTGTAGCTTTGAAATGTCTGTGCCTAAACTTAAGATTTAAATAATTCTAATTGCATCTTTACACCAATGATATCTTCTGGCTACAATTGGGAATTCAGTTATCCTAACCTCTCTAGCATTTTTCTTTTCTATTTTTGTCAACCATAATGTTGTTTTCCTGTTCCATCCATTATTCTATCGAGTCTTTAACTTCCAGGTTTTTTGGGGGGGTTTTAATGAGCTTTTGAGATTATTCCAAAAAAAAAACCCTAATGATTGTGAATGTCATTAACAGTAATAATCATTGGCAGTCAGTAGCATGATTATTATTATTTTTTTTTTTTTTTTTTAACATTTCTCATTGAAATTTAAAGTTGTCTTATCAAACGAGTGTAGGAAACAATGAATTAATTTGGATTAAAAAAAAAAACAACACTTTTTTATTATTTATAAAAAAAAAATGTGATATATACTTTTTGGTTAAAATAAAATTTTTGTTTTTTCCAGTTTTCAATTTTATTTGAAAATAACTTGTTAATTTTACCGATTCCCATAGAAATATGAGAAGTGATACATTCCCCTTTTATTTCTTTTTTTTTTTTTTTTCTCTTTCATGTTTGTAAAAGAACAATCTTGTTCACTAATTGTAATTACCTGCTGCTCTTAGGGATTGGAGTAAAAAGAACTGTCCATGAAATTGTTGAAAAATATAAAATTGTCAAAATGAAAATAAAAATAAAAATGCGAGGAAAATTTGGGCTCAGAAAATAAGGCAAAAAAAACACGTTAACTATGGAGGTGGTGATAAATACTATTAATACCTTCTTTTTTTTCTTTCTTTCTTTTTTTTTTTTTAATACCTTTATTATTTTTTTTTTTTTTTTGTTTTTTTACATTTGAATTAGTTTTGTATTCTATTTAAAATAAATCTTGAGACCAAATTTGAAAATTTTCTGAGACCAAATTTTCTAAGCAAAAGGAAATGATTGTCGTTTGATGTGAGAATATCAGATTTATATTTGTACTATGAAACCTGATTCATTGAAATCAGGAAAAAAAAAAAACATTGAAATAGAATTATTTTGTAACAACTTATTCAATGCCTGTATAGATTTACATACAATGAAGTAAACTAAAATAAATTTATTGACAATAATTTTATATAAGGTGTTTCAATTTTTCTTTAATGTGTATGTATTTACCGAATCTCTCTGCCATGAGCAGGATGCGACACAAGGTTAATTTTAAGCAGAGTTTAACAGGTTTTAATTTGGTTTTCCTACTCTTAAGACCAGTTACCATACTAAGGCTAAAGAGCCCAGTCTTCCCGGTTTTTTATCCATAGCTGGAGGGAGAATTTTCATAATGAAATTTATTGTGTACAGTGCTCAGGTGCACCACAACTCATCAAAGTCTCATGTCAAGTACACAGAATAATGTATTAGTTCCAGGAATATGAACAGTTTACAGTAGTAATATGCATGTATGTGTGTGCAGATGTGTGTGGAGAGGGGCATCAGGTATAATGTCAACGGACTACAGGAAGCATGGAGGCTTTGAAAGATTCAGTGTTTCGGCAGCCTACAACAGACACGGGCAGCTTATTCCATGCCTCCGCAATTCTGAGCGTGAAAATATGTTTCCGAAAGTCATGTAGCAGTGCTGTTTTCTGACTTTGTAGGCATGCCCACATGTGTTAGAAAGATGGAGATCAAAAAGGTGCTCAAGGAGTTTAACAGGTTTTAATTTGGTTTTCCTACTCTTAAGACCAGTTACCATACTAAGGTTAAAGAGCCCAGTCTTCCCTTTTTTATCCATAGCTGGAGGGAGAATAGTTAGATGCATTCTTTTCCTAAGTGCTATGTGAATTTCAAACAGCTTTGTCTAGGATTTGAAATCAGATTGGCATGTCCATTTCTTATTATAACCATTACAGCATGAGCACAATAAATCCTTGTAGATAAGCAGCCCATGACATGCAACACCCCACTTTTGACCATACTTAGGCTAGACAGGCCCCCTCCAATCAATTGGCTAGTCATATCAAGCCCTAGCATCTATATGATTGTTCTGGCCCTTATGGCAAGCCCCAACCTTTTTATCATATGGATGCTAGAAGGCTCTGGCTGAGGGTCTTCACTTCCTTTGATGATAACCATTACACATGAACGCCTCCTTGGTGAATGAATTACTTGTTATAATTGTAGGAATGGAAGGGAAATAACTGAATATTTATTAACCAATACAGCAAAGAATTTTTATTGTTTACTTATATGTAAACTAGAATAGTGACAAAGATCAATAAATAATTTATCAGTCAAGAATGGTTCCCTTTTGTTTATGTTGGAGTTATAGGAAATAACCAAGAAATTTGTTTATGTACATAGAAAAAATATTTTTGACAATGACCTGATTTTTATCAAGTTGATATGGAAATTGATTTGGAAAGCATATATATATATATATATATATATATTTTTTTTTTCCCCATATTAAAGAAAACCATTTTATACTAAAATGTATTTATCAATCCCTCTGCATGAGCAGGATGTGACATAAGGTCACTTTTTAAGCGGAGTTTAACTGGTTTGAATTTAGTTTTACTTGTAGATTGGTCTCTAACCTTGCTATGGCAACCAGTTTGCCCTACTATTATCCCATAGCTGAGGGAGAATAGTTGGATTCATACCTTTCCCAAGAGTATTAACACTATGTGAACTGCAAACAGCCTCATCCAGAATTTGAAATTGTCACCATGTCTATTTTCTAAGATGATAACCACCAGGCACCTCTATTTTATACTAATATCCCTAACTTGAAAAAATACCTAAAAAAAGGAAACGTAGATCCCTATTGAAGATAATTTTTCTTTACAGTAAATATAGGAAATATTTTTTAGTTTTAATTTTAGAAAGAAAAAAAAAAATACCCGACAGGTAGTATTTGAGACAAGTATGGGACATCCAGCAAGGATCAGTCTTGGATCAGTCAAGTCAGTAAATAGATCTGCGAGGCTAGCTTGTTAAATGACACCAAATTTTTTTTTTAATTTTCTTAAAATGGAATTATTATTGTATTGTGCATTTTAATCTTGTATTTAACATTAGTTTTTAAATTATCTGTAGATCATAAGTTTATTTCATTAAAACGGGAATTTATGCCATGTTGTCTTTAATCATTTATATATTAATACACTTGTTCCTAAATCTTCCGTCCATTATCATCCTGCAACACCCTCTGGTTAAAAATGACACCGTCCAAGATGCAATGTAAAAATGTGAATACAGATTTATTTGTCCCATTTCATTTCACCCAATTTAAAAAATGAAACCTTCCAAACGCATTGCTTAAATGAACAATTTAAAATTAAAATGAATTTTTTTTAAATAAGAAAAAGTTCTGTGTTTGTTTTTATTTGTAATGTTGAAATTGTAAATGGAAGATATTTTGGTAGGATTTATATGTAATGAAATTGCAAATCATTGTTTCTGGCTTAAATAGCTCCTTTTGATTTTTATTTCATTTTGTGAAAATTCTTCCACGGGCCTCGTTAGTCATAAATATTCAATATTATCTTTTGATTTCTCAGATAATTTGTTATTGTTATAACAAAAATTGGATGTGTTTTTCACAACATATCAAACACAGATGGTTTCCTGATCTTTTCTATTATTCAAAAGTAATGAGATTAGTTGGAATAACCCTTTTTTCAATATGACATTCTGCGGCAGAATAAATTTACTTGGAACTTTATTTTATAAACATCCTTAAAAAGAATTTTTTTTTTTTTTTTTAAATACAACTTAGGGGAAAGTTAATGATAATCTTGCACTCCTCCCAATTTTTTTTTTTTTTTTTTTTTTTTTCTTTCACTAAACAATTCATTGGAACTGGAGTTTATATTCTTTGAAAAATTAATTTTCTTGATTCTAAGAATTTGTTTGTTCACAGCAATAATTTTATTGTCTAAAAGTTTTAAAGATCAATATTTTGTCAGAAGACATTATTTTAACTTTAGTCTTCATAATTTAAAAATAGAATTAAATTTGAATAATATATGCATATAAATTAACTTTTTTTTTTTTTTTTAAATTTTAAATCAATTGCCAATTGCTGTATCAGCTGGAAAAATGTTTAGAATTCAACTTTTTTTAAAAATACTGGTAATATAAAATCTTTGGAAACTGACCCAGTGATTCAGTTGTAATAGATCTGTAAGACTAGCTTGTTAACCATTACACCCTGATGGGATGCCTAAAACTAAAAGAATAAATATTAAGTGATATGATCTGTACAAATCTACCAGGCTAAATGTGTGTGATTTTGCTTTTCCTAACAAACCTATTGAGACAAATTGGCCAGGGAGGATACATTCTATAAATGTATCATCCTCCTCCCTCTCCTGTGTCATCCATTTTCAGTTTAAATTATTTTAGTGTGCCTCCTTAACAAACTAGTATAATGTTTATCATTATAGGAAATAGTAATCAGTGACTTAAGTTCAAATCCTGGACAAGGCTGCTTGCATTCTCTTTGCCCTAATACCCATCCCATCTCTTCTCCCTCCAGCTCTATCAAACTGGGTTCTGTAGCTTCAAGAAGGAAAAGTCTAAATTCAAACCAGCTTTGCTCTGCTTAAAAATTGACCTTGTGTCACATAGTTTGTAAATAGCAACACATCCGGTCAGGTAAACTGGTTGTTAGGGCCTTACATCATCAAACTGGTAAAATACTGTGAGTCAAAAGTTTTGCAATATTTTTTGTAACATGAGTATATTTACCTCATACCCCACTTGTATGGGTTAGGCACAAGGCCCTATTAACATGGGACCACCCACAAGCCGAGACTCATGGGTGGCAGGTGGAAAAAAATTGCGTCGACCCTGTCTGCATTTCCCCTCAAGGGGGGCACCTCCAGCGCTGGGCAATAAAGCCAGCCCTGCCCCTTTAAATCAAGCCGGCATGGCGAGAATTTTTGTAACATGAGGCACAATTCAGTAGCTCCGGATTAAGGTTGTGATGGTGACAAGCTACACTGGACTGTGAGTTGCTGAGTTTGCTTCCTGATTTGCTTACTCACTGGATTTGCTTCTATGGCTTGGAGCATGGCCTTGGGTTCTAGTTTTAGGCCAGAGATCACCAAACTTTTTTCATGGTGGGCCGGATAATTTAAACTAATAAACATGGCCACATTATTATTGTGTTAGCCAGAAAGAAAACTCTGAGAAAAAGATGTAAAAACAAAATTTATCTTTCCATGTTATATTCATGGATGAGTGGCGTAAGATGCACAAAAACAAATTTAACCAACATATTTATTTTCAAAACATTATCAAAGAACACAACATTCAAATACCATCGGCGGGCCTGAAAAATGCCTTCACAGGCCGTAGTTTGTTGACCCGTTTTAAGCCTACCTGATTTTTTGAGGTTCTTGTAACCCAAACAGAATTTCTGAAATCATCTGCACCTTCATGTTGAAACTCAAAACTTCCTGAATGAGACTTTTGCATGTTCATCTGTACGGCTTGCAAATGACCCCCCCCACACACACACACACAGTGAAGCAATGTACAATGTATCAATAACCACATGGGTACCTTTCACAATTTGAACCACTTCGGTCATGATATATATACATATTTACTAACCCCTCCGCACAAGTAGGATGTGACAGAAGGCCAATTTCTTAAGTGGAGTTTAACAGGTTTGAATTCAGTTTTCTTCTCCTTGACTGGTTTCCATACCAAGGTTAAATAGCCCAACCTGCTCCACTAGAGAGGGAGAACAGTTGGATTCATACTTTCCCAAGGGTAATACAAACAGCCTCATCCAGGATTTGAACTCTTCCCACCATGTCCATTTCTTATGACAATATACCACGTACCTCAGTCATGATATAAACATTGCAAATGGGCAGCTCACATGGTGTAATGGTTAGCAAGCTAGATTCACAAATCATTATTTGGGAGTCAGATTTTCACTGGGTTAAAATTGGACTTGTGCCACATTGGAGCTGAGCTTAGTAAATAACTAAACATTTTTTCACGCTCAGAGTTGCCGAGGCATGGAGTAAACTGCCTGCATTTGTTGTGGGCTGCCAAAACACTGCAGCTTTCAAAGATTCCATGCTTCCTGTAGTCTGCTAACACTATACCTGATACTCCACTCCATGCACACGCACATGTATATTACTACTGTACGCTATTCATGTTCCTGACATTGAATACATTATTCGGTGTACTAAACATGAGACTTTGATGAGCACTGTACACAATAAATTTCATTATTATTATTTATAAATAATAATGATATTCCCTAGCACCTATATGATTTTCCCAACCCTATTGCCCTTATGGCAAGCCCCAACCCCTTTTTATCATATGGGTATTAGAAGGTGGTGGCTGCGGGTCTACATATCCTGGGAATGACGTTAAACTTTATCTGATGGTGAGGTTCCAGGTTTGGGGAATGTGGAGCACCATTTGCTCCCTGGTCCACTCTGACCCGGAGTGGTAGTACCTGTTAGGGTCCCATCTATGGGTTAAATAGAAAAATGTATTTATAAAAAAATTGTATTATCCATTAAGAATTGATTTATTTCAAAACTTTATCGGCATTAAATGACCCACTGAGGTTGATATGCCGTAAAACAAAACAAACCAAATAATAATGATATTAGTAAGTATCAAAATATTGCAAAAACTTTTTGACTCCCCCTAGTAAATTCAATCTAGAAAGGGTTAACAGCAAATAACACAAGAATAAATTAACAACCAATGACAATTCACTGCAAATATTTTATTAGCCACTTATGACTTAGAAGCAGCTGGGAAGTGACACTGTGAAAAATATACACTTTAATTTGCATTCAAGTTAAAAAGATAAATAAAAAAATTTTTTAAAATTAATTCTTCTTTTTGTTTAAAACAAAATGGTTGGACTTAAAACTGTAACATTGTTTGATGGCCTCTTGACATTTGTTTATGTCTTGCCATGGACGACTCATCCAATTATCGAGTCTGGTTAGATGGTCAACCAAAAATTCAAGGCTTTCCTTTGTAATATCACCTGAAAGGACATTGCTGAAGACAGTATTAAAATCTGACTCGTAGCTCACAATATTTTGTACCTTTCTTACCACGTAGTTACTGTGGCCACATTTCTCACAGTCATTCGTATGATCTTCATCTCCTCCTTCCCCATTAAGGCTTCCAATGGGAGTACCACATTTATCACACTTAAAAGATGGAGGAATATTCATTAGGTCTTCGTACATTGGCCAATCCTTATCGCACGCGTCGCACTCACACTCGAAAAAGTACTGTCGACGCAACTCACTCATTCGAGTTTCTTTTTCCATTGTTGGGTAGATTATGCTATAACTGTCGATAAGCTCTTCACCTTCCTTGATTGTATGGATCGCCCTGACCACGCACTTGTCTCCGTAGCTGTGTCTGACCACATTTGGATCGCATGAGTGGTTGAACAGACTGAGCGTGGCGTAGATAGCCGACCCGATCCCTATTGAATTAGAGGTGAGCAACTCCCCAGGTTCAATTAGAAACTCTGTAACCTCGTGAGCGTTGCAAGGCAGCATCTGCAGGTGACGTAAAATATGGCCACCTATTTCTATGCGGTCAGCGTCGCTGCACTTTTCTTCTTCTTCTTCCGTTGGAAAATAATTGGTTTTTTCTAGACATTTGAGCAAATAAACTGCCATTACTGTCCGACGAAAAAGGTCGGGAAATTTCCTGTCGTAAGTATGATTGACTAAATTATACACAGCCCAGTAATCATGGGAGTCGTAAACATTTTCCTCGTTAAATCCAAGTGTGCACGGATCTTCCTCGTCCATCTTATTGTCTCCATGTTTCTCTTTAAACTCTTTGAGATATTTAAATGTAGCCTTTACGACCATTCTTAGCGCTAGGTGTGCAATATCCGAATCCAGTTCACTAATCAAAGGAAGAATTGAACATTCCCAATAATGACTGGCATCCCAGGATGCTTGCTCACATTCCAGGCTACAGTAGATGACATTGGAACATCCTGTACACGGAACAGGAATCTCCACTCGTTGGCAACAAAAATGACAGTGGGTAGCAAAATACTTGGAATTCACAACCGAACAGTATGGCTCCTCTACGACAAGAAGCTCTCCAACTTTAATATCGGTCGTCGCTACAGGGTATCTCCTTTTTCCTTGGTATAATTCAAGGCAAATAAGTCGGAGGCACACGGAAACTGCTGGTTCTTTATCTCGGTAATTTCAGGGATCGGATCCGTATACGTTGAACCTTTCAACACTTTTCCGGTCGCGTTGGTCTTGTCTTGGCAGCGTTCAAGCAAAGCGCTAAGTTTCTTTTCCCGTGCTTCCATTTCGTCTTTTTTTAATTTCGACTTGGCCAGTTTAAAGATTGCCTTTTCAAAACTATTGGCAGCGTTCTCATATAAGCCGAGTTCGTAATAACACCTGCCTTGCCTTTCAAGAATTTTGTGTACAAGTTTAGCTGGATATCCATGCGATAGGGCAAGTTCAATGTCTTTAAGACATAATTCATATTTCTTTTCTTCTTTTGTGACAGCCGACCGATTGGCATAGCCAAGAGCCAATTCTTCACTTCCAGCAGGTGCCTTCAAGACACTTTGAGTGTAATACTCAAAGGCTTCAGCATAATTCTTTTGCTTGAACTCATCATTTCCCATTTCTCTCATTTCTGTAGAATCATCAGGACATTTTGATGATTCGGGCATGTCAATTATGATGATGTCATCTAAAAATGGGAGATTGTAGACAGAGGCAATACGGTCTGCATCTGTAAGGGATTCCATAAAATTTTCCAGCCAAGAATCCCATTCATCATCTTTTTGCAGCCGTGTCATCACCTCATCACGCCATTGATCAATAATGTTTGCCATCTTGATACTAGAATTCACCTGGAGAAAAATGGGAGGAAAAAAATAAATGTCAAAATTAAGTCTTATTTTCAACAAAAAATAATAAAAAAAATAAATGAATATCAAAATTAATTCTCATTTTCAAAAAAAAATAAATGTCAAATTTAAATCTTTTTTTTTTTTTTTAAAATCAAAATTATGTCTTTTTTTTTTTTTTTTTTTTTTTTTATATATAAATAAATATCAAAATTAAATCTCATTTAAAAAAAATGTCAAAATTAAGTCTCATTTTTTTTAAAATGTTTTTAAATCAAAATTGTCTTTTTTTTTTTAATATAAATATCAAAATTAAATCTCATTTTCAAAAAAAGTAAATGTCAAAATTAAGTCTCATTTTTTTTTTTTTTTTTTTAATCAAATTGTTTTATTTTTTTATTAAATGTTTTAAGTCAAAATTGTCTTTTTTTTTTTTTTTTTTAAATATAAAAAATTTTTTAATCAAAATTAAGTCTCATTTAAAAAATATAAATAAATGACAAAATTAAGTCTCATTTACAAAAACAAAAGAAGAAAAAAAATATTTTCTATTCTTAGTTTAGTTGTGGCCCAATGAGAATCAAACAATTAATCTTGCTAAGCTTTACATCATGTGAAATGTCTGAAAAATGTTTAATTAATGAATTATGACCCCTTTTGATAATTGCATGTTTGGAGTAAGTCAAGGATCAAAATAGCACTAATTTGCATAGTACTAAACAATTGACCAATTATAATTAACCTGTAGTTAATGTACTTACAGTCTTAGCTTTATACACAATGAGCTGAAATTGTAGTTACTAGCAAATATATGCACCCTCCAGGTACAAGTATTTAAGTTTTAATGTAATTATATTAAATTAGAAAGCTAATGAAACTAAATAAAAATGCAATTTGAAACGGGGGGGGGGTATAATGGAAAAATATTTCATTGCTAAATTTTCCTAATTTAACTACTTAGTTAAATTAGGAAGTAAAGAACGAAATTACAGTTATTTCTTCTTGTTAATGGATTTCTTTTAAGATTTATCCCAGAGATTTTTGCTCATATTCATTAGAAATCAATAATACCAAGCACATATTTATTAAAATCAAATTTTTAATATCAATATGCAAATTAGTCTTCCAGTTCACACTGTTATTTTGTTGTATATATAAATACAACTGCATGTTGATAAGGCCAACAGTGTTAATAATGTAAAACAATTTTATTAATAATTGAGGTTTAGATAAAAATAAAGTCATGGAGAATGTGACATAAATAACTAAGGGACTTGTGACTTGTGTAGTGATATAGTTTCTGTTACAGACAGACAAACACACAATCTTGATTATAATAAGATATAAAAGTAATTCTTTCCAAGAAAAATGTTATTAAAAAATCTAGTAACTAGTCCTACATATACATCTATAACTTTCTATCTCCATACCTACATAAACATATTGTATATTTAGATATACTTATTTTAGTACATATACTGTCTACACTTATGCATATATCTTCATATTATAGTGCCTGCCCCCTTCGTCTAAAAGGGATGGGTTTATTGCCTGGTGTTTCAAAATGACTATTTTTGGCAACAAGTTTCCTGAAGGGTCCCTTCTTTTAAGCTAACCTGGTGTCACATTCCAGCACAGTGAGTGGGGGTTGGAATCTAATCCCCACCATTTGGATAAATACCCATACTATTACTCTATATACTTTCTATACATTCATCTCTTTTTATAAATCTAACAAACATGGAATTTTGAAAAAAAAAATGGAAAAAAAACAAAAAATTAAAAAGTGGGAAAAATCACACCAGTAAGACTGTGGATGAAGTATTAACAACAAAAATAGAACTGGAGAGACAATATGTCGAAATAAATTTATATTCTAAACTACTACCAACGAAAGTTGACGCAGATTCATTCAAAAGGTATAAGCCAAGCCCCCCCTCCCCCCAAAAAAGCACTATATCCTTAATAGAAGATGATCCCAAAATTATTTTGATATATAATATATATTTGGATCAGGATTTTTTAATCAAAGGTTCAATTTTGGAAAAAATGAACTTACAATATAATATTAAAACGTTACCAAAATATTATCACATGCTGGCCGGACAAGCTTTGTTTAAAAAAAAAAAAAATTATGTAAATAGGTATTCTATTTCTTGTATGTAATACAACATAGCAAGTAAGTTCAAAATGATGTTATTTATTTAAATTAATACAATATATGTGCATACAAGCAGTATTAAAATGAAAATCTTGAATATTCTTGTAGTAAACTTTTCTTTTTTTTTTAAATGTTGATATCTATTCTCTAAATATTGGGTTACAGCATAGATAGATATATATAATTTAGAGTGCAGAATTGGAAAGAACATAATTTTACATAAGAATTCCAAGTTTTATCAAAGTTTTTCCAAAAATAAAGAAATGGTAAAGAAATTGCTGAATTTCTTGTTTTGAATTGGTCCATGATTTGACATTTTTTTAACCAAATTATTGCCACTTTTGTACCCCCAATTTTGGAGCTTTACATTCTCATAACTTTTGAACCACTGGGGATATTTGCATAATTCAAACAGTTCTGAACTCCATTTACAGAGCTCTATATAACTAATGTGCTTAAATAACTGGGAATGCTACATGTATCCCTGCCCCATAAAATTCTGTTGACTGTTCTTTGAGACAATTCTTCACTACAAATTTCACTTCCTTGTAACTGGAATAATGTTTGCCTCTCAAACCCTCTTTCAAGAGAAATTTACAATTAAAAAGAAAAAAAAAAGTTACTAACATAATTACAGCACATAGATAAAATCACAAGCCTTTCTCTTGAAATTCTGTTGTTTCAAATAAGCAACCATCAAGATACTTCCCACTATTTTCTTTCCTCTTTCTTTGTAAATCTTTGTCTGTTAATTAATGTAGAGGACATTTGTCTGAGTCAGGGGAAGGTCTATTGCCATTTTTGACTTTGGAAAGTTGAAACCTTGACAGAATAATGAGAGGATTGTTGAAAAGAAACAGACAAATTGACCAACAATCAACAAATGATTTTATAGGAAGAAAATAAACAGAATGAACTTCGAGAAGGAATTTGACCCTGAGTGACTCGTAAATAATTGGTAGGTTTTTTTTTTTCTTCATTTTATCTGGATTGTCCACAGCCGCCCACTCCCAAGGACAATTTGCCAAATTTCCACCTTCTTGTTAGTTTGCTCATTTTTAAGTGATATCTTTTTACCTTTTGTATTATTTAGATTTTTCAGACCATATTACCTTTAGGCACCCCTTTTTGATCTCGATTAAGTAAGGACATGTTTTTCATTTACACCGTCAATATCCGGTTGTTGGTTAGGGGTTAGTTTTATAATTTTTTTTAAAATCTAAAATTCGTTTGTTAAAACAACCGGATATTGACGGTGTAAATGAAAAAGATGTCCTTTCTTAATCGAGATCAAAAAGGGGTGCCTAAAGGTCATATGGTCTGATTTTTTTATTTGTTATCCTCATCTTTATTGTTATTTACAAACATTTTGGCTGATTTGCCCTCCAGCTTTCTTCAGGTGTTTCTCAACAAACTCGGGAGTCTTCATGTCATAATTGGGAGCCTACACAGAACATCAAGCCTCATCTCAAAAATTCAGACAAATAATTTTTACCTTGTTTCATATTGTGGGAAAAAAAAAAATGATTCAAATGAAAATCATTAAAAATTTTCTGAAAATAATTTGGATATTGTTTCTATTTTGGATTTACTAAACTTTCAGGATTCATATTCCAAGTAGTGTATTTATTTTACTTGTATAAGTTATACGCTAAATAGTCTTCTCAATACAATACATAAAAAACAAAGCCATGTTCTCATCTTTAGGTGGGACACAGAAAAAGAAAGAAAAAAACAATGCAAATTTGATCCTGGGGATTCTAACTTCAGGGTAATACCTGTCCATTACACTGTAAAGAGGTCAGAAAAGGGTTATTTGCTATAAGTCTAACAAACAAAGGGGAACCACTCTTGACTGATAAATTATTTATTTTCTCATTAAACTAACCCTAAACCCTAACTTCTTTTTTCCTAGTAGATCAATAAATAAATAAATAATGGTTCCCTTTGTTTATGTTAGACTTATAGGAAATAACCCAGAATAGTCTCTCATCTTGATCATCAAGACGGGGTTGGTTGGTTGGTTGGTTGGTTGGTTGTTTTGCTGCGTATCAATTTTTAAAAATTATGCCAATACTTTTAAACATCAGTTCTGGGCAAAACATGGGATTATGCAAGTGTAGCACTTTCTATGCTCACTAGACCCCCCCCCCCAAGCTCTTCTGTGTGATTTTTTTTGTTTCCTAAATAGAAAATTTATCTCACATTTAAGAGTTAGGGACATGAAGGATATTAAAAGAAATATAATTGTTGTATACCCTTCCTTACTTTCTTCTATTCTTCTGCTGTTCATCTTTTCTATCTTAAGTTCTTCTAGCGTCTCTTCTAACATCTCTTCTAGCGTCTGGACTTTGTCTTGGTGGTCGGTCACACTTAACTCATTTCTTCTTCTAGATCAGTCTTGTTACCAAGACATTCACCAACCACAAAACCACGTTATTTTCGTAAGCTTTTATTTACTCAACTAAACATTTCATGTAAGTAAACATAGCGCGTGTATGCAGGTGAGTTCCAGTTAAGGCAATACATCTTCTCTGCCTGACGTCCAACTGAAACTGAAGACCCAACCAGGTCCCACGTGACTTCACGTATTTCGTGGGCTTTCTGTAATAGTCCATGGAAAGTCCCGCCTGTGATATGAAAAGGGCCATCCCATTAGAAATACAGGGGATTGACAATAATCTTATGCAACCGCATAGATTATGTAACATAATGACACAGCTTCACATTATTGCATAATCTATATGGGGCATAGATTATTGTAGAATGGAAAAATACAAACTGTTGGTGACCCTTTGACACCACAGAGGAAAAACCGCGAATCACATGAAGTCATGTTGACTCTTCAGTACCAGCTTGGACGTCAGACGAGAAGCATGTTCTTGCCTTAAGCTGGGGCTGATATGCACATGCGCACTGTGTTAGGTCAGTTATGAATAAATGTCATAATGAACTTCTATTATGTTTTACACCCAACATGGGTATATGTGTATGAGTATATATAACAACACATCAAAAAAAGGAATTTCAGAAGTGCTTCCATCAATACAAGACTTACTGAAATATCTGTATTAAATGTTAAGAGTACTCTTCTAAAGAAAATTGATGCTTCACTCATTGTTGCTTTCCTTCCCCTCGGAAGGTGCTTCGGCCACTGGACCGGTAAAGTAAAATTAATAGCGTCGATCCCAGGGGGCTTTTCCCCCAGGCAATACCTGCCCCCTTGGGGGCAGGGCTGGGTTTATTGCCCAGCGCCTGAGGCTCCCCCCTTGAGGGGGAATGCCGAAGGGATAGACTCAATTTTTTGGTTCTTTCCCACCCATGAGCTTCGGCTTGTGGGTGGGCCCACGTTAAAACGAGGCCTTGTGCCCAGCCCATACAAGTGGGGTATGAGGCAAATACACTCATTGTTGCTTTGGTAAATACAACTTCAGTCTCTATACTTTTTGAACACTCATCATATTTTATATTTACTTAGGTTGTCAATCTATGGCAATGAGAGTAATAGTGAGAGTCAGAAATAATAAATGATGAGCTCTCGGTAAGAATTGAACTTACATCCTTTTTGCTTTGAGGAAGCCTGGTTAAATGCACCAATTGTTCTACTAACATTTTTTTTTATCATCCAAATTCTTGATATAACCAAGATAAATATAAAATAGTAATGAGAGTCTCATTCACACCATACGGGATTAGGTGTAGGTTTGCCATAGAGAGACTGGTAAGTTTTGGTGATTGTAGTGTGAATTGGTTTTATGGTAAATGGAAATTTGTAGTATGAATTTGGTCACAAATGGAAATAGTTAAGTTAAAAGTTAGGATAGAAAAGACCAACCTTCCCCCTCCCATTTTAGGCCTTGTACCATATTTTTGTATTTTTTGCAAAATAACGAGTCTCATTCACACCTCCCTAAATAGAAGCATTAATATAATTATGGACTGCTGTAATAACAAGAGCTCAATTACTTGTCAATTTACATCTAGATTATTTCTGCAATCTGCATTTCAGTGAACATTCACACAATCAAATACACATAAGGTGCACCTTTTGGAGTAACGGTTATCATCGTTGGAAATGGAATCTGTGATCAGAGTTCAAATCCTGGACGAGGCTGTTTGTATTTCTCTCTGTGCTAATGCTCTTGGGAAAGGCAAGAATTCATCTGTTCTCCCTCCAGCTATGGGTAAATAGTAGGGCAGACTGGGTTCTTTAGCTTTAATAAGGCAACCAGTGTAGGAGAAGGAAATGTCTGAATTCAAACCATCTGTAAGCAAGTGCTTGCACTAAAACAGGAAGGTTGTTTTTGCTGAAGTGGGGTGCCACACCTACCGTCAGCTCCCAGATGCTTTACCACACAGATAAGATTACTCAAGCACTAGTATCAAACCTGGAACCTGGCAATTCCTAGGTGAATGCTCTACCAACTGAGCTAAACCAGTAGTCTACTAAAAATATATATTATATTATATTGTAAATTAATATATAATATAATATATTATATACAATCATAACTTTGTAGTCCACAAAAAAAAAATTGAACATATGTTGCATCCTGCTCATGGCGGAGGGACTGGGTGAATACACAGATTCTTTTTTCTTATCAATTTAAACTTAAAATGTATAAAATAAATGTAATTATGAATATTCTTGAATTCCAATGCCTTTCTTGATTTCTTCCATGACAACCTTGATTGTGTTGATGAAATGTTGGTGAAATGAGCAAAAGTAAAAGACTAGAAATAAGAAATAAAAGAACACAAATAATAATAAGTAAAAAATAATAAAAGTAAAATAATAAAAATATAATATATATATATATATATATATATGAGGAAGAATGAATAAAGAAAAGAAAGAAATGAATGGATAATAAAAGATGAATTTAATCAATATCACTTACACATGTGTTTCGGTCAGTTCATCTGTGTGAAAATATTCCGCACACAGAGAAGATTCGACCTTCGTCAGAGTGAAATTTTATTTTGAATAAAACAATAACATACACTAGGTTCCGGGACTTTTCAACATGTTAGGGATAAATAATAACACTTTATTTTTGCAATACTAAATTGTTATCTACCATAACTCCTAGAAAAATCAAATATCCAAATTCTAACGGTTCTATTTCAGCGTTCCAACAGTGATTTAAAAAAATTCTCTTCGAACATTTCTAAATATTTTCCATTTTCCCCAATGAATTTTTTCATTCAAAATAAAATTTCACTCTGATGAAGGTCGAATCTTCTCTGTGTGCGGAATATTTTCACATAGATGAACTGACCGAAACACATGTGTAAGTGATATTGATTAAATTCATCTTTTATTATCCATTCGTTTCTTTCTTTTTTTATTCATTCTCATATATAATATATATATATATATATATATATATATATATATATATATATATATATTTTTTATTATTATTACTTTTATTATTTATTTATTTTTTACTTATTATTTGTGTTCTTTTATTCCTTATTTCTAGTCTTTTACTTTTGCTCATTTTGTATGAACACTTTTACAACTATTTCCCAAGAAATCATTTCCCCATCTAAGCCAGACCCCATCCAAAGTTTAGGCCTCCCCTCCTCATTCAAATAAACTATCCCTGCCCATCTCAAAACTAAGACACCAACCCTCCGCCCCCCCTCTCCCAATTGATAGATTTAAAAGAGATGTTACTTTGGAAATTCTCAGTAAGAGTCAGGTTCTTGTGATTATCTGAAGATGCCGTAGTAATACTGTTGAAATAAATTATTGTAATGAAGCAAGTTTAATGTTTTTTCCTTCATTTATTGTATATATGTCTGTTCTCCGATCTATTTTTATCTTAGTTAATTCTTAGCATTGCTCTTTCCATTCATCTGTGCATTACAGCTTGAAACTTTAAAATTAAATCATAATAGTCATGTGCAAATGTTTCCACACAAAAACATGAACGGTTCATTCGTAGATAGAAATAAATAGACAGATTATATGTTCTTTTTATTAGTAGGAAAAATTTGCAAATATTTGAACATACAAAGTGTGATTAAAAAGTATTTACCTACAAACTATTCGCTTAGAAATCAGATATACAAAACAAAATTTGGTTCATCTTGCATAAATGCATCCTGGCCCCCCTGCTCTAAAAAATGCTAAGCAGTGCCTGCTGAAAA
This sequence comes from Doryteuthis pealeii, assembly GCA_023376005.1. Classification (NCBI taxonomy): domain Eukaryota; kingdom Metazoa; phylum Mollusca; class Cephalopoda; order Myopsida; family Loliginidae; genus Doryteuthis; species Doryteuthis pealeii. Next base: position 87,671,041 of record CM042140.1, read on the forward strand.
TTCAACCTGCTATTCTATTTGACTCCTTAGCTGGTTGAAGGCGTATTTATTAAAAAATACGTGACAGTTTTGAATTAAAATAAAATGAAAATACCGAAAAAAAGATATTTTAAAATATTTACATTTACTTGTCGATAAAAACCTTGATGGTGGCTTACTTTTAACACCTTCAAACGACTAAAAAAAGTTATGTGTCAATAAAAACGCCTTCAAACTGCTAAAAAAAAGTTTTTTAAGAGGGGGGGGGGGAAATATTTGCATTTACTTATCAAGAAAAGACTTGGTGGGGGGGTAAAACATTGCTTTCATATTGCGTTAACCTTTCAGGAAAAACACCTTCAAACAGCCAGCTAGGGAGTTGAATAGTAGTATGGGCTGGATTTTCAGTAGGTTGAATTTTCAGAAGGCATTGCTTAGCGTTTTTTAGTGCAGGAGGCCAGGACGCATTTATGCGATAATACCCCAAAATTTGGCATTAAATAGCCCAAAAGAGTTGATATGTCATTAAACAAAATAAAAAACCAAGCTGTTTGCACAAAAAGGATGTGACATGAGGTTTATTTTTACATAGAGTTCAACAGGTTTTGAATAGAGAGTTTTCTATCTTCTAGACCAGTTACCATACCAAGATTCAAGTGCCTAGTTTGCCCTACTATTTACCCATAGCTGGAGGGAGAATAGTTTGATTCATACCTTTCACAAGGATATTAGCACTGCGCAAGAATGCTGCATGTAATCTTAAACAAATCATGGAAACAACACTCCACAAGAAAGCAGCTGTATGGCCACTTGCCCCCTATCACACAAACTAACAGAGTGAGACAACCAAGACATGCCGGACACTGCTGGAGATGCAAAGATGAACTCATAAGTGACATCCTCCTTATTATTATTATTATATGAAGACATGCATAACTGAACTGAACAACTTAATATGATATAGATGCCTAGAATTTATTTAGACAACTCAGTGCCAGTTTTAGGGGAAAAACTTAAATGTTTTAATCAAAAACACAAGATTGTGCAAGTGCAACACCCTCTAAAACTAGCTCTGTGCAGATTTTTCTTATTTCTTATTATGAAAGAGGAAGATTTGAGGATATTGGAATGTAATATTGAGATTGGAGGGCACATAAAGAAGAGTGACAAAAGTAATAAAAAGAGTAAAAGATTACAGTTACAGGGAGAGATTGGAGATTAAATATCTTACTAGAAAGAAGGAGTGGTGATCTAATTGAAACTTTCAAAATAATTAATGGAATTTCTTATTATAGTAGAAAAGTGGATAATAGTTATTTCTAATAAGTTACTTATTTGGATTATTTAGATTTTTCGGACTGTTGTCCTCATCTTTATTGTTATATACACAACGTTTCGACCTATGTGCCCACCGGCCTTCTTCAGGTATTTCTTGTCAAATTTCAGGAGCTTTCATGGAACTTTAAACTGAACCTTTTATTTAATTCATTAGGGATAGATTGTTCTTATTCCATTAACGATGACCAGGTACAAATGTTAAGCTATGTTAAGTATTCTATGTTATTCTTGCCCTTAGTCAGGATTGGATCAGATTATTGTCAGTTAGAACTATTAATTTAATCCGTTGCACCACGTGTCCAACAAAATGAAAATAATCTACCCCAATGGATTAAATAAAGGGTTTGGTTTGAAGTTCTCAATTACAACAAGAAGGTTCCATGAGTTTGACAAGAAACACCTGAAGAAGGCCTAAGTGCATATTGGCCGAAATGTTATATATGTAACAATAAAGTAAACAGTAATAAAAAAAAAAAATCTAAATAATACAAATTATCAAGCCTCATTTCAAAAATTCAGACAAATACTTATTTACTAAGTTTAGCACAGTAAAGGATATAGGAATGTTACATTAAAACAATAATGAGAGAAATCTTTTCTTTTTTTTTCTATTTTTTTTCATTTTTAAATCTCCAATAACACTGGTTTACAAAGAAATTGAGGCAAGCACAAAAATAGCTGTTTTAACCTAATTTGGGGGTGCTGAATTCAGATTTGAAATCATCACCTCTAGTCTTTTAGATATGCATACAGTACATTTTGTACACATACTGTACATAAAGGCGTATATGCATTCAGGGTTAATTTCTAATATTGTGTGACTTATGTCTTCTTTTTTAGTTATTATACAGGAAACTGAGAGCATGGGAAGCATTTAAGTCAGTCTGTAGTGGCTTCCTTGGTAACACACACGTACCAAATTACCAAGCCTGTATTGAGAAGTTGCTAAAGACTTTCACTCAAAATTTATTTTCTCCATTCCCACCTCAACTTCCTCCATCCAAACCTTGGAGCAGTGAGTGATGAGCACGGAGAAAGATTCCACCAAGTCATTACGAAGATGGAAAGCAACTACTAAGGCAAGTGGAACCCTGGCATGATGGGAGACTTCTGCTGGATGCTCTTGTGTTTTGCCTCCGGGATGTCACACAAGAGCATCCAGCAGAAGTCTCCCATCATGCCAGGGTTCCACTTGCTGGATGCTCTTGTGTGACATCCCGGAGGCAAAACACAGCAGATCATCTAAGAAAACACACTTCTAACTGTCTTCGGTACTATGAATTGTGTACATTGTGTCATCCAAGTATATTTATTCCGTCAATGTTCTTTATCTATCCTATTTTATCTGTAATAAGCTGCTGCAACTGTTGAAATAAGCACGTATATACTCTGTATATACTAAAATAAGACTATTTAAAATACAGAAAACTAGAGGTGATAGAGCAAAACTGTTTATAAATTTGAATTCAGCACACCTAAATTAGTAAAAAACATCTATTCACATTCTTGCCTCAGACAAAAAATATTTTTTTGTAAACCAGTGTAATCACAATTATAGCTACTAATCTTTATTGCATTTTGCTTTATGTGCAAGACAAAAAGAAGAATACATTAATTATAAGAGTGAAAAGGCCCATTAATTAATCCTCCTGTGATAATGTGAAAAATTATATAGAAATATAAAAACTTACATTCACCATTCAGATAAGAGTAAGTTTCAGTCATTTGCTTCTTTTTTTTTTTTTTTTTTTTTTTTTTACAGAACAGTTACAGTTAAATCTCAAAAGTACAAAATTGGCAGACTTAGCTCGTTAAAGACGAGATTTTGGAGTACACGATCATTCATAAATAAAATTAAGAAAATGACAGAAACTTGCTTTTATTGGGACAGTATATGTAAGTATTACATCTGTATCAATTATTTTTGTAGGTTTCCACTAAAACTTCATCTGCAGGCTATTCTAGACAAAGACAAACAAACAAACAAAACAACTTTAAACTCTCAGAGTTAGGACAGATAATGAGAGAAATCCTTTATCAACTAAACTGTGTATTAGGTACCACCAATTTGCCCTGTGAAATTTACCCCCCACCCATATTTAACACAATGAAACTTGAATAGAGGTTAATATTATCCTGAAAATTTTTTGTCCATTCAAAAGAAACATTAAAAAACTCCTGATTTAAAAAGAAAAATTTCAACTTATGGAAATAATGAAAATTATGAATGAAAACAATGTTTACATTTTGGCGCCGTTAAATCAATTGAAATTTAACGTAACTGAAAACAAGTTATGACTAGAGGCTTTTTTTTTAATTCTATGAAAAATCAATTAATGGTCCGATTTTCACGAAAATTTCTATAATTACTTACCTTTTGATGAAAATATATTTGGAATATGTTTTTCCTAAAATAAATTAGGGGAAAAAATTTTTTTACAAGGTCTGGAATAGACCTTGTAAAAAAAATTTTTACTTTATGAAATGAACTGACAAAAAACGATTTTGACTTTTTTTTCTATAAAGATGAGAGTTTGAATAATTATATCAGTAGATCTTTATAAGTTTCTATATGTGAGTTTTATAGTAAAAGAACCAGGAATACAGAATTCTACTAAAAAATATCAATAAAGAAACTGACTGTTGTAAAAAAAAAAAAAAAAAAGAAAACTGACTGTTGTAAAAAAAAGAAAACGGACTGTTTTACTTATTTTTCAAGAAAACGGTGAGTAATTTTTCCCCAATCGGATAATTTGATCTTTGACTGTTTTTCTTTATGTTCGTTATTATTATTATTAATTTTTTTGGAGAGATTTTTAAAAAAGTTCAAAGATATTTACGTTTCTTCCATCAATACTGTCTAAACTGATCACGTGACGTATTTTGGTGGTACCTACTGTGCATATATTCAGCCTCGGTGCCGGAGTATTCAGCGTCCTGGGCCAGTCCTCGACTTCACAATATTTGATGATGAGATAACACAAGATTGCAGTATTATTACAATGTTTTCCAATATACAAGTTAAGATCCTGTTATAATGGTTTTTGCACCCTAAGTAATCTAGACTAGTTACGATGTGGCGACAACCTTAGGAAAATCGATTATCTTTTTTAATTGATTCTTAAAACTGAAATTCAACAGGAGATGCACAGATCCAAAACTAAAGCGATTATCTATTTCCAATTCTTAATTATTTTTTCTAGTTAAACTAGAAGAAAAGTTATAGTTAAACTCTAGTGTTTGTTTGTTGTTTTTTTTTTACGGGGAATCTGAAATTTTTCTTTGGGAAACTTGAAACTTGGAGCAACTCAAATCGAATTCTAAAATCAAAATCAACAAAATTTGTGTCTTTTAGTCGAAATTAAAGTTAAAGAAGAAGAGAGTGGTCGATTTTAATGCATTTTTTACATATTAAATTTGTATTTTAATTGATACAATTGCTAATTAATTAAATCTAAGCTGGAGATAGACAATAATTAAGTCTGTGATAAAAGTAAGAAATGTTACGGAATTTTAAAAATTTCAAAACAAGAGCAAAAAAAAAAAAATAATAATAATCTAATCAAATTGCAAAGAAAAGTAAGGATTAACCAGGACACATTTTTAAAATGAGCAAAAAATATAAGTAAAGTAAGGATATAGTTTTTAAAATAGTAAATAAATAAAACAAAACATAAAACAAAGTTTAAAAAAATAAATGGCTAAAAGTTTTTAGGGTGGGCAAAGGATTCGTAAATAAGAGGAATTTAAACTTTTTTTTATTTAAATATTTTAATTCTTAAAATCACGATTAAATTTGTAAAATCTAGGACTAGACTGTCTTAAAATATTCAAATAAATACATATTACGGAAGTAATTAAAAAGGCAGATCTCATTCTAAATTCTTTTAAATATGATCTTGATCTAAAACAGAACAAAAAGAATTGTCTTCCAGAAGAACTTGAAAACAAAACAAGAAAAACTTAAAAAGGTGGTTCAATGAAGCTGTAATTCTTACCTTGCCGCTATCGTAATAAATGCGGTGAGTGAAAAATACTTGTAAAAATCGGTGATATAGCCCCGTAAGTGTTGAACTATTTGCCCGACGTCAGTCAATATTACCGACACAGTGCTTGTATTTCGTATCAAGAGTAAATAAAAACAAACAAAAAAAATGTGGAATTGCAGTAGCTGATAACAGTTCAGTTAACAAGTCCAACATTGATATTGCCTCCCACTGATTTTTTTTCTTTCTTTCTATCCCTCATTACCAAATAAAGAGAAACCCTCCCTACACGACCGAAAGACAGACAGTTTACATGCCGCTTTTCTTTTTACTTCATCAGGTGAAGAAAGACAACAAAAAAAGTGTCACTTAATAAATGACTGATAGCAACTACATGATTAAAAAATGAATAAATAAAGGCATTCTAATATATAATATATTATTATATATATATATTTAAATTAATAATATATCATAAATATTTAAATGAATAGCTGCTGTTGGTAAACTAAATTAACAATGTTTTTACTTAACTTACTCTATTATTTACTGGCAAAATGAGCCTAAAATGCGTTTTTGACAAAATGACTTTAGCCACCCACCCCCCTCCCTACAGAAAATAATTTACCAAAAATCAGGGATTTTAATGAAATTTTCAGTATTTATTTATCAATGAATGATCTTTATAATGCATTATTTATTCTATTTCAAAACTTTCTAATTTTTTCAGGTAACTTAATTTTGACCCCCCCCCTTATGTTGGGGGCGTAACATTTTTGCGAGTTGGTCATTTTCTGTACTAATTACAGTATAAATAAAGAGATAAAAGTTTGACCTTAAATAATAGATTAAATTATTTTTAATTCGCTTTTAAAACTCGTAGTAATGGATTTTTTTGCCAGTGCCTAACTTACACAGCCCAAGAAGTTTGAAAATGGGAGATTTTTTATGAAGAAATGGTAAAAATGGATTTTTCTTTTCGGTAGCAATTATTCGGTTGGAGCTTGATAGTTTTGGACTATTATGCTTATAAGTTAGATCAGTAATATTAACCACTGGTCTTAATTGCTTTTTTTGCTTCACGTACCAGACAAAAAGAATAATTATAATTAGTTGTAAAACGTTTTCATAAAAAAGGGTAATTCAAGCTCCTTTTTTTCCCTTCCTTTATTTCTTTCTTACAAGCAAGTTCTTTAAGTGGTCATCTTGTAATATAACATTTAGTAAACATTTTTCATTAAAAAAATCAGCTCCGTAATAATTAAAACCCGAAGACTGGGCTTAGTTTTAGGCGAGGGTCCAGGTTGTTATGTGAAGGTCCTCCGGTGTGTATGAAAAATCAAAACTGATGGAATTTGTCAGATTTTTTTTATTCAATTAAATTGAAAGTAGATTTTAGCAACATCAAGTATTAAGTAATAATCTTTTTTTTTATCCGTAAGATGCGTCTAAAAAGATTAAAATATCTTTGCGAGATTCCGAAATAAATCTACACGAAAGAACAGTGCAGAGATAAACTACAGTAACATCTTATAACAACTCCCTACATATATTTTTAGAGGTGTAAAATAATTATATAATACAACCCGAAATTCCAGAAAATAATTTAATTTTTAAAAGATTTTTTTTTATAGGCAAGATAATTACATAACTTATATATTTAAAACAAAAAATAATGAAAGTTAAAAGAAAACATATACGGGCCCCTATAGTAGGGGCGACAAGACTTTCGGACCACCCAGTACATAAAAAATGACCAAATTACGGAATATTATAAAAGAAAACAAATAAGGATTGTACAATAAAATAAAACAAGTTTGTTTTTTCTTTTCTCAGGTCATTTTTAGTTGATATGCAATTTCCTCGAAATAAAAATTATCACATTTGTTCTTCTTAATCATTTAAGAACAACTGATTGTCCGATTTTTCATTAAGACTTAACGAAAATTCGGACAATCATATGCGTTAAAAAAATTCTTTATTTTCTAAAAATATACCTGCTTTTTTCTTTCTTTCTTTCTTTACAAAATTGAGTATATTTGTGAAATTGTAACCCTTTCTATTAAAAGTTCTAACAATTTTAAACTACACACACAGTAGACATAAAAACATTTTTCCCGAAAAAAAAAAAATTAAAAAATTAATAGAAACAACAAAAAAATTCTTTATATGATTTCCAATATTGCAAATCAAAACTAAAACAGAAATTTTAAAAAATGCACGCACATATGTAGCTCAATGGTTAGAGCAAAGGTTCCGTGGCTGTGAGATTGATTACATGTTCCTCTTTAAAAGTTTAACTTAGTAGTACGAGTAGAGCATAAAAAAAAGAAGTGAAGAAAGACTAATCCTTAAAGAGAGAAAGAATTACCTGCTTTGAAAAATCAGCAATCAAAGTCTTTGAGGAATTAACTGAACACGACTGGCACTAAAAAAATCATTTTTCGAGATAGATTTTTAATAGCATTTTTTCTTTTTTAATTAAATTGATTCTAGTAGAATTTCTATATTTTTTATGAGAGAAATCAAATTCAATTTTTAATTAAAAACTATCAAGTAAACAATTAGATTTTAAACAACTTTAAAACGTTGGAACTCATCCTCCGTTTTCATTCACATTTTTTTTCACTTCGAGCACGTGTGAACACTCAAGAAATGGAACATTTTGAAAAAGAGAAGGGAAAGATCAGCTGTCTGAGAATTCCTCTAAGAATAGCCGAGGAGAAAGTATGTACCTGTGGTCATGACTCGGTGGTAGACAGTAGGGATTCTAAAAACTGAGGTCTTAGATTATGTCCCAAATGAAGTGAATAATATTAGTTTTGTGTAGCTTCTTTGTCTAGAAGAAAAAGTCGGATTTAAGAAAACGATCATCAGTCTAGGAAAGATTATGAATCTCATAATCAGATAAATTGTTTGTTGCATCTGCTTAAAGAGACCCTTTGTTTTTTTCTTTTCTGTTTTGCTTACACGTAATAAACACCTTTTTCTTTTTTTTCTTCTTAGACACAACTAAGTTCTTGCGGTAGACAGTGAATTCGTAATTTTTTACTATAGTCTACTGGACATATGTTAGTGGAATATGAAATGAAGGGTAAAACTTGCAAATCATACTCAAAATCCCATGATATTACGGGATGACCAAAAAAAAAACAAAAAACAAAACAGAACCCAAATTATTTATTCATTTTCCCATTAAACTAACCCTAAACCCCAACCCTATAGTTAAAATTAACAGTTTTATTACAAAATTTGTGGGTTCTATTTTTTACTAGGTCACCCTGTATACAGGTTGACCCAGAAAATCAGAACCCAAATTATTTTTTTCTCATTAAACTAACCCTTAAACCCCAACCCCAACCCTAACCCCCTAGTTAAAATTAACAGTTTTATTACACAATTTGTGGGTTCTGTTTTTTCTGGGTCAAGGGATTTTGAGTATGATTTGCAAGTTTTACCAACATGACTTACGTTAATTCATTTATAAATTTTAAACTGAATCACTATGCAACAACTTTAAATCTATACAACCTCAGGTGCATATCACGTAAGTTATGTTTCATTTTTTTAATTATTAATCCAAGTTGATAAATTAAAAATATAAACATTGGACTTCATTTCATATTTCACTAATATCTGTCCGGTAGACTTTGGTAAAAATGTACGCCCCTGAATTCCCAGTCTACCAGTTCTTTCTAGTTACTTTATGACTGGAAAGTTACTTTTTTTATCTTGTAGATTTGGGTGGATGATGATGGTGATAGCTATTTTTACTAACTTGAACTTTACCGTGACATGGAACGGGTACTCAGTGAGGGTGTAAATCAACACGCTCACTAGAGCGAATTGTTCTGTGAGACAAGTTTTCTAATCGACCCCACTACAATAAGAGTCAAAATACAGTGGATGACAATACAAACTTTGTTTCAAAAAGTTGCTCTTTTCATTAGAGATTAATTAATTTCACAGTTCGGAATTCCAAAGTTTTTTTAATCAATGAAAAAAGTTAAATCAAATATTATCCGTCGTCTTGAGAAACTAAAATCTCTTCTTTTTGTTTTTGTTTTTTTGTTTTTTGTTTTTGCTTTCGTTGTGAAGCAGAAAAATATACATTTTTTAAGCAATGAAACATGAACTTTTGGGGAAAAATCGCTAAAGAGAGTAAAAGTAAATAATCTTTGTATTGTTAACGAAAAAAGACTGATTTTTTTTTTTTTTTTAATGAGAGATTACTCGTAAAAAAAACTTGTATTTTCATATTTCTAATATTTGGTAATTTTTGGGTATGTCTTGTTTTTTGTTTTTGTAATTTAAAACTAAAGTATCATTTTTTTTTAAATTTTGAAAGTAAAAAAATGATGAGGGGGGGGTCTAAGAAAAGTGTTTTAAAGATAGCGAAAAGTTTCACCGAAAACAAAATATAAATCACCAATTCCTGACTACTTACCTAAGTAAAAAAGGCCAACAACGGCGCTGTATTCGTGCTGACTTTTGAATTTTCCACAAATTGAAGAAATCGAATAGCAAAAGACACGTATTAAGTTGTTGTTTTTTTTTAGTCGTACTTAACTTTACTATTTAAGAATATTGCCAGCCCCCCTGTTACAGGAGTGTAATTTAAACTCGGAAGGATGCTTTCTCCTGCTCGTCCAGGTCGACCAAAGGCAGACTATGGATAAATTCTTTTAGACTTTAGATTTTAATACTACTCAGTACTACTAGAATGTTCATTCCCATCTAGTAAGTTCGTTGGTAGTTACTAGAATAAGAATAACATTCAAGTACATTTTTTACCTTGACTAGATGGTCTCATCAGAACCCTACTATTATCTCTCTCTCAGGGTACCTACCTAACCTACCCAAACAACTCAAAATTGCTGTTTTTCTCTTTCTCTCTCATTCTTCAGTCATGACACCAAAATGTTACTATTAAAAAAAAAACAGTTTGTTTTTTTGTTTTTTGTTGTTTTTTCCCTTTCATCAAAACATAACAAATTATTTCCACGTATTTAAAACTAATTTGTACTTTTCGCCAGGGAAAATAGTGTCAGAAATTGTAGGAAGGTAGGGGAAAGAATAAAACCGAAGAAAAATAATTGTGTTAAGATTTCTTTAAAACTCTTGATAGAGTAAATTTTAGAACTAGTTTTAATTTTAAGCAAATGTTATGAAACATTTGCTTAAAATTAAAACTGATTTCAACTAGTTTTATTCTTCTATTTTTATTTTTTTTAGATGGATATATTGTATTAATTAAATGGAGTCTTTTTTTGTGGACGTAAAATAAAATGAGACTCGATCAAATTCAAATACGAGAAAGAAAAGTCCGAATTATTTTGAATTTTGTCTTTCTTTCTTTCTTCTTTAAAACTTTAGGCCTCTATCCGATTTTTTGTAAGTAACAAAGTAAAAACAGCACAAAAAGCAAGACTTTTATTAGCGCAATAACGTTAAAATGCCAAAAGAATAAAACAGTTTTCAATCTAATTTGCAACTTAGTTGTATATGTGTTTGCGCTTAGCCTTATTGTTATAATTTTTCAAGGGAGATAACTGTTAAATTATAATTTTTGAGAATATGTTCTCTTATTTATATACTTATTAAATAAGTAAATATTTACTTATTAAATAAGTAAATAAACAAGAGAACTTATTAAATTGAGAACTTATTAAATTGAGAACTTTATTTACTCTATTCTGTAAATAAGACTTAATTCAACATCATATCAGTTGTAAAATAAGGAATTTGAAATATTATTCAATAATTGATTTTAATGGCATGTCAACCCGTTTAGTGTTATTTTAAGCCTTGATGTTAGCAAATCATGTTAATTGTTCATATTTGCATTTTTTGTACACATTTACATAGTTTTAAGTATTCTTGTCTAATACAAATGATTTGTATACATTTACTATATTTGATGACTGATGGACTCTTTTTTTTTTTTTTTTTTCAAAAATCACTCTGCATCTTTTAAGATAAAGAGTAAGCTTTGAGTTATCAGCTAGTGGATATATGCGGATTAAAATGAAATAAAATAATAACATATCAGAAATTCAACAGAGAATTATCTTCCCCTGCCGCTAGGGGGAAAATCGCCAACAGGAGGTTGGCGTGAGAATCAAACCAAACCTCACTTATCACAGAGTAGTCACTGAGGGAAGTCGCAAAATAAGCGGTCCCACCACCAAACTTTCTAAGGCATTGTATCAGCATACTACAAAAGGCTGTCACAATAGCATACTACAGAAGGCAGAAGAACGAGAAACGACCTGACGAAGCATCTTAACAACATTCCAACCAGCGACCAGAATACCCCAGTTATCACCACTTCTCCAACGAACAGTATTTAACCTCACAGATAAGTCTTCTAGCAAATGCCAATAAATTTGCAACAAATTCTTGTATTATTTTTTCAATACATGTATTAAATTTCCATTGTGTGTTTGTCTTCTTCGTCCGAACAATTTGCCTACAACTGGGAGATTTAAGAGGCTCCCCCCTTTAAACCCGTAATTCCTCTTAAACAATCTCCCAGGTGCCCTCACACAGGAAGAACCCTCTGGCATGCGCAGAGGAAAGGCCCCTTCCTGGTGCCAAAAAAATCCCTCAACCATTCCAACACAGACCTTTACTGCAAACACACACTATTGACTGGCTCGGGAGAATATATCCTCTCTAAGAAATAGCTATGAACCTAGAAATAAAGTCTGAATCTTAGAAGTACCTGTTGGGGTTTTAAAAAATCAGCAACATGCTGCACCAAATAACCAAAGCCTAATCCCACATAAAAATAAGAAATAAACTATAATCCCCATAGATACCTAGTGCTGCAGTGGTACTTAAATTAAACTGCAAACATCTCTGCAAATTCAAAAAAGGTCTGAATTCATATGAAACTTTAAAAATGAACTGATAGTGGGGAGGGCTATGAATATAAAGTGTGTGCGGATTAAAAAATACGAAAATAAAAATAAAATAAAATAACAACAGACTCCCATGGGGCCTTGACTGGAAGAAACCCCTTTGCGCATGTCCGAAAAAAGGGACTGACACCCTACCCACAAAATAATACCTTGGCCATTCAAACTTAGGCCACAACTGAGTGTAGGTCGTTTCCTGGCCAGGGATTATCCCCTCGCCACGGTCGACTATGCCCCATTCAAAAAAGCCTGAGTCATAAAACTACCTCTTGCCTTTGTCTCTTTCCTCTTTCGTGCCTTTTCGTTCCTAAGTTCCATTTCAGTGTACCAGCCCACAAGAACAAAGAACCAGCTTTTATTGGGGACAAGATACCAGCACCAAACAAACCATAACTTAGCCACATAAGTGAAAAACATTCACCTGACATCTGTAGTTTAAAACTATTTATTTTATTTTTTTAAATGCCTGCCCAAATTTAGGTGCATCCTACGAGCCATAAAATACAGTATATGGTTTCAAGATTCCTTTTTAATCTATTAATAATGGAGATTTGTTTGCTCTGTAACCGAAACTATGTCACTGCTTACATCACAAACACTCAGGAATTGCCTAAGTTTATCAATAGGTATTTTATTTATATACAAAATCTTTAGTATGTAGAATTTGAATATGCAACATAAATGCTCCACATTGTTTTTAAAACAAGTTTTAATAAATACAAGTTCGGTATTATATATTCATTAATTTAAAAAAAAAACAACTCATTTTCTACTCATAAATTGGTTCACTTTAAGATTTTTTTATAGCATTTTTAGATTCCTTGGGAAAAAATGCTTTTATAAATCAATTTTTAGTAGTAGGGAAGCTCTAGAACTCATTTTAAAGACAAAAATAGGTTATAAAAAGTCGCCATTATTCGCCAACCCCACCAAATTTGGAGAGCTAAAAATCAACATAAGTCTGCCAATTTTTGGAATTGGAAGCTCAAATTTTGGGGATTGTCTAACATTGACACAGTTCACACTTGGAAAACAATTGAAGGTGACAATTTTACTTTTTTCTGGATGATTTGATATGGAATTACCCTAACAATAACTTTCCATTTTGGGAATTATTACATCAATTGGGGAATTATTACATCAATTGGGAATTATTACATCAATTGGGACTTGTCATTTTTTAGAATTTAAAAAAAATTTATTTTATTTTACCTTCCCTTTGTTCTCCAATGGTTTACCTTGTTTTTAGTAATCTATGTATACACCTTGTGACTTTTAATTTACCAGAAATTTTCTTTTGATAATGATCCGGTTGAAAGGGCCTTAAAGTTTCTTTTTTTGTTTATGTGTGTGTGTGTGTGTGTGTGTGTGTGTGTGTGTGTGTGCATTCATTCTTAATAAAGTATAATTCCCCTCATAAAGAATATCGTAGCTTTTTGTTGTAACAAAAATTTGTTCATATATATATATATATATATATATATATATATATAGCACATAGCAATAGCATAATCTTTACAGATCATTGCCGTCCCTCACAATCCCATAACTCCACTACCAGAACCCTTCCATGATGTGTGTGTGTGTGTGTGTGTGTGCATGCATTCATTCTTAATAAAGTATAATTCCCCTCATAAAAATAATTGTGGCTTTCTGTTATAACAAAAATTTGTTCATATATATATATATATATATATATATATATATATATATATATATATATATGTGTGTGTGTGTGTGTGTGTGTTAAAAATAAATAACTACAAAGAAATATTCATATTTTGATCATCTTTTCTTCTTTTTTTTTTTTTAATTCAGAATGTTTTTTCTTTTTCTTGTCTAGTTGCTTTACCAAGGCTAAATTGATTTTTTAATTGAATTTTAGTTAAACAATCACAATAAAACCTTGTTGTATTTATTGAGCTAAGTTGAGTATCGTACAAGGATACAATTACCTCAGTGAAGTTCAAATTTCTGCACTAATAATTGTGGTTGAGACTAATAAGATAGTCAATATGATTCTGCTATACACTTTTATTTTTCTGGATTTGTCTTATCTCTCTCTCTCTCTCTCTCTCTCTCTCTCTCTCTCTCATATATATATATATATATATTGTGATGTATCACTGGTATATCAACCAGTATATATATGTTAGAATTAGAAGAAAACTCTATTTGAAAGAAAGAAATTTTTTAAAAAAAACAAAGATGTGTAGGCGAGCAAAGAAAGTAAGATTCAGTTGGTTTTGTATTTTTACGAAAAAATTTTAACGTGACCTCTACTGCCTATGTACCTAGAAGACAGTTGTACTCTTCCTCCACACCTCAGGTGACAGGGAAAGTATGCATGTAGATTTCAACTGTGACCCCGTAACCCTAAAAGTACACTTTACCCCAGGACGTTGCTATGACAACGACTGAGAAGGATTTTTTGCGTGAAAAACGTGCAAACAACACACAGTTGATGGGATCACCCGATAGACAATGCAAGACTACGACCGCCCCGTAAAAATTTGATATTTGGATCGAAAGACTGGAGGACGGAAGAATTAAAGAATTTTACCGTAAATTAATTAATTCATTTGGAAGGAAGGAACAAATCACCGTTGATAAAAAAAAAAGCAAAAAGGAAATGAACAATTTAACAAAAGGACATTCTTTTGAGTTACAACATCACAGTGAGTTAACAAAAAACATATAATATTTTGTATTCTTTAAATCCCTATTGTCTGTCATATATTTTAAGTAATGTTGATATAGTTGATATGTTCAATTGCTCGCTCACTCATTTGATAACACGAATCATATATTCACTTTACCCCTCTGATTACATGTATATTTGTATATATGTATTTACCTTTTTTTTATAATAATTTGTATTTAAATATTAATAAACGTTTGTGTGTTTATTAGAAATCCTGTTTGTTCTTCGTCATTCAGCATTATTGCCATTGATAGGTCTTCTAGTCTTTTTTACGGGAGCAAAGAGAAAAGTCTTGAATCCCATTCCTTTTGTACTATTTATTTTTACATCTGGGACCTTTTGCATTGTTTTTTGTTATTTCATGTTGCAGAGGTGCACTGGTCGTCCCTAATGAGTGTGCCTGTGTAACAGATATATATATATATATATGAAATAATGAAATTTATTGTGTACAGTGCTCAGGTGCACCACAGCTCATCAAAGTCTCATGTCTAGTACATAGAATAATGTACTAGTGTCAGGAACATGAACAGAGTACAATAATAATATACATGTATGTGTGTGCGTGCATGCATATGTGTGTGGATGGGAGTATCAGGTATAGTGTTGGTGGACTACAGGAAGCATAGAGGCTTTGAAAGATGCAGTGTTTTGGCAGCCCACAATGGACGCAGGTAGCTTATTCCATGCCTCAGCAACTCTCTCTCTCTCTCTCTCTATTATATTATATATATATATATATATATATATATGATTATTATTTGTTTGTGATGTCTCTTTAGGCATTTCCCTTTTTACTATCTTCTCACATCAAACTTTGAAAAAAAAAAAAAGAATCTTTACACAGAACATATACAATATTAATACAATATTTATATACAGATAAAATTCTATTCAGTAATTCATCTGATAGTTCCCAAAAATGCCATCTTAAATTCTTTTTTTTTTACCAGATGGGTTGACAGGACATTTAAAACAATCAATTGATAATATTATACTTCTTCTTCTCTCTCTCTCTCTCTCTCTCTCTCTCTCTCTCTCTCTCTCTGTATGTATGTATATATATATATATATATATATATATATATATATATGCCATAGGTTTGTATATATGTATTATATGAGCTGTATGTTCCCAGCCTTGCCCGGGTTAGTTAATATCTGACTATATTTAAGTGTTTATTAATTATCTCCCATTTACCAATAATACAATAATAATAATTTTTGAAAGGAAGTGAGACAAAATATCAACAGTCTTATCTGTAATGTAAGTGATCCTAATGAACAGAATACTCAACATGGAAATTCATTTAATTTGCAAATTTATCAGAGTTATTCCCCTTAGCCTTTTTTTTTCTTTTTCTATTTCCTCATGCCACAGGCCAATAATTTTGACCCTTGTGACCTCAAATGAATTCCGGGGTAAATATAAATACCATCACTGTATTCCTCATAGAATTCTACTCTAGAAAAGTTTTGTTTGATTTTGATACAGGGCTTTGTATTTGTTATAGGTGATATAACTTATGTACATAAATGGAATGCGCCGACGACTACTATAAGTAGCAGAAACAATTGTGGCTTGAGACGAAGCAATGCGAGTCAGCTCGTAACTGTATGGTCGGACGCAATCTCCACTTTCTTTGCTGTAATTTCTACTCCTTGTTGTCAATACATTTGTATCCATTTTTACCAGTCGTTTGTCTTATTTTTTACCATTAAAACCCACAACAGTATTTAATTTGAAACTCTGACAGATGTGATTCTTGTGAAAATGTTACAACAGAAATTTTTGCATGTCCATTTACCAATAATACAATAATATTACTTTTTGAAAAGGAGTGAGACCCAATATCTACAGTGTTAAAATAATAATGAAATTTATTGTGTACAGTGCTCAGGTGCGCCACGGCTCATCAAAGTCTCATGTCTAGTATACAGAATATGTATTAGTGTCAGGAACATGAACAGTTTACAGTAATAATATACATGTATGAGTGCGCGTGTACACTGTACACAATAAATTTCATTATTATTATTATTACTGTACGATATTCATGTTTCTAACATTAGCACATTATTCTATGTACTAGACATGAGACTTTGCTGAGTTGTGGTGTACCTGAGCACTCTACGCAATAAATTTCATTATTATATATCAGAATGCTCAATATGAAAATTCATTAGATTTGCAAATTTATCAGAGTTATTCCCCTTAGACTATGTTTTACATATTTTCATACTACAGCCGGTAATTTGGGCCCTAGTGTCCCAAATGAATTCAAGGAAATATATAAATAACACCATTGGATTCCTCATAAAATTTTACCTTAGAAAAGTTTTGTTTGATCTTTGTTCAGGGGTTTCTATTCAATTACATCCCTAGATAGACAGACAGACAGACAGACAAACACTACACAGATATGTATTAAATATTGCTAGCATTCTCATCATGTTTTTATACATGAATATATCTGGTACTTGGAAAAGGATGGAAAAGAGCCATTATTTGTACTGATGCTGTTAGGTTGGAACAGAAAAGAAATATGTATTATTCTATGTACTATACATGCACCTTGATGAGTTGCAGTACAACTGAGCACTTTACACAATAATTTAATCATTATCTTCTATTTTGTGCAAGGTGGTCCGAAAGTCTTGTCACCCCTCCATATTGTTTTAACTTTCATTATATTTTTTTTTAATAATACAATATATAAGTTATGTAATTATTTTACTTCTAAAAAAATCTTTAAGAATTGAATTATTTTCTTGAATTTTAGGTTGTATTATACAATTATTTTACCTTTACAAAAGAATAATACTTGATATGAGACTTTGATGAGTTGTGGTGCACCTGAGCACTGTACACAATAAATTACATTATTTTAATATGTATAGGGTGACAAGACTTTCGGACCACCCTATAAATCATTCTAAAATTAAAGGTTTATTATTGATTGTTTTTGGCATCGCAGTCTCATAAGATCTAGATTTCCTGCGTCTTGGAGTTAAGTTTTAGTGCAGTGCCTTCTGTGACTGAGAAGGCCAATACGTGAAAGACAGAATTGACCACAGATGTCACATGTGAAGGTCGGTCCTGAAGGTGTTGTGATGGTGTGCAGTGCCCTGTTCATATTGTTTTCAGTTTGTCCTCTTTGCTTTATGGTGTTGTGCCAGGGTAGGTCCAGACATGAGCAGCCCACTACAGGGGGGGAGCCTTCTGCCACTGAAGGTGGTCCTGAGCCAAATCTTCCTAGCTGGCAGGGTTGATGTTAAATGTCTTTGATCATGCTTACAGACAATAATTCCGCAGTGAAGATGTCCTTTGGGATTTGCCCATCATCCATCCATATTGATCGTAATGATTTGTAAACCTGTTATGCTTTTTAGCAGTTTACTTTTTCTTTCATATTTAGAAATATGAAACTGCAGTAAGTAATTGAGAGTTACTTCCCCTGTTTTATTATTACCTAATCTTTGTGTAAATCTTTGACGTTTCTGAGAGTATATAAACTCCCAATAAACTGTAAAAGTATTCTAAGTAGAATAAAGCTTTCTTAAGTCCAACCGTGTGTGTTGGTTTTTTTATTACAGAAGGTTTCTTTTTTTATCTTTTTGAAAATAAAAATTTGCATCTTTATTGGCTTAAAAATAACAACTTGCATTTTTATTGGCTTAAAAATAACGACTTGTATTTTTATTGGCTTAAAAATCTGGGTTTATGGACTTAAAAGTTTGAGAACTCCTGGGTTAAAGTGTATCCAGTGATCATGAGTTCAATCCTTGGTTGAGTTGCTTGTGAATAAAAAGGTATATATTCTGATTCAGAGGAAGAAAATAAATATCTCAAGGAGGAATTCATATTCTAGGTAGAATTAATTCTATGTATGAATAGCAGAATGGAAACAATCTGTGAATTGAATGAAGAATTTGGTTTGAAATTCCCAGAGAATTACAGAGTTTAGCAACTATGGGTGGTAAGAGGTTTTGGGTGTTTTAAGGTTTAATGTAGCTGGATATTCTTGATTGTGTGTTCTTAGGGTTTTCACTTTTAACCCCATCTCATTTGGTGGTCACACTGAAAAGGAAGGAATTCAATGAACGAAAAAGAAAGACAAAGGTAGAAGGTGGTTTTATGACTTAGGCTTTATTGACCAGTCATAGTCGCCTGTGGCAAGGGGATATCTCCCTGGCTAGTAGGAGTGACCAGACCCAGTTCAGGCCTAAACTCGAATGGTCGAGATATTCTCTTGGGGGTCGGAAGTCTGTCCTTTTTCTTGCACATGCGAGGAGGGTTCTTCCGGTGAAGGCTCATGGGAGTTTGTTGTTTTTTTTTTTTAATTTAATTTAATTTTCATTTTAATCCCCACGAAACACATGAAGAAGGACAAAATTGTATGACTACAACATCAACCAAGATGAGTGTAGTGAGAGAAATTACATATGTGGTAGCTGAAAGCGAGCACGAACATGTCTGGCGTGCAAAATGAGATCAGGGGGGAGTGTAGCAGGCACCTACAGAGATTGAACTCTCATCCTCCTGATCGTGAGTCATGGCTCGAAGTCAGACTACCTCGTTGGTGCGTATGAAATTACAGAGTGTAACAGACACATGAAGAAGGCCAAAATGGTATGACTACAACAACAACTAAGATGAGGATCCTAGTTTGAGTGCATCTAAAGAAAAATCTCATGGCTATCATAGATTTCTTTATTTTCATTATAAATATCATAATGCAATGGAGGTGCGTGGTGTAGTGGTTATCGTCATAGGAAATGGACTTGCAACCAGAGTTCAAATCCTGGACATGGCTGTTTGCATTTCACATAGTGCTAATATCCTTGGGAAAGGTATGTATCCAACTATTCTCCCTCCAGCTATGGATAAATAGTAAAGAAGACTGAGCTCTTTAACCTTGGTTAGGCAACCAGAAGGAAAAATCTGAATTCAAACCTGTTAAATTCCACTTAAGAGATTTACCTTGTATTACATCCTACTTGTGTTGTGTGCCCCTTTTGTATCGGGTATATAATTTGGCAAGAGAGGGATTCTTCTTAGGGGTGTTCTATTTCACCAATTGGCCATCTTCGTTTGGGTTGATTTGTTCCTCTGGTTGATACGGCGTCTCTTATTGTTGTGCTGGGCTCCGCTCATTCTTTTTTGTTTCTAAATGATGACACAAGACTTAGTTTATTTTTCAGATGTCTTTTTTACTTGAAGATCAAAAGGGTTCAACTGTGAAATGAGAAGATGGCTTACTGGGGAACAGACGATCATCACATCTGGCCCCTTTGACTAACTGCCAAATTCTCAGTTCCCTTTACACGGTTTTCCTTTAGCCATTCAGAAATCGGTGTCTAGGTAAGTGAAAGGTTAACTGTTGTCAATAACTTCTATAATGGTTATGGTAACTTTTCATCCACAATACCGCCATTTAAATTTTACTACACTACATTCATAATTTGTAGGCTACCCACGAATTATGTAACACTTGTGCATACAAGGTGTGTCAAAAAAGTATCGAGATTTTTTTGTTCTTTTTGACATCTTGTATTTTGAAAAAAAATAATGTTCCATTCATTACTTTTTTTCAGAATACAAAGTGTGTCAAAAAGGTATCAACTTTAAAGCTATATTTACCAAGATAGAAATGAAGAAAGAATGGAACACCATTTATTTTCAGAATACAAGGTGTGTCAAAAAGTACAAAGTTCTCGATACTTTTTTGACACACTTTGTATATATAAATGTTATAAATGAAAAATTGAAATAAGTTTTTTGTTGTTTTGTGATTTTTTTCTTAAATACTGGAGGTCATGTAAAATTCACTTTACAATGGAAAAATTAATGTTTTTGATTTTTTCAATTCCTAAAAGATGAAGGTAATTTTCTTCATTTGTTTTTATTATGATACAAAAAAATACATAATTTATTTTTATTTTCATAATGTTATAAAAAAGGAGAAACCACAAGGTTCCAGGTTCAATACTGGTCCCCACCAACTCAGCATATGAGTAGCACAGATTGGGTAATCTGATCTGTGCTGTAAAGTGGAGAGCTGACGGTAGGTGTGGCACTACCCCCTCAGCAAAAACAATCTCCCTGGTTTAGTGCTAACAAAAAGGGGATAGACTCCCTTGCTGTCTGGCTGATACCAACAATAGGCCACTCTGCCAACTTTACTTTTTTTTTAATGAAAAATTCAAATATGAGTTTTTATTCCTCTTGTAAGGTTCAAGGTTATAACAATGTTATAACTTGTTGAAACGAAACAAACTCCGACACGTGGGCTGGACATGACATTTTATATAATAAACAGCACATTTATACGACAAGATACAGTAACAATGAAATACATGTACATGAACATACAACAGTAGAGATTAAAGGACTGAAGAGTCCATAAATTAAAAATCACTTACTAGTGATGAGTGGCCGAAGCCCCCCAGGAGAGTTGTATAGCATTGGGGGGCAGAAGCCCCCAACAAGAAGGGTGTGACAATGTGTCTAACCCATGTGGGTACCTACGAGAAGAGGTAGAAAAGATGCAGGGACTTTCAAAACCCACGCTTAAATACCAGAGGTCCCCTGGTGGTCGGTTCGGAAACCCAGCGGGAAGATAACTCTTCCAGTCAAAGGGAAGATAATCCCAACACTCTAAACATCTTGTTGAGAATTTTTAAGTCCAGAGCCCCATTCTTATAAGGATTTATCAATAAATGGCTTAAAATTGCATTTTCACTTAAAGTTACCTGTTATTTCCCTTAAAACAAAGACTTTTAAATATGTTTAATATTACATTTAAACAAACATTTGGGCGGATTAGGAAAACAAATGTGACTTCTGGCCGGGTGGAATAAGGTGGTATAAGACGTTAAGAGTTTAAATACTGGAGGTTATGTGTTGTAAAATTCTCTTTATACTGGAAAAAAAAATGATTGCTTTTGACTTTTTTTAATCCCTTTTTTATTATTATGCATCGTTCTGCATCTTTTTTTTCTTTTTCTAACTTTGAAGTTTATATTTAGTTTTATTATGAAATATCATGGAACAAACTACCTACATCAATTTTATGTAGAATTATCTTGAAATAAAATATTCATTTTTAATATTAATTTTTTTATTAATTTAATAATCTATTTAATTTAACAATTTATTTAATTTAACTTAATTCAATTTTTAATAATAATTTAATTTTAATAATTACTTTAATAATAATTTAATTTTTAATAATAAATTTATATTATTTTTTCCTGAGACAAATTTTCCCAGCTGGAAGGGGCAATGCCAAAGCACCTGAGATTGTTCTTGCAGACATCCTTGAAATGCTGCTGGGGGTGACCAATCTGTCTCTTACTAGACGGAAGCTCTGCATAAAGGGTATCCTTCGGTATTCGTCCATCATCCATTTGGCGGACATGACCCAACCATCGGATACGACGCTGTCTCAGTAGAGAACACAAGCGGAGGAGTTGAGCTCTCTCTAGAACTGCTGTGTTTGTGATCCTGTCCCTCCAGGTGATAACCCAGTATACATCTAAGGCAGTGAAGGTAAAAGCCATTTAGCCGCCACTCTTACAATATCCAAGCCATACAAACATTTGAATATTCCTCTTCCCAAATCAAATGACTATTGATAATGCAGCATGTAACTATCATTAACAAAACCACAATTCTAAATGCTGGTTTTCTGTGCAAACAAGCAGGTCATCCCTTCCTGACCTGGAAGACTGTAGAGCACCATATTTCTACCCTTCATTTATTCGCCTTGTCTCATACTTATCTGATGATGATTCTTTTTTCTTTTATTTTTAATATTTCACCTCTAATTTTTTATGGTATTGTGGTGAGCCGGAAGTTAACGCTTTGAAAGCAGAAATAAAATGATGAAAATAAGACATCTGCGCATAGGATCAGCACAGGTAGAAAAAAAAATAGAAATATTAAAAATGATAAGTTTCAACCAATCAGAAGCGTTCACGCCTAAAAAAGAGGTTTTTCAAAAAGACCGATTTTGAGTCTAGGAAGTCCTATAAAAGCAAAGGTTTTCAAAGAACAGTTGAGAAGACCAACTTATGCCTAAATATTCCTTGTCATTCAACTCAGAAATATTTGCCTTTCGCTGAAGGTATTACAAGCTATATCTTTCTCTCTCTACAAGTTACTTCACTGCTGATATATAAGAGCATTACCCATTCTTTCTCTATTGGAGGGAATTCAACATTTTCTTTTTCTAATTACATGAACTTTTAAAAAAGCATATTCTGCAGGACTTTGATCGGTATTTTGACTACTGTACTCTATTTGTTTTAATACACATATTACTTGTTGAATTTCTGAGTTATTTGTTTTTTCTGTCTTAATATATGTGACCTTATGGTGTCTTTGTTGTAATTACCAATATGGGCTGGGTTAGCTCAGTCGGTAGAGCGTTCGGCTAGAAACCACATGGTTCCTAGTTCGATACCAGTCCTCACCAACTCAGCGTATGAGTAGCACATGGATCTGTGCGGTAAAGTAAAGAGCTGATGGTAGGTGTGGCGCTCCACCCCAGACGCCAAAAACAATCTCCTTGGTCTAGCGCTATTGAAAAGGGGATAGACTCCCTCACTAACTGGCTGATACCGACATTAGGCCGCCCGACGACTTTACTTACTTTATATACATATATTATATATACTAGCAAATATATGCACCCTCCGGGTGCAAGTATTTAAGTTTTAATGAAATAAAATATTATGTTAACTTAGAAAGGGTAATGGAACTAAATAAGATGCCGATAAAAAGATTTGAAACAGAGGGGAACAAATAAAACTTGCTTTTTCTTCCCTCCCGTCTTTCATTGCTAAATTTTCATAATTTAACTATTTAGTTAAATTAGGAAGTAAAGAATAGAATTACTGTTAATATTGTTAATGGATTTATTCCAGAGATTTTTGCTCATATTCATTAAGATAAAACCAAACAATTAGAAATCAATAATACTGAGCACATATTTATTAAAATCAAATTTTTAATATCAATATGCAAATTAGCCTTCCCCTTCACACTGCAAACAACTATATTTTGTATATATAAATACAATTGCATGTTAATAATATGTAGACCTGGTCAACACCAGGGGTCCAGTGGCTTCGGCCCTGGATCTTTACGAGTTAATAGCGTCGATCCCAGGGGGCCATCCCCCCAGGCAACACCTGCCCCCTCGATTTAAAGGGGCAGGGCTGGGTTTATTGCCCAGTGCCTGAGGCGCCCCCCTTGAGGGGGAATGCCGACGGGATCGACGCAATTTTTCACCTGCCACTCCATGAGCTTCGGCTTGTGGGTGGTCCCACGTTAATAGGGACTTTGTGCCTGACCCGTACAAGTGGGGTACGCGGTAAATACAATATGTAGACCTGGTCAACACCAGGGGTCCAGTGGCTTCGGCCCTGGATCTTTACGAGTTAATAGCGTCGATCCCAGGGGGCCATCCCCCAGGCAACACCTGCCCCCTCGATTTAAAGGGGCAGGGCTGGGTTTATTGCCCAGTGCCTGAGGCGCCCCTTGAGGGGAATGCCGACGGGATCGACGCAATTTTTCACCTGCCACTCCATGAGCTTCGGTTTGTGGGTGGTCCCACGTTAATAGGGACTTTGTGCCTGACCCGTACAAGTGGGGTACGCGGTAAATATCATGTAGATATGGTCAACAGTGGCTTCGGCCTCTGGACCATTGATATAATTAACAGTGTCGATCCCAGGGGGCCATCCCCCCAGGCAACACCTGCCCCCTTGATTTAAAGGGGCAGGGTTGGGTTTATTGCCCAGTGCCTGAGGTGCCCCCCTTGAGGGGGAATGCTGACGGGATCGATGCAATTTTTCACCTGCCACCCCATGAGTCTCGGCTTGTGGGTGGTCCCACATAAATAGGGCCTTTGTGCCTGACCCGTACAAGTGGGGTACGTAGAAAATATCATATCATGTAGATATGGTCAACAGTATTAATAATGTAAAACAATTTTATTAATAATTGAGGTTTGAATAAAAATAAAATCATGGAGAATGTGATGTAAATAACTATGTGAATTGTGACTCGATTAATAATATAGTTTCGGTTACAGACAGAAAAACACACAATCTCCATTATAATAAGATATATAAAGTAAGTAAAATCCACTCATTACAACCACCATAGTATATATCATATTTTACTATCTTTTAATGGTATATATAAAATATTTTTAATGGTATATATAAAATATTTTACTTAATTCCATTTTTACAAATTTGCTAAAATTTATGGTGTATCTTATAGGCCGATAAAAACGTATTTAAATACGTTTTTATCAGCCTATAGGTAAAATTTCCTAGAGCTTGCTTTGGATCCCACTGGTGGATATTTGATTATCCCAAACCTGAGCTTCCTTGTGTTGGGAAGCTTGATAATCTTCTATCTATCTATCTATCTGTCTATGTATATATTACATATATAAAGGACAGTTGTATGTATGTATGTATGTATGTATGTCTGGAGGAAACTACAAAAATAAAATAATTAACGACAAATTAAAATATAGGTACACATTCACGATCACCAGATCTTGCTTTTTGAGCAAAAATAATAAAGATTTGATTTATATTCGTGAAAATAATTAAAAAATAAAATGTAAATGATAACAGCATAGAATATTTTTTTGGCATTTAATATTTCCAATAGTAGAAATGAACGTTTCTTTTCAGAGTAGCTGGATCAATGCAAAATCATTTTTTACATAGATATTTTAATAGGGCATCCTACGAGGATCTAACTTATGATTCAGTAATAATGGATCTGAGGGACTAAGTTAAAAAAATCCCTCTCTACCCAGTCGATGCCGGGTAGCCACTTCTAGTTAAAAATAAATCATTGTTTGTACAATACATCTTGTATACCGCAAAATACAGTACTAATTTAATTTTACGAGTATAAGAAATATGTATGTAATCTGAAACTTATAGATACCTCTGTGCATTTTTAGAGTGACTACTAGCCATAAATTATTTATTCATTTTTTTTTAACTTGATTTTTTACTGGTTTTTCTAAGTAGGTGTTAGGAGCGAAAACACTGCCTACTCGGGGCACCTGGTTGACTTTTCACTCCCCGTTTTGCTAACAGAGTTATTTCCCTTTGAACGCGCGCACCTCTCCGATTTTCATTGCGTGTTGTGCAGCGGTGGCAGCTGACGAGGGAGAAGCGACGAAAGAATTTGGATGCAGCAATGTTTTTGGCCGTTTTTATATTTATCCTGGTTCTAGTCTTGAATTATTTACCCAAATATGGCACGTTGATATCACGATGGGTGAGTAATTTTGACACTTATTCATTTTTCGAACGGTTTATAATATTTATTTCTCAATCGACTCCATTGACGGGTTTTAGGCTTTATCCTTTTTTTGTTCAACTTTCTGCAAAATGAAAACATTTTTATTTATTCATTTTTTGAAATTATTTTTATTGTCAATATAAAAAATAAAAACAAATTCAAGTGTATAAAGGCACTAAAAAAGTAATTATATGAATTAATAACACTGGTCCCTCTTTTCATGCGGGCATTATGTCAACCTGTGTGTATGTGAAGTAAAATTTAAATATTTGTTTTTAATTTATCAAATTGAGTTTTTTTTTTCTTTTTCATTTAAACTTTGGTTAAATGTGTTATTCCTTGAATCAATGAAACTTAATACTTCCGTAATTTTAGGTAATTTCATTGCAATTTTCTTTTAATAAAGTTTTCTAATTCGTCTTTCTATACTAGTTTTTAGTTAATTTAAAAATTTTTTTTTAGATGTCTTCACTTGTAGTCATAAGACGTAAATTAATTAAGTTTATTAAATTTATGGAATGTCTCTGAACAAAAAAAAAATTATCGCTTTTTTAGCATCCGAAACACATTTTTCATTCCAAACATTGAATACCTCCTTGAAATATTTTATGCTATTTCTAGCCATACTTGTTTTTTTTTTTGTTTTTTTTTCCTCCCTAAAATAAAATGATATCCTTTTAAGCAAGAATTATTCCCATGGAAATGTAAAAAGGAAAAAAGTTCCCATAAAAAGTCTAAACAAAGACCAAATGCAATATATTTTTTGCCAACTAGTTGAAAAAAATCCCAAATATCTTTGGCTTCATGTTACAAAATGTTAAAATACAAAACATTTACAACTTATAAATGGAAATACAATATAAACTCAGAGTAAAAAAAAAAACAAATAAAAAATAGAAGAAATAAAAAAACGTCCTTGTTTAGAATTCTGAAAAGATTTTCTTTCCACATACATTCCTTCATGATGGGAAGTAGGAGATAAATTTTATTTAAGGAAAAAAATGTGTGATCAAAATATGAGTCGAAGGAGAAAAAAAATCGCAAGGTTGTAATTCAAATTCTGTTTTTGGAATAATATACAATTTGTTTCGGACGCTAAAAGTAACGATATCCCCCGTAAAAAAAATTTAAAAAAACAATTCAACAAATAAATTTAATATATAATATATTAAAAACAAAGCATATTCAAACACAAGTTAAATTGTGTTACCTACTTGGGATCGAACACGCTCTTATAGTTTCTAAAAGCCAAGATTGGTAACCAGTGCTTCACGGTGAAAAGCTCATTATTAAAAAGAGAAGGCGGTATTTTAAATACATTATTATTGAACTGATGAAACTAGCAGAGCTAATTTAATATATCAGTTATTATTAACCCGCCTCGTTTTAAATCGGTGAAATGTGTGTCCAAATAAAAACAATTGTCCATTGACGATGGTGTGCTTCTGTGAAGGAAGAATTTGAATTTTAAGTTTGTTCAATAATTCAACTTAAAAGGGCGATAAGGGTAACCCGAAACCGAACATTTTCGACCTTATTTTTTCGATGCAGGTATCGTTGGGGAACGAGAAACTTTTCTCGTTTTCCAACGATACCTGCATCGGAAAAATAAGATCTAAAAAAAGTTCGGCTTCGGGTTACCCTTACCACGCTTTTAATCTAGACTATACCTAGCTATACCCAAAATGGGCCTAAAATGCGTTTTTGACAAAATGAGTTTAGCCCCCCCCACCCGAAAATAATTTACCAAAAATTAGGGAATTATCAGATTTTAATGAAATTTTCAGTGTTTATTTATCAATGAATTATCTTTATAATGCATTATTTATTTTATTTCAAGACTTTCTCATTTTTTTCAGGTCACTTAATTTTGATCACCCCCTTATGTTGGGGGCGTAACATTTTTTCGAGTTGGTCTTATAGTTTTCTAATTACAGTATAAATAAAGAGATAAAAGACCGAAGTGTGTGTGTGGGGGGGGGTACATTTTCAATCGAGTTTTTCTTCAAGTAAAAGTAAAGTATACTTTGATGTAATAAAATAAGGTTTGCATTAAATAGATATTTATTTCTAGAATCTAAAAATATAACATTTTAAACTTAACATCAGGCTTATCATATTTTAAATGAATTTTATATATTAATTTTTCAGAGCAAAAATACTAAATTAAAGTTTTGAAATAAAATAACTGATGCATTATAAAATTCATTAATTGATAAATCAATACTGAAAATTTCATTAAAATCGGATAATTACCTGATATTTGGTAAAAAAAATTTTGCAATCGCGAGTGTTACATTAAAATTGTAAACAAGCACTTAAAACCATTGAAAAAGAGACAGTATGGCGGATCGCGTCAAAATTGACCAAAACAAATCCCTTTAAATCTATTAAAAATAACTGCATATGTAATGATATTTTTCTTTTTTTAATGATGGTCATTATGTTACTACTTATCGATTTTGACAAAAGTTTGACCTTAGATAATAGATTTAATTAATTTTAATTCGTTTTTAAAATTTGTAGCAGATGACAAAAAGGGTATTTTCAGTGAAAATTTCATTAAAATCGGATAATTCCATGATTTTTGGTAAATTTTTTTTTCAATCGCAAATGTTACAATTTATTTTGTAAACACGGATTTTAAGCAAAAAAAGGCGGCCATCTTGATCGAAATTGACCAAAAAAATGTATTAAAAATAAATTACATGTGTAATATTATTTTGCTTTTTTTTTATTGATGCTCATTATGTTACTACTTTTTGACTTAGACAAAAAATTGACCTTAAATAATTGGTTTAATTAATTTTAATTCGTTTTTAAAATCCATAGCAGCTGAATTTTGGGGTATACCTAGGCTTTACTTAATCTTTTAATACTCAGGATAGACTTTACTCACTAGATATGTCTCATTAAATATTCTTTCCTAAAGAAATTAAAGTTTACATTCCAAACTAACTTTACTTTAGTATCAATCACCTATATTTTTTTGGTCAAAAACTGTATTGGAAATTTAGCGCCCCCCCCCCACACACTTTTAAACGGAACAAATGTTGATGTATATTTTTTTTTCTTTTATAGAATAATAGCCAATTTAATAATTAGTATTTCTGATCAATTCTTATCACACCTGAGTTTCTGTTGTATTCCAAACAAGAAGAAATGAACACACAAGTTGCTATGTATGTATTTACCCAAACCCTTTGCCATGGGCAGGATGTGGCACAAGGTCAATTCTTAAGCAGAGTATAGCTAGTTTGAATGCAAAGTCTTCTCTTTCCTATACTGGTTGCCTAATCAATGCTAAAGTATCAAGTCTGCCCTACTATTTACCCATAGGTATGGGGGTACAGATGAATTCATACCTTTCCTAAGGGTATTAGTGTGAAGTTATCATAACCAGTAGGTAATATTTGCGACCAAAATTACCTAAAAAGGCCAGGCTGTTGTTTGCCCCCAGATGCATTTTAAAGATGTCTGCAAGAATGATCTCAGGTGCTTTGGCATTACCCCTTCCAGCTGGGAAAATTTGACTCAGGACCGCCCTTGGTGGCGGCAGGCTCTCCGTAGCATACTGTTCATGTCTGAAGTCACCCTGAAGCCACACCATGAAGCCAAGAGGTCCAGAAGAGGGGAGTGTACAGGAAGTTAATGTTTCAAACTCATCTGACAAAAGTTTGTGATCAAGGGTCTTGATGTTTGAGTTTTGGTATTATTGAACCAATCAGGGTGATTCCTGCTAAAAATGAAATAAATAAAATCTGATCAACTTTTGATGATACCATGAGTATAAATAAATCCAAAATTTGTTTATCATTTCATTTATGATTTCATCACACTGCTGAAGTCACTGGTTCATTGACATCCAAACTGCCTGCCATATAACTAACTGTCAATCCAACCCTTTCCTTCACGCTCCAAAAATACTTTGTAAGTGTTACATAATTCGTGGGTAGCCTACAAATAATGTCTTGAAGTGTAGTAAGATTTAGATAATGGTAGGGTAAATGGAAAGTTACCTTTAACTGTTGAAAAAAAAGTTATTGATGGCAGTTCACCTTTCACTGACCTGGGTGCTAATTTCTGATTGGCTGAAGGAAAGGCGTGTGAAAGGGAACTGACTTTATTAGATTTTGGTTGTTTGCTGAAGAGAGCAGATGCAAGGGTTGTTGGCTTTCAAGATGCCATCTTCTCACCTTGCGGTTATAAAACCCTTTTAGGCTAATATGGACATCTTGTAAAATAATCAAGTCTTGCTTCATTATTACAAACAACGAAATGAGCACAGACAACCCTGCCCAGGAGAGGAAGAAATCAACCCAGAAGAAGTTGGACGCCAACAAAAACAGAACCCATTTCTCTCCTAATTATATACCCAGCAGATGAATGGGTATATAACAATGAGCAGACTAACTGTTCAAACTACATGCAGCTAATATTTCCACCATAGACACATACGGGAATAAAACCTGTACACTGAACTTTGGCATGTGACAAGATTTCACTTGGCCTTTTACCCTAGCCAATGTGAAGACACCTTTACTTGATGCGGATTCCTTGGTGCATTTTGATCTGGTAGTGCCCAAAAGCCCTGTCTGACAACATGACCAGCATGCATGTCGTATGAACCCCTACACGCCACAACAACATGGAAATCAGCATCACAATTTGCCATAGCCAAGAGAGGATATCCTGAATCAATATGTGAACATTACACAGCAATTCAAGTAAGCACTGATTCAAGTAAGCACTGATTCAAGTAAGCACTAGACCCAAAACCACAGTTGGTTTATGCCCAGAAGAATGATGAAATGTTGAATGACAGCATTGTACACCCTTCAGACAGCCCTTACACTTCACCACACCTGGTACCAAAAACTGGTGGCGAGGAGTATTAACTCTTAACATCCTGTTGAGAATTTTCTAAGTCCAGAGCCCCATTCCTATAAGGATATATATAAATGTCTAAAAATGGCCTTTTCATTAAAATTTACCTGTTATTTCTCGTACATCAAAGACTGCTAAATATGTTTAATATTATGTTTAATATTACATTCAAACAAAGGCTATTTTTTGGGGTAGATTAAGAAAACAAATGTGACTTCCAGCCGGGTGGAATGAGGTGGTATAGGACTTTAAGAGTTAAATGTGCATCGATTATAGAAAACTAGTAACCAATAAGCAATAAGCACCCCAAATCATCAATTTAATGAAAGGTTCATATTTTAACTCATCACCAGTTAGTTTCGGTTTCAAATACCTGAAAATAAACAAACAAATTTTACAAATTGTGGGATACTATTTCTGACCAACATCGTTTAATTTAAATAAGCATAAAAATATTTTGTAAATAAAAACTGTATTTTTATTTAAATAGACATAATTGTATTTCTCTTCTGATTAAGTAAAAACTATTTTAGTATAAAAACGTCTTTCATCTGTTTTTAGATCTACACAGGCTGTCACACCTAAACAATAAACGCCCTTTTGGCTGGGGCGTTAGAATGCACCGACTGCACCTCTGCAGAGGAGTAAGACTCCCCCAAATGTGGCCCCCTGTTGGCCATGGGTGGCGACCCGTGATACTTAAGGATGGAGTCTTGGTGGATGAGCAGTCCATGACCTGCAACACTCCACTTAGAACCTTACTTAGGAGAGACGGGCGGTCGGAGAGGCCCCCTCTGATCAATCAGCTGGTCACGTCTAGCCCTAGCACCTATATGATTGCTCCAACCCTATTGCCCTTATGGCAAGCCCCAACCCTTTTTATCATATGGGTGCTAGAAGACGGTGGCTAAGGGTCTACATGTCCTGGGAATGACGTTAAACTCTATCTGATGGTGAGGTTCCAGTTTTGGAGGTTTGGGGAATGTGGAGCACCTCTTCATCACCATTGCTCCTTGGTCCACTCTGACCCGGAGTGGTAGTACCTGTTAGGGTCCCATCTATGGGTTAAATAGAAAAATGTATTTATTAAAAAAAAATTGTGTATCCATTAAGAATTAATTTATTTTAAAACTTTATGGGTATTAAATGACCCACTGAGGTTGATATGCCGTTAAAAAAAACAAAAAAACAAACACCTAAACAACTGAGCTACAGTTAAGCTTATTGTGGATCGATTTGTGTGACCGAATGGGAATGCAGACATGCAAGAATGGTTTTCTACATGTGAGATGTGCATTTGTTCTATAAAAAAAGCTGTATATGGAAGAAAGGGGCCAGGTTAGCTCAGTCGGTAGAGCGTTTGACTAGAAACCACAAGGTTCCTAGTTCGATACCGGTCCTCGCCAACTCAGCATATGAGTAGCACAGGGATCTGTGCGGTAAAGTAAGGAACTGATGGTAGGTGTGGTGCTCCACCTCAGATGCCAAAACAATCTCCTTGGTCTAGCGCTATTGAAAAGGGGATAGACTCCCTCGCTGACAGGCTGATACCGACTTTAGGTCGCACCGATGACTTTACTTACATAAATGATAAAAACTCTTGTCTTTGGTGAGCAAAGCTATGTGGGCTTTCTGTTTTAATGCCGAGGTAAGACAAAGTCTGTTTATGAACAGAGATGAAAAAATCATGTCTTTACCATCTGAAAAACGGAGGGTGAAAGAGGAGGATTTGAATTACAGAATTGGTATGTGACCATGAGGTGCCTAAAGACCAGTCCCCCAAAACTAAGGAGAGACATTTATTTTCTCCCTACATCATCATTATTTTACACACAAACATTTTTACTTTGTGGTATAAACAAATTTTCAAATAAGAACTATTAATAAATAATGAGTTGTATTTATTTCCACTATTATCCTTTCATTCCCATCAAGAAATCCTTCTCTTTCTATTTTATTATTTATTAAAATCTGCCAACCTCTTTAACTTCTTTTTAGCTGATTCTTTAATAATACTATACATACACATCCTATACCTATACACACACAGAAATGCTTGCACCCACATGTATATACATGCCTATATGCATACTCATATAGATATTATTGCACCTAAACATGTGCACCTAGGGACAAGAGCTTATATGGTTACAATATCATACAAACAGCTTTTCTTTTAAGTTTTTGTGAAGGAATTTATAGAAATATATTTAATTTTTAAATCTTGTCAAAATTCTAGAGCATCAATTTCAAGACAAACCAGTCACCTCAAATATCTCCACATTGATTGTTATGGCCAAATCACACTGAAAGTGCCAGTTCCTGATAGATCATCAAAATTAAACAATGATGAGTCTGTTCAAACTTATTTAATTGTCATTCATGAAAGTTGGAACCATTTTTGATAAACAAAATTAAATTAGTGAAATATAGGCTGAATTTAAGGCTGTCATAAAACAATGAATTCCATGATTTTTTCCTTAACTTTGAGTTATTCCATAATATTTTCCTCTGAATGGCTTTGAACAAAATTATGCCATTAATTTAATCCATTTTGTTTAAGGTGTATTGCATCGGTCTTCAGTCACAGGAGGTGCTGTAACTTCAGGGCACAAAAACTTTATTATAGTCTTCCGAGACTGAAATGCCAATAATAGTATTGTATAAAGCCAAAATGTTCAGATATTAGAAAAAAAATGTTTTACATTTTATGTTAGTTATTTACTGTTGAATAAAAAAAACATTAAGTGAACACTGTGTGTTAATTCTATGATTTTCTTTTGTAGTAAACATGTAAAATGTTTCTCTTAAATCACACCATGTTAGCAAATATTAGAAATATGTTTTTGATCTCACCAATCATGACCCTCTTTGTTAAAAATATTTTTGAATATATTTCACTTTCTTAAGTTATTGTTGTCTTTGGGTCTTTTCAGCTCTGCCGGATATTGTTCAAGATGAATGAAGAAAGAAATGGATTTGAGAGCAGAATTAAGAGACTTAAAAGCGGAACAAGACACCGTTAGCATGTCAGATGAATTTTCAAAGTATTTCAAATTGCAACGAAAAATTGACAAATTAGGACAGGAAGTCAAACAAATAGGTTTGTTTATTTTATTTGAAAAACTTCTTTTACTAGTAACAACAAAAAAAGAAAATCTATTTATACATCTTTTTTTTTTTTTAATTTTTAAAAAAGATTTTGTATACATTTAGGAATTCTTTGTATGGGCCTAAAAATGTCAGCCATTAGTCTCTCTGAGCCAAATCTCCAATACATGATTATGTTTCTATTGTTTTAAAATGAAATGCTGATAAATTCAGTAAAACAATAAATAGATTTTAAAAATCTTTTCCCCAACCAACTCACTGCAAAAAAACAAAAAAAAGGTTGAAAAATTAATGGCTGATTTTATTATATCCCATTTTTTAATAATGTTGCAGTATAATATGACTGTCTCAAAATAGTTGTTAAATTTTAAAAAAAAAAAAAAAAAAAACCCAGATAAATCCAATAAAATATTTTATCAAACATGATGTAGATTACAAGATTCTCTTGATTCAATAATATGAACAACAAAAGGAGTGACTCTTTACATGTCTTATTCTTTTGCAAATATTTTTTTGTTTTCACTACATACAGCAGATCATTTGAATTATTTGGATTTTTCTGACTATTGTCCTCATCTTTGTTATATACTACAATGTTTCAGCCGATGTGCCCACTGGCTTTCTTCAGGTGTTTCTTGTTGAACTTGGGGGCCTTGTTCTCATTCTGTTAATCATGACCGGGTACAAGCGTTATGCTATGTTAAGTATTCTATGTTATTATCGCCCTTGGCCAGGATTGAATTACAGATGATTGTCACTTAGAACTTTATTAACTCAACCCTTATATTCATTGCGCCATCTGTCCAACTGGACAATTCAGAGTGATTTTTTGGAACTTATAAACCTAATGTTCTTTTTACCTAGAATATTTAACGTTTATACTTTATGTATTATTTTTTTTTACCTTGACTCATATTGCATTTTTTTGAGGTTTTTTTTATTTTTTATCTAGCCTTTTTAATTATTGGTTCCCACAATAATTCATGTCTATACTTGGTCTACTTAAGAGGTTACTATAGCCTAACATATGAGCTGATTCTTTGTGACATCTTTTACTCCAATGTTCTTCACTATCTATTGTCTTAACTTCATCCTATAAGGTAGATTGTTTCCCTTTTTGTTCCATTAATGGTCAGCCATACCCAAATTTCTATTTCCGCTCGTATAACTGTTTTTCGGTGTTACTCTAGTCTTACTTTCAGTGGATAGCATGTTTCACCTTTGTATACTTTGCCACAGCTGCATGGGATGGGATGGAATATACAGGATTCTTGGTAATGTAGTATTCAGTTATAAGCTTGACTTGGAGATGTTTACGAAGAGTCAAGTCATTCCTGAATGTTGTCCTGATGTCATATGGATTAAATGAGGTGTATGTAACAATAAAAAATGAGGAAATAGTCCAAAATATCCAAATAATACAAGTTATCAAGCCTCATTTAAAAAAAATCAGACATACAGCTGATGATGGTAAAAATAAAATCTGACCTTATCCATTGGATGTCCTGGATCAGTTTAATCTTAACAGACCTTGTGTGCCCTTTTTTATCTCTCTCATTCTAACAAGGGGGTCATGAAACTGTGGGCCAGATCCGCCACCAACAGTACTTGAATTTGTTTGTTAAAATGTACAGAACATGAGACGTTCTGATACCATTTAAATTCAAATATCATGTTAAGCTTACTAAATCTTCATGGAATGACTACGGAATCAACCCATCAAACGAAATTGACTGATAACATTTGAAAGAATTCCCTTGATTGGATATAGCATTCCAAACCAAACATTGATGATATCTTGAAAGACAAACTTCAGTTTCACAAATCTCACTAAACCTTTCTGCTAATGTTGCGTTTTTTGATAATGTTTTGAAAATAGATATGTTGGGTTAAATTGTTTTTTGTGCATCTTACGCCACTGATCCATGAATAATAAAAATGGAAGATAAATTTTATTTTACATCTTTTCTCTGAGCTTTCATTCTGGCTAGCAAATATTAAGCACAATAATAATGTGGCCAGCACTTGTTATTTTTTAAAATTATCCACCCACCGTGAAAAAGTTTGGTAATCCTTGTTCTAACAGATTAGTTATTTTATTCTAAATATTCTGATATTTTTTTTCTCCCTTTTCCAGGCAGTGCCAGAAATCAAAGTGTTTCTGCTGTTACAATGGCTGTACAAGTAGGATCACAAATCTTTCAGGTTGGTAATGTCAATTTTTTTTCTCTCCTCAAAATTGCAAAATTTTGAATTGCTTTTTTTTCTTTTTAAATCGGACGTCTGACGAACACTTATGATTTAGAATTGACCAAATTGAAATCTTGTTTTAGAGTGTGGTGCTCTCCAGGGGAAAGGCATACTCGATTGCACTGATGGAATTCCACGAGAATTATATTTCAAAAATATGTGACAGAGAAAATAAGAATTCAGTGAAAGAACTGTGTAAATTCTTTTTTTTTAACTCTCGCCTACATTAAATTAATAGATCCAATAAAGAATATCTAAGTGATATATTTCGCTATTATAAACGTTCATTTCTTTTTTTGTACCATGTTTCTGTTTTGAGTTTACTCGAAGGAAATACGATCTGATATTTGTTATTCCCCTAATTAATTCGTACAAGGATCCGAATCATAATTTCTGGAGAAACTTCAATACGCTTTAGATATACGATAGCTTCCTTGTGGTGTGGGTGAGTCGCCTATGTTGTTGGAGATTAGAATTTTCTTTTTGTTAATTTTTTCAAGATTTTTGATAGTTCTTTTTCTGTACAACCGACGTGGGATTTTTTAACTTATTCATATCAAACTTACAGTCCTTTTGAGGAATGAAAACCTTGCATTGTTATTTACTGTTGTTGATTTGGTGTCTTTTTAGTTTATTACTTTACACATTCAGTCATCTGAGTCTTTAACTGGAATTATTCTTGTCCGTGAGTGGAATAAGTCTATTATCTCCCTCTGAGTTTCTCAGATCAATTGTCTTTCTTTGTACGCCTGTTTTAGTTTCAAGCTTTATTTCCTTTTGAATTGCAACTTATTGTATCATTGGGACTAAGATTGAAGCAAAATAAATACCGAAATATTTTCTCGAATAATTACGGAAAAAAGAAATTCTTCATCTCAAAAACATGGTCATCATCCTCTCTGAACACGCTGAAAATTTTTAGACGTAGGTACATCAATTTCCCTTGTGAATAAATACAGAATACGTAATGCATTTAACTCAGCGCCTCCGTAGGATGTGAACACAAGCCAGTTTTTAACCGGAGTAAGGTTGGCTTATAATTATTTTTTTATTTTTTTCCAGGCTATACCAAGGTTAGAATAATCCAGTCTGCCCTACTAAATCATAGTTTTATTTGAAACACAGATTATTTCTCATATCATTACCGGCGAATGAAATGGAAGAAACCTTGTTAAGTATTTGAACTCTGACGTGATTCCCATTTCCCTAAAGCAATTGCATTATCTAATTACGTCTAAGCATGTATTTTAACACAAATGTCAAGTTGTGTCAAAAAAAGTAATCGAGATTTTTTGTAACTTTTTGAGACACTTTGTATTCTGAAAAAAAAACGTTCCATCATTTTTCAGTCTATCTTGGTAAATACAGTTTTTAAACTTGGTACTGTTTTAACACAACCCTGTATTCTGAAAAAAAAATGGAGGTTATTTTTTCATAATACAAGGTGTGTCCAAAAGTACAAAAAAATCTCGTTACATTTTTGACACACCTTGTATATCTATTTTTATAAACAAGAGAACTTCACCCATCATCTCTCTGTCGCCATCAAATCCTTACCGTCCAAAGACTCTTGTAAGTCGTCTAACCGACACAACAGTGGTCTTGCACATCCATTGTGTGTGTCATCAATACTGGAGAGTCTATGTGTAGGAGTCGATAGCAGAAAGTCGCTTAATGAGTTCATGTTTGAATTTTTTGTACTATGATGCGTTATAACATGTCACCACTTAAATGTAGAGACTAACGGGGGTTACATGGTCTAAACTCAGCC
>CM042140.1:87709439-87793933 GCA_023376005.1 Doryteuthis pealeii
AGGTATATATATATATATTATATATATGCCATAGTTTGTATATATGTATTATATGAGCTGTATGTTTCCAGCCTTGCCCGGGTTAGTTAATATCTGACTATATTTAAGTGTTTATTAATTATCTCCCATTTACCAATAATACAATAATAATAATTTTTGAAAGGAAGTGAGACAAAATATCAACAGTCTTATCTGTAATGTAAGTGATCCTAATGACAGAATACTCAACATGGAAATTCATTTAATTGCAAAATTATCAGAGTTATTCCCCATAGCCTTTTTTTTTCTTTTTCTATTTCCTCATGCCACAGGCCAATAATTTTGACCCTTGTGACCTCAAATGAATTCCGGTAAATATAAATACCATCACTGTTATCCTCATAGAATTCTACTCTAGAAAAGTTTTGTTGATTTGATACAGGGCTTTGTATTTGTTATAGGTGATATAACCTATGTTACATAAATGGAATGCGCCTGACTACTATATGTAGCAGAACACAATTGTGGCTTGAGACGAAGCAATGCGGAGTCAGCTCGTTAACTGTATGGTCTCGGACGCAATCTCCACTTTCTTTGCTGCTAATTCTAACTCCTTGTTGTCCAATACATTTGTATCCATTTTTACCAGTCGTTTGTCTTTATTTTTTACCGTTTAAAAACCCCACAACAGTATTTAATTTTGAAACTCTGACAGATGTGATTCTTGTGAAAATGTTACAACAGAAATTTTTGCATGTCCATTTACCAATAATCAATAATATTACTTTTTGAAAAGGGAGTGAGACCCAATATCTACAGTGTTAAAATAATAATGAAATTTATTGTGTACAGTGCTCAGGTGCGCCACGGCTCATCAAAAGTCTCATGTTCTAGTATACAGAATAATGTATTAGTGTCAGGAACATGAACAGTTTACAGTAATAATATACATGTATGAGTGCGCGTGTACACTGTACACAATAAATTTCATATTATTATTATTACTGTACGATATTTCATTTTTCTAACATTAGCACATTATTCTATGTACTAGACATGAGACTTTTGCTGAGTTGTGGTGTACCTGAGCACTCTACGCAATAAATTCATTATTATATATCAGAATGCTCAATATGAAAATTCATTAGATTTGCAAATTTATCAGAGTTATTCCCTTAGACTATGTTTTACATATTTTCATACTACAGCCGGTAATTTGGGCCCTAGTGTCTCCAAATGAATTCAAGGAAATATATAAAAAACACCATTGGATTCCTCATAAAATTCTACCTTAGAAAAGTTTTGTTTGATTCTTTGTTCAGGGTTTCTATTCAATTACATCCCAAATAGACAGACAGACAGACAGACAAAACACTCACAGATAGAGTGTATTAAATATTGCTAGCATTCTCGTCATGTTTTTATGCATGAATATATCTGGTACTGGAAAAGGGTGGAAAAGAGCCATTATTTGTGCTGATGTTGTTAGAGTTGGAATGGAAAAGAATATGTATTATTCTTATGTACTATACATGCACCTTGATGAGTTGTTAGTACAACTGAGCACTTTACACAATAATTTAATCATTATCTTCTATTTTTGTGCAGGTTGGTCCGAAAGTCTTGTCACCCCCTCCATATTGTTTTAACTTTCATTATATATTTTTTTTAATATTACAATATATAAGTTATGTAATTATTTTACTTCTAAAAAAAATCTTTAAAGAATTGATTTATTTTCTTGAATTTTAGGTTGTATTATACAATTATTTTTTACCTTTACAAAAGAATAATACTTGACATGAGACTTTGATGAGTTGTGGTGCACCCTGAGCACTTACACAATAAATTACATTATTTTAATATGTATAGGGTGACAAGACTTTCGGACCACCCTATAAATCATTCTTAAAATTAAAGTTTATTATTGATTGTTTTTTGGCATTGCAGTCTCATAAGATCTAGATTTCCTGCATTTGGAGTTAAGTTTTAGTGCAGTGCCTTCTGTGACTGATAAGGCCAATACGTGAAAGACAGAATCGACCACAGATGTCACATGTGAAGGTCAGTCCTGAAGGTGTTGTGATGGTGTACAGTGCCCTGTTTATATTGTTTTCAGTTTGTCTTCTTTGCTTTATGGTGTTGTGCCAGGGTGGGTCCAGACATGAGCAGCCCAATACAGGGGGGGGGGAGCCTTCTGCTACTGAAGGTGGTCCTGAGCCAAATCTTCCTAGCTGGCAGGGTTGATGTTAAATGTCTTTGATCATGCTTACAGACAATAATTCCGCAGTGAAGATGTCCTTTGGGATTTGCCCATCATCCATCCATATTGATCGAAATGATTTGTAAAACTGTTATGCTTTTTAACTGTTTACTTTTTCTTTTATATTTAGAAATATGAAACTGCAGTAAGTAATTGAGAGTTACTTCCCCTGTTTTATTATTACCTAATCTTTGTGTGTAATCTTTGACGTTACTGAGAGTATATAAACTCCACAATAAACTGTAAAAGTATTCTAAGTAGAAATAAAGCTTTCTCAAGTCCACCCGTGGTGTTTCGTTTTTTTATTTACAGGAAAAGGCTTTCTTTTTTTATCTTTTGAAAATAAAAATTTGCATCTTTATTGGCTTAAAATAAACACTTGCATTTTTTATTGGCTTAAAAATAACGACTTGTATTTTTATTGGCTTAAAAATCTGGGTTTATGGACTTAAAAGTTTGAGAACTCCTGGGGTTAAAGTGTATCCAGTGATCATGAGTTCAATCCTTAGTTGAGTTGCTTTGTGAATAAAAAGTTATATATTCTGATTCAGAGGAAGAAAATAAATATCTCAAGGAGGATTCATATTCTAGGTAGAATTAATTCTATGTATGTAATAGCAGAATGGAAACAATCTGTGAATTGAATGAAGAATTTGGTTTGAAATTCCCAGAGAATTACAGAGTGTAGCAGACTATGGGTGGTAAGAGGTTTTGTGTGTTTTAAGGTTTAATGTAGGTGGATATTCTTGGTTGTGTGTTCTTAGGGTTTTCACTTTTAACCCCATCTCATGTGGTGGTCACACTGAAAAGGAAGGAATTCAAGGAACGAAAAAGAAAGAGACAAAGGCAGAAGGTGATTTTATGACTTAGGCTTTATTGACCAGTCATAGTCACCTGTGGCAAGGGGATATCTCCTTGGCTAGTAGGAGTGACCAGACCCAGTTAAGGCCTAAACTTGAATGGCCGAGATATTCTCTTGGGGGTCGGAAGTCAGTCCTTTTTCTTGCACATGTGTGGAGGGTTCTTCCAGTGAAGGCTCATGGGAGTTTGTTGTTTTTTTTATTTTAATTTAATTCAATTTTCATTTTAATCCCCACAAAACACATGAAGAAGGCCAAAATGGTATGACTACAACATCAACCAAGATGAGTGTAGTGAGAGAAATTACATATGTGGTAGCTGAAAGCGAGCGCGAACATGTCTGGCGTGCAAAATGAGATCAGGGGAGAGTGTAGCAGGCACCTACAGAGATTGAACTCTCATCCTCCTGATCGTGAGTCATGGCTCGAAGTCAGACTACCTCGTTGGTGCGTATGAGAATTACAGAGTGTAACAGACACATGAAGAAGGCCAAAATGGTATGACTACAACAACAACTAAGATGAGGATCCTAGTTTGAGTGCATCTAAAGAAAAATCTCATGGCTATCATAGATTTCTTTATTTTCATTATAATATTCATAATGCAATGGAGGTGCGTGGTGTAGTGGTTATCGTCATAGAATGGACTCTGCAACCAGAGTTCAAATCCTGGACAAGCTGTTTGCATTTCACATAGCATAGTGCTAATATCCTTGGGAAAGGTATGTATCCAACTATTCTCCTCCAGCTATGGATAAATAGTAAAGAAGACTGAGCTCTTTAACCTTGGTTAGGCAACCAGAAGGAAAATCTGAATTCAAACCTGTTAAATTCCACTTAAGAGATTTACCTTGTATTACATCCTACTTGTGTGGTGTGCCCCTTTAGTATCGGGTATATAATTTGGCAAGAGAGGGATTCTTTCTTAGGGTGTTCTATTTCACCAATTGGCCATCTTTCGTTGGGTTGATTTGTTCCTCTGGTTGATACGGCGTCTCTTATTGTTGTGCTGGGCTCCGCTCATTCTTTTTTGTTTCTAAATGATGACACAAGACTTAGTTTATTTTTCAGATGTCTTTTTTACTTGAAGCCAAAAGGGTTCAACTGTGAATGAGAAGATGGCTTACTGGGGAAAGACGATCATCACATCTGGCCCCTTTTGACTAACTGCCAAATTCTCAGTTCCCTTTACACGGTTTTCCTTAGCCATTCAGAAATCGGTGTCTAGGTAAGTGAAAGGTTAACTGTTGTCAATAACTTCTATAATGGTTATGGTAACTTTTCATCCACAATACCGCCATTCAAATTTTTACTACACTACATTCATAATTTGTAGGCTACCCACGAATTATGTAACACTTGTGCATACAAGATTGTCAAAAAGTATCGAGATTTTTTTGTTCTTTTTGACATCTTGTATTTTGAAAAAAAATAATGTTCCATTCATTACTTTTTTTCAGAATACAAAGTGTGTCAAAAAGTTATCAACTTTAAAGCTATATTTACCAAGATAGAAATGAAGAAAGAATGGAACACCATTTATTTTCAGAATACAAGGTGTGTCAAAAAAGTACAAAGTTCTCGATACTTTTTTGACACACTTTGTATATATAAATGTTATAAATGAAAAATTGAAATAAGTTTTTTGTTGTTTTGTGATTTTTTTTCTTAAATACTGGAGGTCATGTAAAATTCACTTTACAATGGAAAAATTATGTTTTTGATTTTTTCAATTCCTAAAAGATGAAGGTAATTTTCTTCATTTGTTTTATTATGATACAAAAAAATACATAATTTATTTTATTTTCATAATGTTATAAAAGGAGAAACCACAAGGTTCCAGGTTCAATACTGGTCCCCACCAACTCAGCATATGAGTAGCACAGATTGGGTAATCTGATCTTGTGCTGTAAAGTGGAGAGCTGACGGTAGGTGTGGCACTACCCCCTCAGCAAAAACAATTCTCCCTGGTTTAGTGCTAACAAAAAGGGGATAGACTCCCTTGCTGTCTGGCTGATACCAACAATAGCGCCACCTGCCAACTTAACTTTTTTTAATGAAAAATTCAA
Source organism: Doryteuthis pealeii (assembly GCA_023376005.1). Classification (NCBI taxonomy): domain Eukaryota; kingdom Metazoa; phylum Mollusca; class Cephalopoda; order Myopsida; family Loliginidae; genus Doryteuthis; species Doryteuthis pealeii. Next base: position 87,714,611 of record CM042140.1, read on the forward strand.
ATATGAGTTTTTATTCCTCTTGTAAGGTTCAAGGTATAACAATGTTATAACTTGTTGAAACGAAAACAAACTCCGACCACGTGGGCTGGACATGACATTTATATTAATAAACAGCACATTTATACGACAAGATACAGTAACAATGAAATTACATGTACATGAACATACAACAGTAGAGATTAAAGGACTGAAAGAGTCCATAAATTTAAAAATCACTTACTATGTGATGAGTGGCCGAAGCCCCCCAGGAGAGTTGTATTAGCATTGGGGGCAGAAGCCCCCACAAGAAGGGGGTGACAAATGTGTCTAACCCATGTGGGTTACCTACGAGAAGAGGTAGAAAAGATGCAGGGACTTTCAAAACCCACGCTTAAATACAGAGGTTCCCCTGTGGTCGGTTCGGAAACCAGCGGGAAGATAAACTCTTCCAGTCAAAGGGAAGATAATCCCAACACTCTCTAAACATCTTGTTGAAAGAATTTTTAAGTACCAGAGCCCCATTCTTATAAGGATTTATCAATATAAATGGCTTAAAATTGCATTTTCACTTAAAGTTTACCTGTTATTCCCTTAAAACAAAGACTTTTAAATATGTTTAAATATTACATTTAACAAACATTTGGGCGGATTAGGAAAACAAATGTGACTTCTGGCCGGGTGGAATAGGTGGTATAAGACGTTAAGAGTTTAAATACTGGAGGTTATGTGTTGTAAAATTCTCTTTAATACTGGAAAAAAAAAATGATTGCTTTTGACTTTTTTTAATCCCCTTTTTTATTATTATGCATCGTTTCTGCATCTTTTTTTTCTTTTCTAACTTTGAAGTTTATATTTAGTTTTATTATGAAATATCATGGAACAAAACTTACCTACATCAATTTATGTAGAATTATCTTTGAAATAAAATATTTCATTTTTAATATTATTTTTATTATTTAATAATCTATTTAATTTAACAATTTATAATTTTTAACTATTCAATTTTATAATAATTTAATTTTAATAATTACTTTAATAATAATTTAATTTTAATAATAAATTTATATTATTTTTTCCTGAGACAAATTTTCCCAGCTGGAAGGGCAAATGCCAAAGCACCTGAGATTGTTCTTGCAGACCATCTGAAATGCTGCTGGGGGACCAATCTGTCTCTTACTAGACGGAAGCTCTGCATAAAGGGTACCTTCGGTATTCGTCCATCATCCATTTTGGCGGACATGACCCAACCATCGGATACGACGCTGTTCTCAGTAAAGAGAACACAAGCGGAGGGAGTTGAGCTCTCTCTAGAACTGCTGTGTTTGTGATCCTGTCCCTCCAGGTGATAACCCAGTTATACATCTAAGGCAGTGAAGGTAAAAGCCATTTAGCCGCACTCTTACAATATCCAAGCCATACAAACATTTGAATATTCCTCTTCCCAAATCAAAATGACTATTGATAATGCAGCATGTAACTATCATTAACAAATCACAATTCTAAATGCTGGTTTTCTGTGCAAAACAGCAGGTCATCCCTTCCTGACCTGGAAGACTGTAGAGCACCATATTTCTACCCTTCATTTATTCGCCTTGTCTCATACTTATCTGATGATGATTCTTTTTCTTTTATTTTAATATTTCACCTCTTAATTTTTTATGGTTATTGTGGTGAGCCGGAAGTTAACGCTTTGAAAGCAGAAAGAAAAAAATGATGAAAATAAGAACATCTGCCGCATAGGATCAGCACAGGTAGAAAAAAAAAAATAGAAAATATTAAAAATGATAAGTTTCAAACCAATCAGAAGCGTTCACGCCTAAAAAAGAGGTTTTTCAAAAAGACCGATTTTGAGTCTAGAAGTCCTATAAAAGCAAAGGTTTTCAAAGAACAGTTGAGAAGACCAACTTATGCCTAAATATTCCTTGTCATTCAACTCAGAAATATTTGCCTTTCGCTGAAGGTATTACAAGCTATATCTTTCTCTCTCTACAAGTTACTTCACTGCTGATATATAAGAGCATTACCCATTCTTTCTCTATTGGAGGGAATTCAACATTTTCTTTTTCTAATTACATGAACTTTTAAAAAAGCATATTCTGCAGGACTTTGATCGGTATTTTGACTACTGTACTCTATTTGTTTACATACACATATTACTTGTTGAATTTCTGAGTTATTTGTTTTTCTGTCTTAATATATGTGACCTTATGGTGTCTTTGTTGTAATTACCAATATGGGCTGGGTTAGCTCAGTCGGTAGAGCGTTCGGCTAGAAACACATGGTTCCTTAGTTCGATACCAGTCCTCACCAACTCAGCGTATGAGTAGCACATGGATCTGTGCGGTAAAGTAAAGAGCTGATGGTAGGTGTGGCGCTCCACCCCAGACGCCAAAAACAATCTCCTTGGTCTAGCGCTATGAAAGGGATAGACTCCCTCACTAAACTGGCTGATACCGACATTAGGCCGCCCGAACGACTTTTACTTACTTTATATACATATATTATATATACTAGCAAAATATATGCACCCTCCGGGTGCAAGTATTTAAGTTTTAATGAAATAAAATATTATGTTAACTTAGAAAGGGTAATGGAACTAAATAAGATGCGATAAAAAAGATTGAAACAGAGGGGAACAAAATAAAACTTGCTTTTCTTCCCTCCCGTCTTTCATTGCTAAATCTTTTCATAATTTAACTATTTAGTTAAATTAGGAAGTAAAGAATAGAATTACTGTTAATATTGTTAATGGATTTATTCCAGAGATTTTTGCTCATATTCATTAAGATAAACCCAAACAATTAGGAAATCAATAATACTGAGCACATATTATTAAATCAAATTTTTAATATCAATATGCAAAATTAGCCTTCCCTTCACACTGCAAACAACTATATTTTGTATATATAAATACAATTGCATGTTAAATAATTGTTAGACCTGGTCAACACCAGGGGGTCCAGTGGCTTCGGCCCTGGATCTTTTACGAGTAATAGGTCGATCCCAGGGGCGCCATCCCCCCAGGCAACACTGCCCCTCGATTTAAAAGGGGCAGGCTGGGTTTATGCCCAGGCCTGAGGCGCCCCCCTTGAGGGGAATGTCGACGCAATTTTTCACCTGCACTCCATGAGCTTCGGCTGTGGGTGGTCCCACGTTAATAGGACTTTGTGCCTGACCCGTAACAAGTGGGTTACGCCGTAAATACAATATGTAGACCTGGTCAACACCAGGGGTCCAGTGGCTTCGCCTGGATCTTTACGAGTTAATAGCGTCGATCCCAGGGGCCATCCCCCCAGGCAACACCTGCCCCCTCGATTTAAAGGGGGCAGGCTGGTTTATTGCCAGTGCCTGAGGCGCCCCCTGAGGGGAAATGCCGACGGGATCAGACGCCAATTTTTCACCTGCCACTCCATGAGCTTCGGTTTGTGGGTGGTCCCACGTTAATAGGGACTTTTGCCTTGACCCGTACAAGTGGGGTACGAAATATCATGTAGATATGGTCAACAGTGGCTTCGGCCTCTGGACCATTGATATAATTAACAGTGTCGATCCCGGGGCCATCCCCCCAGGCAACACCTGCCCCTTGATTTAAAGGGCAGGGTTGGGTTTATTGCCCAGTGCCTGAGGTGCCCCCCTTGAGGGGAATGCTGACGGGATCGATGCAATTTTTCACTTGCCACCCCATGAGTCTCGGCTTGTGGTGGTCCCACATAAATAGGGCCTTTGTGCCTGACCCGTACAAGTGGGGTACGTAGAAAATATCATATCATGTAGATATGGTCAACAGTATTAATAATGTAAAACAATTTTATTAATAATTGAGGTTTGAATAAAATAAAATCATGGAGAATGTGATGTAAATAACTATGTGAATTGTGACTCGATTTAATATTATAGTTTCGGTTACAGACAGAAAAAACACACAATCTCCATTATTAAAGATATATAAAGTAAGTAAAAATCCACTCATACAAACCACCATAGTATATATCATATTTTACTATCTTTTAATGGTATATATAAAATATTTTTATGGTATATATAAAATATTTTACTTAATTCCATTTTTACAAATTTGCTAAAATTTATGGTGTATCTTATAGGCCGATAAAAACGTATTTAAATACGTTTTTATCAGCCTATAGGTAAAATTTCCTAGAGCTTGCTTTGGATCCCACTGGTGGATATTTTGATTATCCCAAACCTGAGCTTCCTTGTGTTGGGAAGCTTGATAATCTTCTATCTATCTATCTATCTGTCTATGTATATAACATATATAAAGGACAGTTGTATGTATGTATGTCTGGAGGAAACTACAAAAATAAAATAATTAACGACAAATTAAAATATAGGTACACATTCACGATCACCAGATCTTGCTTTTTGAGCAAAAATAATAAAGATTTGATTTATAGTTGTGAAAATAATTAAAAAATAAAATGTAAATGATAACAGCATAGAATATTTTTTTGGCATTTAATATTTCCAATAGTAGAAATGAACGTTTCTTTTCAGAGTAGCTGGATCAATGCAAAATCCTTTTTTTACATAGATATTTTAATAGGGCATCCTACGAGGATCTAACTTATGATTCAGTAATAATGGATCTGAGGGACTAAGTTAAAAAAATCCCTCTCTACCCAGTCGATGCCGGGTAGCCACTTCTAGTTAAAAATAAATCATTGTTTGTACAATACATCTTGTATACCGCAAAATACAGTACTAATTTAATTTTACGAGTATAAGAAATATGTATGTAATCTGAAACTTATAGATACCTCTGTGCATTTTTAGAGTGACTACTAGCCATAAATTATTTATTCATTTTTTTTTTAACTTGATTTTTTTCTGTTTTTTCTAAGTAGGTGTTAGGAGCGAAAACACTTGCTACTCGGGGCACCTGGTTGACTTTTCACTCCCCGTTTTGCTAAAGAGTTATTTCCCTTTGAACGCGCGCACCTCTCCGATTTTCATTGCGTGTTGTGCAGCGGTGGCAGCTGACGAGGGAGAAGCGACGAAAGAATTTGGATGCAGAATGTTTTTGGCCGTTTTTATATTTATCCTGGTTCTAGTCTTGAATTATTTACCCAAATATGGCACGTTGAATCACGATGGTGAGTAATTTTGACACTTATTCATTTTTCGAACGGTTTATAATATTTATTTCTCAATCGACTCCATTGACGGGTTTTAGGCTTTATCCCTTTTTTTGTTCAACTTTCTGCAAAATGAAAACATTTTTATTTATTCATTTTTTGAAATATTTTTATATGTCATATAAAAAATAAAAACAAATTCAAGTGTATAAAGGCACTAAAAAGTAATTATATGAATTAATAACACTGGTCCCTCTTTTCATGCGGGCATTATGTCAACCTGTGTGTATGTGAAGTAAAATTTAAATATTTGTTTTAATTTATCAAATTGAGTTTTTTTTTCTTTTTCATTTAAACTTTGGTTAAATGTGTTTTCCTTGAATCAATGAAACTTAATACTTCCGTAATTTTAGTAATTTCATTGCAATTTTCTTTTAATAAAGTTTTCTAATTCGTCTTTCTATACTAGTTTTTAGTTAATTTAAAAATTTTTTTTTAGATGTCTTCACTTGTAGTCATAAGACGTAAATTAATTAAGTTTATTAAATTTATGGAATGTCTCTGAACAAAAAAAAAATTATCGCTTTTTAGCATCCGAAACACATTTTTCATTCCAAACATTGAATACCTCCTTGAAATATTTTATGCTATTTCTAGCCATACTTGTTTTTTTTTTTTTTTTTTTTTTTTTCCTCCTAAATAAAATGATATCCTTTTAAGCAAGAATTATTCCCATGGAAATGTAAAAAGGAAAAAAGTTCCCATAAAAAGTCTAAACAAAGACAAATGCAATATATTTTTTTGCCAAATTAGTTGAAAAAAATCCCAAATATCTTTGGCTTCATGTTACAAAATGTTAAAATACAAAACATTTACAATTTAAAATGGAAATCAATATAAACTCAGAGTAAAAAAAAAAACAAATAAAATAGAAGAAATAAAAAAACGTCCTTGTTTAGAATTCTGAAAAGATTTTCTTTCCACATACATTCCTTCATGATGGGAAGTAGGAGATAAATTTTATTTAAGGAAAAAAATGTGTGATCAAAATATGAGTCGAAGGAGAAAAAAAATCGCAAGGTTGTAATTCAAATTCTGTTTTTGGAATAATATCAAATTTGTTTCGGACGCTAAAAGTAACGATATCCCCCGTAAAAAAAAATTTAAAAAAACAATTCAACAAATAAATTTAATATATAATATATTAAAAACAAAGCATATTCAAACACAAGTTAAATTGTGTTACCTACTTGGGATCGAACACGCTCTTATAGTTTCTAAAAGCCAAGATTGGTAACCAGTGCTTCACGGTGAAAAGCTCATTATTAAAAAGAGAAGGCGGTATTTTAAATACATTATTATTGAACTGATGAAACTAGCAGAGCTTTTAATATATCAGTTATTATTAACCCGCCTCGTTTTAAATCGGTGAAATGTGTGTCCAAATAAAAACAATTGTCCATTGACGATGGTGTGCTTCTGTGAAGGAAGAATTTGAATTTTAAGTTTGTTCAATAATTCAACTTAAAAGGGCGATAAGGGTAACCCGAAACCGAACATTTTCGACCTTATTTTTTTTCGATGCAGGTATCGTTGGGGAACGAGAAACTTTTTCTCGTTTTCCAACGATACCTGCATCGGAAAAATAAGATCTAAAAAAAGTTCGGCTTCGGGTTACCTTACCACGCTTTTAATCTAGACTATACCTAGCTATACCCAAATGGGCCTAAAATGCGTTTTTGACAAAATGAGTTTTAGCCCCCCCACCCGAAAATAATTTACCAAAAATTAGGGAATTATCAGATTTTAATGAAATTTTCAGTGTTTATTTATCAATGAATTATCTTTATAATGCATTATTTATTTTTATTTCAAGACTTTCTCATTTTTTTCAGGTCACTTAATTTTGATCACCCCCTTATGTTGGGGGCGTAACATTTTTCGAGTTGGTCTTATAGTTTTCTAATTACAGTATAAATAAAGAGATAAAAGACCGAAGTGTGTGTGTGTGGGGGGGGGGTACATTTTCAATCGAGTTTTTTTTCAAGTAAAAGTAAAGTATACTTTGATGTAATAAATAAGGTTTGCATTAAATAGATATTTATTTCTAGAATCTAAAAATATTTTAAACTTAACATCAGGCTTATCATATTTTAAATGAATTTTATATATTTAATTTTTCATACTAATTAAAGTTTTGAAATAAAATAACTGATGCATTATAAAATTCATTAATTGATAAATCAATACTGAAAATTTCATTAAAATCGGATAATTACCTGATATTTGGTAAAAAAAATTTTGCAATCGCGAGTGTTACATTAAAATTGTAAACAAGCACTTAAAACCATTGAAAAAGAGACAGTATGGCGGATCGCGTCAAAATTGACCAAAACAAATCCCTTTAAATCTATTAAAAATAACTGCATATGTAATGATATTTTTTCTTTTTTTGATGGTCATTATGTTACTACTTATCGATTTTGACAAAAGTTTGACCTTAGATAATAGATTTAATTAATTTTAATTCGTTTTTAAAATTTGTAGCAGATGACAAAAAGGGTATTTTCAGTGAAAATTTCATTAAAATCGGATAATTCCATGATTTTTGGTAAATTTTTTTTTTCAATCGCAAATGTTACAATTTATTTTGTAAAACACGGATTTTAAGCAAAAAAAGGCGGCCATCTTGATCGAAATTGACCAAAAAAATGTATTAAAAATAAATTACATGTGTAATATTATTTTGCTTTTTTTTTATTGATGCTCATTATGTTACTACTTTTTGACTTAGACAAAAAATTGACCTTAAATAATTGGTTTAATTAATTTTAATTCGTTTTTAAAATCCATAGCAGCTGAATTTTGGGGTATACCTAGGCTTTACTTAATCTTTTAATACTCAGGATAGACTTTACTCACTAGATATGTCTTTAAATATTCTTTCCTAAAGAAATTAAAGTTTACATTCCATAACTTTACTTTAGTATCAATCACCTATATTTTTTTGGTCAAAAACTGTATTGGAATTTAGCGCCCCCCCCCCCACACACTTTTTAAACGGAAACAAATGTTGATGTATATTTTTTTTTTATAGAATAATAGCCAATTTAATAATTAGTATTTCTGATCAATTCTTATCACACCTGAGTTTCTGTTGTATTCCAAACAAGAAGAAATGAACACACAAGTTGCTATGTATGTATTTACCCAAACCTTTGCCATGGCAGGATGTGGCACAAGGTCAATTCTTAAGCAGAGTATAGCTAGTTTGAATGCAAGTCTTCTCTTTCCTATACTGGTTGCCTAATCAATGCTAAAGTATCAAGTCTGCCCTACTATTTACCCATAGGTATGGGGTACAGATGAATTCATACCTTTCCTAAGGGTATTAGTGTGAAGTTATCATAACCAGTAGGTAATATTTGCGACCAAAATTACCTAAAAAGGCCAGGCTGTTGTTTGCCCCCAGATGCATTTTAAGATGTCTGCAAGAATGATCTCAGGTGCTTTGGCATTACCCCTTCCAGCTGGGAAAATTTGACTCAGGACCGCCCTTGGTGGCGGCAGGCTCTCCGTAGCATACTGTTCATGTCTGAAGTCACCCTGAAGCCACACCATGAAGCCAAGAGGTCCAGAAGAGGGGAGTGTACAGGAAGTTAATGTTTCAAACTCATCTGACAAAAGTTTGTGATCAAGGGTCTTGATGTTTGAGTTTTGGTATTATTGAACCAATCAGGGTGATTCCTGCTAAAAATGAAATAAATAAAATCTGATCAACTTTTGATGATACCATGAGTATAAATAAATCCAAAATTTGTTTATCATTTCATTTATGATTTCATCACACTGCTGAAGTCACTGGTTCATTGACATCCAAACTGCCTGCCATATAACTAACTGTCAATCCAACCCTTTCCTTCACGCTCCAAAAATACTTTGTAAGTGTTACATAATTCGTGGGTAGCCTACAAATAATGTCTTGAAGTGTAGTAAGATTTAGATAATGGTAGGGTAAATGGAAAGTTACCTTTAACTGTTGAAAAAAAAGTTATTGATGGCAGTTCACCTTTCACTGACCTGGGTGCTAATTTCTGATTGGCTGAAGGAAAGGCATGTGAAAGGGAACTGACTTTATTAGATTTTGGTTGTTTGCTGAAGAGAGCAGATGCAAGGGTTGTTGGCTTTCAAGATGCCATCTTCTCACCTTGCGGTTATAAAACCCTTTTAGGCTAATATGGACATCTTGTAAAATAATCAAGTCTTGCTTCATTATTACAAACAACGAAATGAGCACAGACAACCCTGCCCAGGAGAGGAAGAAAAAACCAGAAGAAGTTGGACGCCAACAAAAACAGAACCCATTTCTCTCCTAATTATATACCCAGCAGATGAATGGGTATATAACAATGAGCAGACTAACTGTTCAAACTACATGCTGCTAATATTTCCACCATAGACACATACGGGAATAAAACCTGTACACTGAACTTTGGCATGTGACAAGATTTCACTTGGCCTTTTACCCTAGCCAATGTGAAGACACCTTTACTTGATGCGGATTCCTTGGTGCATTTTGATCTGGTAGTGCCCAAAAGCCCTGTCTGACAACATGACCAGCATGCATGTCGTATGAACCCCTACACGCCACAACAACATGGAAATCAGCATCACAATTTGCCATAGCCAAGAGAGGATATCCTGAATCAATATGTGAACATTACACAGCAATTCAAGTAAGCACTGATTCAAGTAAGCACTGATTCAAGTAAGCACTAGACCCAAAACCACAGTTGGTTTAGGCCCAGAAGAATGATGAAATGTTGAATGACAGCATTGTACACCCTTCAGACAGCCCTTACACTTCACCACACCTGGTACCAAAAACTGGTGGCGAGGAGTATTAACTCTTAACATCCTGTTGAGAATTTTCTAAGTCCAGAGCCCCATTCCTATAAGGATATATATAAATGTCTAAAAATGGCCTTTTCATTAAAATTTACCTGTTATTTCTCGTACATCAAAGACTGCTAAATATGTTTAATATTATGTTTAATATTACATTCAAACAAAGGCTATTTTTTGGGTAGATTAAGAAAACAAATGTGACTTCCAGCCGGGTGGAATGAGGTGGTATAGGACTTTAAGAGTTAAATGTGCATCGATTATAGAAAACTAGTAACCAATAAGCAATAAGCACCCAAATCATCAATTTAATGAAAGGTTCATATTTTAACTCATCACCAGTTAGTTTCGGTTTCAAATACCTGAAAATAAACAAACAAATTTTACAAATTGTGGGATACTATTTCTGACCAACATCGTTTAATTTAAATAAGCATAAAAATATTTTGTAAATAAAAACTGTATTTTTATTTAAATAGACATAATTGTATTTCTCTTCTGATTAAGTAAAAACTATTTTAGTATAAAAACGTCTTTCATCTTTTTTTAGATCTACACAGGCTGTCACACCTAAACAATAAACGCCCTTTTGGCTGGGGCGTTAGAATGCACCGACTGCACCTCTGCAGAGGAGTAAGACTCCCCCAAATGTGGCCCCCTGTTGGCCATGGGTGGCGACCCGTGATACTTAAGGATGGAGTCTTGGTGGATGAGCAGTCCATGACCTGCAACACTCCACTTAGAACCTTACTTAGGAGAGACGGGCGGTCGGAGAGGCCCCCTCTGATCAATCAGCTGGTCACGTCTAGCCCTAGCACCTATATGATTGCTCCAACCCTATTGCCCTTATGGCAAGCCCCAACCCTTTTTATCATATGGGTGCTAGAAGACGGTGGCTAAGGGTCTACATGTCCTGGGGACGTTAAACTCTATCTGATGGTGAGGTTCCAGTTTTGGAGGTTTGGGGAATGTGGAGCACCTCTTCATCACCATTGCTCCTTGGTCCACTCTGACCCGGAGTGGTAGTACCTGTTAGGGTCCCATCTATGGGTTAAATAGAAAAATGTATTTATTAAAAAAAATTGTGTATCCATTAAGAATTAATTTATTTTAAAACTTTATGGGTATTAAATGACCCACTGAGGTTGATATATGCCGTTAAAAAAAAAAAAAACAAACACCTAAACAACTGAGCTACAGTTAAGCTTATTGTGGATCGATTTGTGTGACCGAATGGGAATGCAGACATGCAAGAATGGTTTTCTACATGTGAGATGTGCATTTGTTCTATAAAAAAAGCTGTATATGGAAGAAAGGGGCCGGGTTAGCTCAGTCGGTAGAGCGTTTGACTAGAAACCACAAGGTTCCTAGTTCGATACCGGTCCTCGCCAACTCAGCATATGAGTAGCACAGGGATCTGTGCGGTAAAGTAAGGAACTGATGGTAGGTGTGGTGCTCCACCTCAGATGCCAAAACAATCTCCTTGGTCTAGCGCTATTGAAAAGGGGATAGACTCCCTCGCTGACAGGCTGATACCGACTTTAGGTCGCACCGATGACTTTACTTACATAAATGATAAAAACTCTTGTCTTTGGTGAGCAAAGCTATGTGGGCTTTCTGTTTTAATGCCGAGGTAAGACAAAGTCTGTTTATGAACAGAGATGAAAAAATCATGTCTTTACCATCTGAAAAACGGAGGGTGAAAGAGGAGGATTTGAATTACAGAATTGGTATGTGACCATGAGGTGCCTAAAGACCAGTCCCCCAAAACTAAGGAGAGACATTTATTTTCTCCCTACATCATCATTATTTTACACACAAACATTTTTACTTTGTGGTATAAACAAATTTTCAAATAAGAACTATTAATAAATAATGAGTTGTATTTATTTCCACTATTATCCTTTCATTCCCATCAAGAAATCCTTCTCTTTCTATTTTATTATTTATTAAAATCTGCCAACCTCTTTAACTTCTTTTTAGCTGATTCTTTAATAATACTATACATACACATCCTATACCTATACACACAGAAATGCTTGCACCCACATGTATATACATGCCTATATGCATACTCATATAGATATTATTGCACCTAAACATGTGCACCTAGGGACAAGAGCTTATATGGTTACAATATCATACAAACAGCTTTTCTTTTAAGTTTTTGTGAAGGAATTTATAGAAATATATTTAATTTTTAAATCTTGTCAAAATTCTAGAGCATCAATTTCAAGACAAACCAGTCACCTCAAATATCTCCACATTGATTGTTATGGCCAAATCACACTGAAAGTGCCAGTTCCTGATAGATCATCAAAATTAAACAATGATGAGTCTGTTCAAAACTTATTAATTGTCATTCATGAAAGTTGGAACCATTTTGATAAACAAAATTAAATTAGTGAAATATAGGCTGAATTTAAGGCTGTCATAAAACAATGAATTCCATGATTTTTTCCTTAACTTTGAGTTATTCCATAATATTTTCCTCTGAATGGCTTTGAACAAAATTATGCCATTAATTTAATCCATTTTGTTTAAGGTGTATTGCATCGGTCTTCAGTCACAGGAGGTGCTGTAACTTCAGGGGCACAAAAACTTTATTATAGTCTTCCGAGACTGAAATGCCAAAATGTTCAGATATTAGAAAAAAAAATGTTTTACATTTTATGTTAGTTTATTTACTGTTGAATAAAAAAAACATTAAGTGAACACTGTGTGTTAATTCTATGATTTTCTTTTGTAGTAAACATGTAAAATGTTTCTCTTAAATCACACCATGTTAGCAAATATTAGAAATATGTTTTTGATCTCACCAATCATGACCCTCTTTTGTTAAAAAATATTTTTGAATATATTTCACTTTCTTAAGTTATTGTTGTCTTTGGTCTTTTCAGCTCTGCCGGATATTGTTCAAGATGAATGAAGAAGAAATGGATTTGAGAGCAGAATTAAGAGACTTAAAAGCGGAACAAGACACCGTTAGCATGTCAGATGAATTTTCAAAGTATTTCAAATTGCAACGAAAAATTGACAAATTAGGACAGGAAGTCAAACAAATAGGTTTGTTTATTTTATTTGAAAAACTTCTTTTACTAGTAAACAACAAAAAAAGAAAATCTATTTATACATCTTTTTTTTTTTTTTAAATTTTTAAAAAAGATTTTGTATACATTTAGGAATTCTTTGTATGGGGCCTAAAAATGTCAACCATTAGTCTCTCTGAGCCAAATCTCCAATACATGATTATGTTTCTATTGTTTTAAAATGAAATGCTGATAAATTCAGTAAAACAATAAATAGATTTTAAAAATCTTTTCCCCAACCAACTCACTGCAAAAAAACAAAAAAAAGGTTGAAAAATTAATGGCTGATTTTATTATATCCCATTTTTTAATAATGTTGCAGTATAATATGACTGTCTCAAAATAGTTGTTAAATTTGTAAAAAAAAAAAAAAAAAACCCAGATAAATCCAATAAAATATTTTATCAAACATGATGTAGATTACAAGATTCTCTTGATTCAATAATATGAACAACAAAAGGAGTGACTCTTTACATGTCTTATTCTTTTGCAAATATTTTTTTGTTTTCACTACATACAGCAGATCATTTGAATTATTTGGATTTTTCTGACTATTGTCCTCATCTTTGTTATATACTACAATGTTTCAGCCGATGTGCCCACTGGCTTTCTTCAGGTGTTTCTTGTTGAACTTGGGGGCCTTGTTCTCATTCTGTTAATCATGACCGGGTACAAGCGTTATGCTATGTTAAGTATTCTATGTTATTATCGCCCTTGGCCAGGATTGAATTACAGATGATTGTCACTTAGAACTTTATTAACTCAACCCTTATATTCATTACGCCATCTGTCCAACTGGACAATTCAGAGTGATTTTTTGGAACTTATAAACCTAATGTTCTTTTTACCTAGAATATTTAACGTTTATACTTAATGTATTATTTTTTTTTACCTTGACTCATATTGCATTTTTTTGAGTTTTTTTTTATTTTTTATCTAGCCTTTTTAATTATTGGTTCCCATAATATATTCATGTCTATACTTGGTCTACTTAAGAGGTTACTATAGCCTAACATATGAGCTGATTCTTTGTGACATCTTTTACTCCAATGTTCTTCACTATCTATTGTCTTAACTTCATCCTATAAGGGTAGATTGTTTCCCTTTTTGTTCCATTAATGGTCAGCCATACCCAAATTTTCTATTTCCGCTCGTATAACTGTTTTTCGGTGTTACTCTAGTCTTACTTTCAGTGGATAGCATGTTTCACCTTTGTATACTTTGCCACAGCTCCATGGGATGGGATGGAATATACAGGATTCTTGGTAATGTAGTATTCAGTTATAAGCTTGACTTGGAGATGTTTACGAAGAGTCAAGTCATTCCTGAATGTTGTCCTGATGTCATATGGATTAAATGAGGTTGTGTATGTAACAATAAAAATGAGGAAAATAGTCCAAAATATCCAAATAATACAAGTTATCAAGCCTCATTTAAAAAAAATCAGACATACAGCTGATGATGGTAAAAATAAAAATCTGACCTTATCCATTGGATGTCCTGGATCAGTTTAATCTTAACAGACCTTGTGTGCCCTTTTTATCTCTCTCATTCTAACACAGGGGGTCATGAAACTGTGGGCCAGATCCGGCCCACCAACAGTACTTGAATTTGTTTGTTAAAATGTACAGAACATGAGACGTTCTGATACCATTTAAATTCAAATATCATGTTAAGCTTACTAAATCTTCATGGAATTGACTACGGAATCAACCCATCAAACGAAATTGACTGATAAACATTTGAAAGAAATTCCCTTGATTGGATATAGCAATTCCAAACCAAACATTGATGATATCTTGAAAGACAAACTTCAGTTTCACAAATCTCACTAAACCTTTCTGCTAATGTTGCGTTTTTTGATAATGTTTTGAAAATAGATATGTTGGTTAAATTTGTTTTTGTGCATCTTACGCCACTGATCCATGAATATAAAATGGAGAGATAAATTTTATTTTACATCTTTTTCTCTGAGCTTTCATTCTGGCTAGCAAATATTAAGCACAATAATAATGTGGCCAGCACTTGTTATTTTTTAAAATTATCCAACCCACCGTGAAAAAAGTTTGGTAATCCTTGTTCTAACAGATTAGTTAATTTTATTTCTAAATATTCTGATATTTTTTTTTCTCCTTTTCCAGGCAGTGCCAGAAATCAAAGTGTTTCTGCTGTTACAATGGCTGTACAAGTAGGATCACAAATCTTTCAGGTTGGTAATGTCAATTTTTTTTTTCTCTCCTCAAAATTGCAAAATTTTGAATTGCTTTTTTCTTTCTTTTTTAAATCAAAACTCACTCAGGTTATCAATCAGTGAGGAAAAAAATGTTGATCAGAAATAATTATAAGTGATAAACTCTCAGAGAAACTAGAACTTGTATTATTTATCTTGTCGAATCTTGGTTAAATATGCCAACTGCTCTACCATCAAAGATACAAAAAGACATTGGTTTGCAATATTTCCTGTATTTTAACAGTAGAATTTTCTTTTAATCAAACAAATTTATCCTCCATTATGTTTAAAACAGAATCAGTTTATAGATTTGATTTGGCATTTTGCCAAATCAAATCTATAAACTGATTCTGTTTTAAACATAATGGAGGATAAATTTGTTTGATTAAAAGAAAATTCTACTGTTAAAATACAGGAAATATTTCTTGTTAATCATTTCCACCACTGTTGTTAGGTTGGTTGGATTTTACGGCATGTCAACCCTTATTGGGTTATTTTATGCCAAAGACGTTTTGTTTTATTCATACCTGATGGGTACTCAATTTTTTAAAACACATTTTGTTCTATTTAACCCATAGATGGGATTAGGTTGCTAGGAAAAAAGCATATTAATACATAGATACATTTATAACTGCTACTTTCGGTTTGAAAGGAAAATTTCTGCTGTAAACCCTCAAATCCTTTTTATTTTGTGTTATAATCTATATGACATGAAAAGATGTTCAGTCAAAAATCGATTTAGATTTTATTTAAACTGTTATAATAATTATTCTCAATTTTTCAGAAATTTTTCATTATTTTCCTAAGCTGTGATGAGTCATACATGTAAAAACAGAACTTCCTCTCGTTCAGTCCTTTCCAGGATATTTAGTCAGTGAATGTCTATAGAAGAATTGGAATAGAAACAAAAATATTCTTGCTAAAATCTATATTTGAGTTTTGACCTAATTTTTAGACTTATTCAACTTATTTATTTCCTTGTATGTAAATTCCTACACTAGAGAATTTTTTTTTTTTCGATACAAGTGATCCTGTTGGGATGAAAAGGGTGGAAAATGTTTCTCTGCAAAGTGTGCCAGGTAATTGACAAATTATAATAGAAAAATTCACTGTATTTTTAAAACATTTTATGTGTTCAACTTATAGCAGTCTTCAACAAATGTCTCCTCTCAATGACATTCCAAACGTGGTAGTTCAGCTAAAAGGAGACATATTGTGGTTGATCATGAAGATCCTAAGCCAATCATCCTGAATGATGTCAGAGGGAGTAGAGTCTTGCTGGAACATGTATGGTCTTTCCAGAGCCACTCACTTAATCCAAAGCTTGACCACTGTGTCCAGCTCAAAGAAGTGAAGGATCATGACATGGCCCCTTGGACCATCCTATATGGTGGGAACTTGAGGTTATTTCCTATTAGTCTAACATGATCAAAGGGGAACCACTCTTGACTGATAAATTTATTTATTTTCCCATTAAATTAACCCTAAACCCGTCTTCTTTTTTCCTGGTAGATCAATAAATAAATAATTTATCAGTCAAGAGTGGTTTCCCTTTGATCATGTTAGACTTATAGGAAATAACCAAACTTGGTGTGCATCACTGTAGGTTAACTTTTGTGGGGTGTGCACTGATCCACATGATGTTCATCTTCTGGTTACCCTACCTGTCATTTTATTTCTCATGTGAGATTGGAAATTGTCATGTCTGAAAGAGAAATGAGTATATTAAAATTTGGTGCATTACATAAGATCAACTTCCATTTACATTACATAAACTGGTAGACCCTGTATATACCTGTGTGTTGGGCTCATGGTTAATGTTCAGTTGGGCAGTAGTTTACCATATTTTGATATAAGTAAATGAAAGCATTGCATCTATTAAAAAATACTTTTTTTTGTTGATTTCGAGGTGGGATCTGGAATACTTCAAAATACTCGGACTCCAGTTGTATGGCTGCCAGACCTTTACTTGATATAGCCTTAGTCTACACTCAATTTTGAAAGTATTTATAAAAAAGTCCAGAAAACAGGAAATTGATTAATAAGGAGTCTTTCCCATGTGACCCCCCCCCCCAACGAAAGTGTGTCACTGATAATCTATAGGTGTATCTCAAAATGAAGTCAACTCTGATTAATTTTTATAAATTTTGATATCTACTATCATTATTCATATAAATCCCATGGGTCCTTTTGAGAAATCCATTTGTTTCAGATGCAACAAAACTTTTCACTGAAAAATAACAATTAGTTGAAATAATTTTTTAAAAATTAATGATAGAAAGTGTTAGTTTTGGAGCTTAAGTTTTAGAGAAGCATCCCAATAAATCTGCAATTTTCTATTATATACTCAGAGATGCTGATAGGTATGCGTCCTGCGTCACAAAAATCTAAAAGAACGCATTAAAATTTTATCCATGCATCCCAGTATTTTTTTTCTTCCCCCACCATTTCCAGCTAACTGTAAATACATTTCAATATTTTCTTGGAAACCAATTACATGGTATGGGGTACAAGGTAGGGTTAAGATGGCTTTAGTTGTTCATAGATAAAAACTCTACAATTTATTAAGAAATTTTAGTTGGGACCCATCAAATTTCCCAGGGACTCATTCAAATCATCCGAGGACACACTAAATGAAAAAGCTATCAGCATAACTGTATAACTCTTAAAGTTGGATTTACAAATGACAAATTTAAAGACATTGAAATACATGATTTTAAAAATGCAAGATGACAAAATATATTTGGCTCTTTCAAATATGCAAGAATTATAACAATTATTCATTGTTAATTATTTCTTTTAATATACATTTTGAATTATACACCTGACCTCATTAACAAAAACTTTTGTGTTGGAAAATATTTTTTTAAAAGTGTGGCTAATGTAAATATTTTGGAAAGCTCTAGTGTAAGCCAAAGCTTTGGCCTTAAACCAGAACTTTTCAAAGTAGTCTACTGCAATCATCAGATATGATGAGGATGATAATAATATATAATAAATATTTTGTTTGTCTTTCAGTTTATAATGATGTGTTTGATAATATATCTGTTCCGAAATGAACCTCTCTTGGAATTTTCATCTGCTTGGTTTTTCCCTTTCCAAAAACTGGTGGCTTTTCCTACTGGAGTTGGAGGTAAGTTGAAACATTTTTTGTTTTCTAAATCTTTGTTTTATTCATTTCCATACTGACTAATTTTACCAGACCATTTTTTATTTATCTAGTTATTGAATGGTTTGAAAAAGAAATTGTCTTGTAACTTATATAAAACTGCATGTTGTAGTGATTTTAATGATTAACAGGCAGGAGTATAGTATCTGCGCAGTCTGCCTATGATGAAAATGTATAATCTGTACTATAAGATATAAAAACAAATATTTTGAAGAGTATATAACATTTAATATCCTCAAAAATAGATGCAGTGGTACCTTGAGTTATGAAGTCACTTAGTCGATCTTTTGCTTTATGTTGTGAGCTTCAGGTTTGCTTATGTTAATAAGTTCACTAAAAACATATTACATACATAATTCATCACCTTCTATTTCATTGTTTTTATACAGTACAGTGCAATTTTTCTTATTCAAAATATTTGTACACAAGAGTACTCAATGCCATAGAATTAAGATTAATAATTTTAAAACAGATATATTTGACCCAAGTACTCAGCCATTTTAGCTCAAATCGCAAGGATAACGGCCCTCGCCAACTGAGCATATGAGTAGCATGGGAATCTGTGCAATAAAGTGAGGAGCTGATGGTAGGAGTGGTGCTCTACCTCAGATGCTTAAACAATCTCCTTGGTCTAGCGCTAGTGAAAAGTGGATAGACTTCCTCGCTGTCATTAGGCCACTCCATCAACTTTACTACCCCCTCTAGGTACACTCTTACTAGGAATTAATGACAATGAAGGAGTACTCCAATCTTCAGAGCTCACCACACAGGACACTTTATGTTCCATTTTGGCTTGGACAGGTCTTACTCTTGTGCAGGATATACGGCATGTTCTGAGCCCTACCAACAGGCTTGTTGATTACGTTAGTTTTTTGGCACTTGGACTAGACGAGTGGTTGGAGAGAGCCCCCCCCCCCTCCGATCAATTGGCTGGTTACGTCACGCCCTAGCACCTATATGATTGCCCCAACTCGTTTTATGATATGGGTGCTAGAAGGCAGTGGCTGAGGGTCCTGGGTATAACATTAAACTCTAACTGATGGTGAGGTTCCAATTCTGGAGGTCTGGGGAAAGATCTTTGACCCGGAGTGGTAGTGCCTGTTAGGGTCCCATCTATGGGTTAAATAGAAAATTTCTACTGAACTTTTACCCAATAAACTTATCCACTTAGCAACAAACAACCTACTGTCAAAATCAAGAAAAATCCTTAAAAAAGAAAGACATAACAATAAATTTGATTATCCCTCATAACCTACCGCTTAGCATAAAATAAACCTGGATGGGTTGACATTCTGTTAAAATCAATCAATCATATATTAGTATTTGAGAAATATCACTTTGGTAATAATGCACAGAACTAAATATGTTATATTAACTATAGTAGTGACTTCTGTTCAAGGATAATGTCTTGAATTCAATTTCTGTCAGTATGAGAGCCAACATTAGCTGTATCAGAAAAATTGCATTACACTTCCTCTCCCCATTTCTATTTTCTTCTAGGTGCTGTTGGTATTGGTTTCTGGATATTTGTGTGCAACGCAGTGATAAATCGAGCCGGCCGCCTCCTAGTATTGCTTCAGTGAAAAATTTTCTATGCAATCAGTTGAAAAAAAAGCTTCTCCATTTCGAACAGTTTGTCTGCCCAGGGAGTTAGGTAATTAAAAATACTTGACTCGAAAAGAAAAGAGGTCCAAGATCCGTGTTGTTCTAGGGACAGATATTGCTGCAAAAAAAAAAAAACAAAAAAAATGTTACTGGATAAAATAAAACCAAACTGGTCCAACATTGATTGTATCTCTGAATGCAGAAAAATATCTGCTCACTGGTTGCCAGTTATTAAACCATGACATTTAATTAAGTGATGAGTAATTCTTGTAGAAGCTTTTTGCTTCTCTGCATTTAAAATCAGTTCCCCCCAAAATAAATTTCTGTTAAAACGTCTTAGTAAAAATTGGATAACATAATTAAGTTGGCTTTGGCATAATAATATTTAAATATTTCTATATTGTTAAAAAAGAAAAAACAACAAACTTAGTATACTCTTATGACTATTTCTATTTAAAGTTTTTGTTTTGTCGTTGGGTATTAGTTTTTATATAAAAAAGAGGGTGGAGCTTATTAAATTTGTGATTTTAGTAAGGGTAACTGAAAGCCAA
The DNA here is from genome assembly GCA_023376005.1 of Doryteuthis pealeii. NCBI lineage: Eukaryota > Metazoa > Mollusca > Cephalopoda > Myopsida > Loliginidae > Doryteuthis > Doryteuthis pealeii. The sequence goes on from CM042140.1 coordinate 87,735,235, forward strand.
ATTTTTTTTTCATTGGGGAACAAGGAAAATCTTGATAAATGGGTTAAAGCCTGGCCTGTTTACCAAAACTTTTCTTGTTCCCCAATGAAAAGTAAGGTCTAAAAAAGTTTAGCTTTGGGTTATCCATAACACTTGACCTGGACTTATAAGAATTATTTCTAAGGTTTCCAGTTAATGGGTGATTAAAAAGGTTTTTGATTTGAGTTAATACAGAAATGCTTATTAATAAGGAAAAGAAATGCAAAACATTCATCTTGTTCACATTCTTCCTTGAAAAAAAATTCCTTGAAAAAAAAATTTGCTACTTTTGTTACAAAATATCAACAGTACATATTCATTTTAATTACTGTCCAAATTCAAATCATTAAATTAAGCAGTGTGGATCATTTGAACTCACATCTCTTATTCTTAGGAGTCTGCATTCAATAAGAGTTCTAAATGCCAAATACTGCCATCTTGTTTTCTTATATTTTAAGCTAATGATATATTAATTTTTCAATTGTACTTTTCTTCATATTTCTGTCTTATTGTCATTCTACAATCATTAGATAAGCAAAGCTCAGCATTCTCTCTGCTTCTTATTTGTGGTATGACAAGCTGAGAGTTACAATAAAGCATTCAAACTTAATCAGTTATAGTCGTTACTGCTATGAATGTTGTATACCATCATTTTCTATGCTTATAGTATTAAATGTAATTGTTTTTATTATTTTTACTTGATGCCTTGTCAATTATTATTAATAATGATTGACAATGCCTTCATTTAAGGCAGACTCCCAAGCATATGTAATGGAAGTTCAAATTTTGCCAGAGACATTTCTGATTATATAATGGTTTATTTTGGAGTTGCAATAAAAATAAATTAAAAGAAACTCAAGTCAAAATCAATAACTATTAAGAATATCTCATCTATGAAATTACAGTTTCACTTAAAGGGAGATAAATCCTTACTGCCAACAGAATAAACTTTTTGAAAACAGTTGTAGACAGCTGAATCTGCAAAGGTAGCTTTCTAAGAAAGTTAAATGCTCAGACACATCATCAAGAGAATTCTAGCAGTTAACAAATATGGCTGACAGTAAAATTTATATTAATGTCATTATTTCAAATCCTGTCCACTCTGAGTCTCACAAAATTTATCACCCAAAAACAATTTTGGTATGTGTAGACTGGAGAAATTTCAAATTCATCTCTCACACATTTGTAAGATTTAAATTGCGAAATACTTTATTCATTGGAAAACGACACAGTTGACACAAAACAAAGGAATGGATGCTCAAATGAGGCTAGCACATGATGCTATCATTTTAACTGCTATATACTATTGAGTACAATGATGCCATGTGACTAAGCATTTAAAATAAACCCTCTTGCCCTTAAGTTTGTGTTCTTTCTAAAACAGCCGATAAACTGGATTTATTTTCTGCTGTTATTGGGAGTCCAAGAAAATGTAACTTACAAAAATTTTTAAAATTATTTTAGATAATTGAAAACATGCTCTATAGATATATTAAGTTAATAAACAATTTTGAGAGGCTACTGTATTTTTTTTTTTTTTTTAATGACTCCCTTGTGACTATTACTCATACTACAAATGTAAACACAAGTCCTGATTTTTCAGTGAGTGGAAAAAAGCTTTTGAAATTTTTTTTTTTTAAAGTTGTCCTTTTTATTTTTAGTTAGAGAATTTTCCAGCTAGTACAATTAAATAAAAAGAAAGATTAAGTTTAGCTAATCTGGTGGACACAAAGTAAGTGTATAATTTATCATTATATTTACAATTTAAATCACTTTAAAAATATTAGCAATAAAGAAACTCACCTGCTAAAAATATTCTCTGGATTGGTAATCACATCTGGTGACCATAACTCTAACCATCTTTGATAGATATACAAAGAAAAAGTTGTAAATTAGAGCAAGATGAATTGCAAACTGTAAAAACCAATATTTTTCATTGCAAATGATTTACATGGTTTTAAAATTATTTAAAGCTTAACTGAAAAAAAAGGAATAAAAGATGTTTTTGCTTTGAACTGAACAATTTGTGTATTCATTAAATATATGTAAATGCATCATTCGGATTTTTTTTTTTCATGTGTAATATAAAATGAATTCATACCTTGCTTGTTGTATATTTTAATTAAAAGAAAAATATTTGCCTAAAATATTTTTACTTGGGCTTGCTATGTACTTATTTCTGTGCAATGAATAAGAAAATATAAAATTCTTTACCTGTGTGTGTGTTTTTTCTTTACAATTTTTCTTAATGCATGATCATATTTCTGTAGTGAGAGAGAGGACTTGCCTCATGGGGCAAAGCAGGCGCGAACCTGTCTCGCTTGTAGGATGAGTGGTAACGAAAAATATGGCTGCCTTGGCACTACAATTTGAATACATGATTTCTAAGCAAAAAGACATAGCAATAGTAAATCTGCACATATGCAAATTTCTCTCAGATCGGCGTACATAAAACGAGAGACAACTGAGAAGGGGGCGAGATGCTTCATGGTGGTGGATGAGTGTGTACAGAGGACTGCTAGAAGGGTTATTTCCTATAACTCCAACATAAAAAAAGGGGGGAACCACTGATTGACTGATTATTTATTTATTTATTGATCTACTAGGAAAAAAGAAGACGGGTTTAGGGTTAGTTTAATGGGTAATGGGTAGATTAATTAACAGTTCCTTTTTTAGGTTGGAGTTATAGGAAATAACCGTAGAAGATTGTTGCGCCATGAGAAAGTTTATCATCGAACTTTACAGTGGAAGAAAGAAATAGGACAAATCAATTTCACAACTTAGAATTTCATAACAAATTCTATTGTTGGCTAGAATTGTATTTATGAATTAAAGACATGTCCAAAAAGTATCAAGAGAGAAATGAATTAAAATTTATTTTTCTTCAAAACATTGAAGCACTTCTAAAACACTTTTTTTGGTATGATGTAAAGTTATTTATTTTAATGACTCCCTTGAAATGAATTTCCAATTTAGGAAACTAGAATAAGTCACAGAGTTACGTCTGGTGAGTGTAGAGTTTTTGGTTTAAAAAAATTGAGACTAGCTTTTTTTACCCCCAAATTAGCATTGGCTCATCTAGATCATACAAGTTGTTACAGTGTACATGTGTTTAAATTTTTAAAATAAAATATTCAGTTTTGATGCTTTTTCATGAGATATGAAAAATTCCATTGCAATTCATAACTTTTTAAGAAATGGGATCCTTAAATCTTAACATCCTGTTAAGAATTTTCTAAGTCCAGAGCCCCCATTCCTATAAGGATTTATCAAAAAATGGCCTTTGCATTTAAAGTTACCTGTTATTTCCCTTAAATCAAAGACTTGTAAATATGTTTAATATTACATTTAAACAAAGGCTATCATTTAGGGTGGATTAGGAAAATGAATGTGACTTCCAGACGGTGGAATGGGTGGTAAAATATCTTTAGAATTTAATTCTTTCTTATTTGATACTAACAACCAATATTTATACACAAAATACTTGGAAAACAAAAGAATGAATACTCCACTTAGCCTAGACAGGCGTTCGGAGAGGACCCCTCTGATCAATCGGCTAGACATGTCAAGCCCTAGCACCTATGTGATTGCCCTTATGGCAAGCCCCAATCCTTTTTATCATATGGGTGCTAAAAGGTGGTGGCTGAGGGTCTTCATGTCCTGAAAATGATATTAAACTATCTGATGGTGAGATTCCAGTTCTGAAAGTCTGGGAAATGTGGAGCACCCCTTCATCACCATTGCTTCCTGGTCCACTCTGACGCGGTGTGGTAGTACCTGTTAGGGTCCCATCTATGGGTTAAATAGAAAAATGTGTTCATAAAAAAAAAATTGAGTATCCACTAAGAATGAATTTATTTCAAAACTTTGTCGGCATTAAATGACCCACGGAGGTTGATATGCTGTAAAATCAAACCAAAAGAATGGATGCTCAAATAAGGCTACCACATGATGCAATCATAGGAGTCAGTTTAGTCAGTAGAATACCAGTCCCCACCAACACAGCCTATGAATAGCACAGCTTGGATAATATGATTGGTACAGTAAATTGGGGAGCTAACGATATGGGTAGCACTCTATCTCAGCAAAAATTAATCTCCTTGGTCTAGTGCTAGCAAAAAGTAAAAAACTTTAATTTTACTCATAGACCATATTTTCAATTGTAAACTAATTATTCTTTTTCAATTTTATACACACAGTTTATGTATTTTTGAGCACCCCTCACCGTTTAACCTTCGTCCAGTAGAATATATATATGTGTATGTGTGTGTGTGTGTCTCAGACATTGAGAAATACAGCAAGTAAATTAAAATACAAAACATAATCAAGTAATTGTATTGCTAGTGATTGTCACTAGTTATGTCCCTTGTATACAGCCTGACAATTGACTGGGTTTATAAAAGAAAAATGGTTATTTCGTATAACTCCAACCTAAAAAAGGGGAACCACTCTGAATGAATTTTATAAATTATTTATTTATTTATTGATCTACTAGGAAAAAAGAAGATGGGTTAGTTTAATGGGTAGATTAATTAGCAGTTAAAATTAATTCAGAGTGGTTCCCCTTTTTGGGTTGGAGTTATAGGAAATAACCAGAAAAATGCCGAAGGAATTTATGCAATTTTCACACTGGCCACTTCATAAGCTCCCCATGTTCATCAGACTTCATATTCATCTGCTATGGTGGGAGGTTAGAAACTATCTACAACCTTACAATTGAACAGATTTGATAGGTCTGTAATGGTTAATAAAATCGCAGTTGAAGATTGTTTTAAAAAAAGGGGGAAGTAAGAATTCCAAAAATGCAGTAACGGAAACCAACAGACGCTGAATTCAAAAATCGATCGCCAAAAAGAAGAAGCGGGAATTTCAGTAGTTTTGAGGATGACAAGCAAGTAGTCGTCACACAACAAGTCAGCTCCATTATCAGAAAATGAAAGAAGATAAAATATGAACTATTAATTACAAAATATAAAAGAAAGGACTTTGCCCGGTATGCTGTTCTACATTTCTGTAACTTTATTTAATACAGAGTGTTATTTTAATATAACTTCATTATTTTTCCATTGTGATGAGTCTTATTTAAAGTTAGTAAGATGTGTACAACTTATATATAAAATATATATAACTCACAACTTGCTACAGGTCTTTATTTTAAAGAATACAACTTCTCATGGCAAAGGGTTTGAATTAGTTATGAATTTCTGGTTAACATTTTGGAGAACCAACTAAGCTTACTGTAACGTTATGTTCTGAAAGATGTTCCTTACCATTTTAAAAATATTCAATTCAGTGCCAAGTTAAAAATCATCTAGTCGTATATTTTTTTTATATTATAAATATCTCTGGCTAGGGAGATTAATCACTGCTAGCAGTTCCTGTGGATATAACACAGTATGATATTTTAACTATTACAATGTTTGATATTATGAATACTTTAAGCTATTGCAAAAAAGTTCAATATACAAAAAGTTTAATAATCTTGATTTAACTCTCTCCATCCATTTTTCCATTGAAACATTAGTGTTATCACTTCCACTCTCTTGCACCTGTGTCTCATACTTTAACACCTTCTCTGGATTGCTCAGGGTGGGTTAAAGTTGACATATGTAGGTAAGTACTAGAATATTAATATATACATATTTATCAACCCCTCCACACAAGTAGGATGTGACACAAAGTCAATTTCTTCAGCGGAGTTTAACATGTTTGAATACATAGTTTTCCTTCTCCTAAACTGGTTGCTTAACCATGGTTAAAGAGCCCAGCTATTTACCCATAGCTGGAGGGAGAATAGTTGGATTCCCACCTTTCCTAAAGCTATTAGCATTATGTGAAATGCAAACAGCCTCGTCCAGGATTTGAGTGTATTAATATATTGACTTGTAGGACCCGTAGAATTTCCACAAAACGAAACAAAATTCACTAGGAGCTATTTAAGCCAGAAACGATGATTTGCAATTTTATTACATATAAATCCTACTGTTTTCTTTGCAATAAATAGTACAAAAATAAAAGTGACAAAAACACAACTTGGAAAAAAAAAAAAACATAGCATGAATTAGGGGCAGAGGCCTGGATGACATAAGATCAAAATTACCAAAATATCTTCTGTAATTCACAATTTCTATATTACAAATAAAACATGTAACTTTTTTTTTTCATTCATTTTAATTTTATGTTAGGCATTTAAGCGATGCAATACCATTTGGAAGGTTTCATTTTAAAAATTAGGTGAAATAAATAAGAAATCTGCGATTAAGCAACACCAGATAATCTGTATTCACATTTTTGCATTGCATCTTGAACAATTTGGATGGTCTCATTTTTAACCAGAGGTGGTTGCAGGATGATAATGGATGGAAGATATAGGAACAACCGTATTATAATATATTGATTAGCAATGAATCCATAAATTAACCCATTTGTTGTCACATTGTCCAATTTTTGGCTGCTACTAGTGATACATTTTACAGAAGAAAACAAAAAAAAACTGTTTAAAAAAAGTTACTTTAAAATTTTTAAATCTTCTGACAATGCAAATGTTATAAACTGGGTGGTAGAACTCTGAAAATAACATTTTCTGAATAAAATCAGTAACTTGTGTACACAAACAGTGCTTATTATATACAAAAGATGTTTCTTATCTATCTATACATATATAAAGGGCCATTGGTTTGTATATATATGTCCGGAGGAAACTATGAAAATAAAACAATTAATGGCTAAGTAAATATATATATACACATTCACTATCACCAGATCTTGCTTTTTGAGCAAAAATAATGAAGATTTATATATATCTATATTCATGAAGATAATTAAAAGATAAAATTTAAATAATACCAGCATGCAATATTTTTTGCATTTAGTATTTTAAATAGTAGACATAAATTTTTCTTTTCAGAGTGGCTGGATCAATGCAAGGTCTTTTTTACATGGGGATTTTAATGGGGCATCCTGTCAGGATCCAACTTGTGATTCAACAATAATGGATCTGCGAGACTACCTTTTTTACGTTCCCCCCTACCCAGGCAATGCTGGTAGCCGCTGCTAGTAGTACATATATAAAGGGCAGTTGTATGTATATGTATGTCCTGAGGAAACTTCAAAAATAAAACAATTAATGACAAAGTAAATATATATATACACATTAAATATCACCAGGGCTTGGTTTTTGAGTAAAAATAATAGAGATTTGATTTATATTTGTGAAGATAATTAAAAAATAAAATTCAAATGATAACAGCATGGATGTTTTTTTTCATTTATTATTTTAGATAGTAGACATTAACATTTATTTTCAGAGTAGTTGGATTAATGCAAGGTCTATTTTTTACATAAGGATTTAAATGGAGCAACCCATTAACAACGATTAAGTAATAATGGATCTGCGGGACAACTTAAGAAAAATCCCCCCCTCTACCCAGGCGCCGCCGGGTAGCCACTGCTAGTCTTAAATAAACAAAATTAATCTAATTCTCTCGTCCATTTTCTTTTGCTACCATACGCTTTCTTGTTATATATCAAACCTCTCCCTTACAGTAATAATGGATCTGCGGGACTAACTTTTAAAAAATCCCTGTCTGCCCAGCCGCTGCTAGTTAAAAATAAAGGATTTAGTCACTTTTATCAAAGTTTAGGATCTCAGTCGGTAGAACATTTGCCTAGGACTCACAAGGTTCCAGGTTCAATACCAGTCACTGCCCTCTCAGTGCAGGAACAGCACAGCTTGGGTAATCTGATCTGTGAGGTAATGCTCTGTGAGCTGAGGGTAGATTTAGCACTCCACCTCAACAAAAACAATCTCCCTGGTCTAGCGCTAACGAAAAAGGAATAGGAGGTATGTCAGAAAAGTTCCAGGTTGATCGCATTCTTCAATGTGAGGGACATCGTCCACTGCGAGTTCTTGCTACAGGGCCAAAAGATCAACCAGCATGTCTACAAAGAGATACTGCGCCATTTGCTTCATTATGTGCACAAGAAGAGGTGAGACATGTGACAGGACAACTCATGGGTGCTTCACCATGACAACGCACCTGCCCACACTGTCCTGAGTATCCGAGAGTTCCTGGCCCAGAAGAACATTACTGTATTGGAGCAACCTCCCTACTCACCCGACCTGGCTCCATGTGATTTTTTCCTCTTCCCCAAGCTCAAGGGGTCATCAAGTAACCCATTTTGAGGATGTGCACAACATCAAAAAGGCTGTGACGACAGAGCTATGTGACACAATGGTTAAGTGAGAATATGGTCAGAGGAGAAAAATAGAATGTGTTAAGTCCAGGCATAGGTATATTGGGTGGGTGTTTGTCCTTTAAGGAGACAAAGGATTAGGCAGTAAAGTTTAAGAGAATTGTACAGCCACCATGAAGTTAAGCTTGTTAGAGATAATATCTATGTTTCAAGAGAAAATGCTGTTTTTATGATAAAATATGTCTTGAAAAAGTTAATGGTCTGAAAAGTGGAGACACTGAAATTGATAAAAAAAAGTAATGCCTATCGGTTTAAGATAAATTGCAGACAAAAAGTCTGCAAAGAAAAATAAGTATCCAAGTTCTGGATAGTCGAATCCATGTAGGGTGGATTTACATATATTTAAGCTCTTGAGTCAGTTCCAGACCGGCAGTCGGGGTGATAGTGTAGCAGTAGATAGAGAATAGCCGGAGACCCACATTAGTGAAGCCAGCAATCGATTTAGAGTAAGACAATTTTTTTGTCAGCTGATAACATAGACCTAAGTGTTCTCTGCTCCACCACAGACTGCACAAAGTGTCACAACTTCCTCTTCCATTCGCGTCCTGTTATCAAACTTTGTGAACTTGTCTCTAACTCATATCCTTTGAATCGGCCAGCACAGAGCATTACAATGTGGGTCATAGACATTGTGCAATGAAGATGCATAAGTGCAGAACATGTATTATCACAGCTATGTGAATCCCAGAAGAATCCTTCAAGGAGTGCATGCAAGCATGGCAGTAAAGGATGGGAAAGTGCATTAGACGCTAAGGGGATTACTTTGAAGGGGATAACTTATAACTTGTAGCTGATATTTCAGTTGACATAGTGAATCGTGGTTTGAGGATATTTTGATTTTGAGTTTCAAATTTCATCTAAATATAAACATCCCTGTTTACTGTGTAATCAATCAGGTGAACATTGCATCTTTTTATAGATATAAACATTATTAAATATCACAAGTTCTTCTCTTTAATAAAATTCTGATTGAGAAGAGAAGGACAGTTGGGTTGAAACAAATATAAACAAGAGTATTTGATGAAGAAAATATATTTGTACTTTAGTTTTGGTAATCAGCTCTGAGTCGTGAAAACTCATCTATGAGGAAAGAGTCTGTACTAAAAAGAAAAGATGACTGAGGTAATTGTTCCTGAAAAATAGATAGGAGCAATAGATTGACAAATATTCTCAGGATTTGAAATAATTTTTTTATGACACCAATCCTGGAACTTTTCTGACATACCTCGTAGAACCAGTGAAATGAAGAATCTACATCAGCAACACCTTTACAGATTCTATTATTAATTAATTTCTAGAAATTTTCATTCAACAAATAATAAAATTTTCTATGTTTAAGCTGTTTAAAAATTACATTGCCAGCACATGAAACATTTGACATTTAAAAATTCACAGTAATTCTCAACAATAACACCACCATTTCCTCAAGCTTGTAGGGGACTAAATGGAGTAGTCTCCCTTGTCACAAGGTTTGAGGATCTCTTCCGAATCAGGAGTCCCTTTTTGGTCACATGACACGGGAACCTGAAAATATCAGCTCCTTTTATGAAGCTGACTTGACGAGGACAGATATGCTTGTCACTACTCCTCAGCACCACACATGGTTCATACTTTTCGGTTCAGACCCCATAAACAGTAAATGGTTTCCACCTCTTTTGTCTTTTTGTCTTTCCATAGACTTCTGCATGTACTTGGACAATTTTGACTCTGGTATACCCTGGGGGACCTAGTTCCCGGTAATTTATAATGAAGTGCGTCTTGGTGACCATTAAAATAATGACCCAGCTCAGTCTATTCAAAACTATCCATCTTCACATCTATCTATCTATCTCAATTTGTTCATATTTATCTATATTACTTTAAATACTAAGATTTTTTTATTCATGTTTGTTTAATGTCTTGTTTTTAGTTTAAATAAACAAGAATTATGACAAAAGAAAGAAGCGACCCCCCCCCCCAATACATTTACTTGTTGAAAATATCTATCTATCTCCATTTGTTCGTATCTATCTATATTATTTTGTTTGTTTATCTATCTATCTCAGTCTATTCAAAACTATATATCCATCTTCATATCTAAACATTAACAAGAATTACGACAAATTATGATAAATAAACAAGAATTACGACGAGCTGGGGTTGTTATTTTGATAGTCACCAGGTAGCAATTTTTGAGGCAGGAGACCGAGACGCACTTCCTCATAAATTACCTAGTTCCTCCATATGTATAAATTAAATGTTGTATGTCCTTAATAAACATGTTTGTTGTTATCCTACTGAAATGTTCTGCATTGGGTATTTTCCTTTAAGTAATCCAATGCTTTATAAGAACAGTGTTTATACTCTGTAAACTTCTTATAAGCTTAAACACAAGTGCGTGGTGTAATGGTTAAAGTCATGGGAAATGGACTCGTCGCCCCGAGTTCAAATCCTGGATGTGGTAATTGCATTTCACTTAGCACTAATACCTTGGGAAAGGTATGAATCCTACTCTTCCTCCAGCTATGGATAAATAGTAGGGCAGACTGGGCTCTTTAACCTTGGTTAGGCAACCAGTCTAGGAGAAGGAAAACTCTGAAATCAAACCTGTTGAACTCCGCTTAATAAATTGACCTTGTGTCACATCCTGCTCGTGCGGGGGGGGGTTAAATATATATAAGCTTAAACACAACATTATGATAATTCACATTTTTGATAAGAACCAACAATGATTAGAATTACCAAAGAAATCTTCCAAACTCTAAAAAAAAATTCTGCAATACCATTTAAATAAACTTTCCTAATGTTTGTAGAGCGTTCGGCTAGAAACCACAAGGTTCCTAGTTCGATACCGGTCCTCGCCAACTCAGCGTATGAGTAGCACAGGGATCTGTGCGGTAAAGTAAGGAGCTGATGGTTGGTGTGCCACTCCACCTCAGATGCTAAAAAATCTCCTTGGTCTAGTGCTATTGAAAAAGGGATAGACTCCTTCGCTGACTGGCTGATACCGACTTTAGGCCACTCTGTCGACTTTACTTTTACTTTATATGTACTTACCAGTTATTTCCTATAACTCCAACAAAGGGGAACCACTCTTGACTGATAAATTATTTATTCATTTATTGATCTACTAGGAAAAAATAAGACAGGATTAAGGGTTGGGTTTAGGGTTAGTTTAATGGGAAAATGAATAAATAATTTATCATTCAAGGTGGTTCCCCTTTGTTTATGTTAGAGTTATAGGAAATAACCTATTTACCCGTCCCCTCCTCACAAGCAGTATGCGACACAAGGTCAATTTTTTAAAGCAGAGTTTAAAAAGTAAGTAAAGTCGTTGGAGTGGTCTAAAGTCGGTATCAGCCAGACAACGAGGGGTCTATCCCCTTTTCACTAGCGCTAGACCAAGGAGATTGTTCTGTTGTATGAGGTGGAGTGCCATACCTACCATCAGGCCCTTACTTTACAGATCCTTGTGCTACTCATATGCTGAATTGGTGCAGGCCAGCATCGACCTTGTGGTTCCTAGTTACACACTCTACCAACTGAGTTAAACCAGCCCTATTTTCCATCTCCTAGACTGGTTGCTGTACCAAAGTACAACTATTTACCCATAGCTAGAGGGAGAATTGTTGAATTCAGAATTTTCTTTCTCTTAGACCAGCTGTCATACCAAGGTTAAAGAGCCCGGTCTGTCCAATTTACCCATACCTAGAGGGAGAATAGTTCGATTAATACCTTTTCTAAGAGTATTATCACTAAGTGAAATGCAAACAGCCTCGTCCAGGATTTGCTTTATATCAGAAAATATCTTCTTGTTTAAATATACTTAAATGTACGTGCTTGTTTCTCCTGGTTCAAAATGATAACACAATGAATGGTTGGTCTGGATTTATAATATCAATAATAACAAGGTCACTCATTGTGGAAATAATACGTGTTCTTAGATAAAGTCAATAACTGGGGACAATGACTGATAAAAGGAAAAATATTGTATGAGTAGGAAAAGTTTAAAATAAGTGCAAATAAAGGTTGGCTTGATTAGACAAGCTAATAATTTACAAATGGCACAAATTATCGCATATAATTGAATTATAAAATTTATTTCAGCAATGACATTTAGACAGTAAAAGTGATTATGGTCAAATGCTGAAAGATTAATTAAACCCGGTTCACATAAAGCATAAATATAACTGTTTGGTTTGTTTTACGGCATATCAACCTCAGTGGGTCATTTAATGCCAACAAAGTTTTGAAATAAATCAATTCTTAATGGATAACAAATTTTGTTTATCAAGTCATGTTTTTCTATTTAACCTGTAGATGGGACCCTAACAGGTACTACCACTCCAGGTCAGAGTGGACCAGGGAGCAATGGTGATGAAGGGGTGCTCCACATCCCCCAAACCTGGAATCTCATCATCAGATAGAGTTTAACGTCATTCCCAGGACATGTAGACCCTTAGTCACCGCCTTCTAACACCCATATGATAAAAAGGGTTGAGGCTTGCCATAAGGACAATAGGGTTGGGGCAATCATATAGGTGCTAGGCTTGACATGACCAGCCAATTGATCGGAGGGATGAACATTTGTGTTCAGAAAGACAAGTTTCTGAGGTCCCCTAAGATAATATTTTAATACTGATTATCCTTGGAAAATTATTGGGAAAATCATATAGGTGCTAGGGCTTGACGTGACCAGCCGATTGATCGGAGGGAGCCTTTCAGACTGCCCGTCTAGCCCAAGATAGGGCCAAAGTGGAGTATTGCAAGTCATGAACTGCTCATCCACCTGGGTTCTATCTTTAAGCATCACGGGTCGCCACCCACGGCCAATAGGTGGCCCCATTGGGGGAGCCTTACCCCTCTGCAGAGGTGCAGTTGGTGCATTCTAACACCCCAGCTGATAAGGTGGATAAATCCAACTGGAGTCGGAGTCAGTATAAACTGACTCCAGTGACCTATTGATTGCTTCAGACACCAACTCCACAGTCCTGGTAAATAGTAAAGCAGACTGGGTTATTTAGTGTTGGTTAAGCAACCAGTCAAGGAAAAGGAAAACTGAATTCAAACCAGTTTTATGATGATTAAAAATCAACTTTGTGTCACAGTCTGCCTGTTGCGGAGGGGCTGGATAAATACAAACATGATCTTGCAAGCAATTATTTAATCCGCATCAGGTGCTCCAAGTGTTATATGCCCTTTACGTATCGGGTATATAATTAAAAGAGAGTAGAAAAGAGTAGAGGTGATGGGCTCTTACTTTTCTTACTTGTTTGGTTGCCATCTTCCCTTTTCTGGCCTGATTCTTCCTTTGATGGGCTGATTTCTTCTTTGGGCTGGGTATCTTTTGTGGTCCGCCGAAACGGCAAAATCCACTTGATGAAAAGTTATTTTTTCTTGTCATTCAATTAAGTATGGTCTTCTAACCGGGATTAGGTTATCCGTTTCTATCTCACAATCCAGGGTTTCATTCTCTTGGTCAGAATCAGGTTTGTAGTTTGGTCAAATTTTAATCTCTCGCACAATTCCAAAATGAATCACCATTCCTGTTACATAATTTATGAGCAGCCATAAATTATGAACGTACCTATAGTTAGAATTTTGAATAGGGTCCTTAGATTTCTTTGTTAATAATAAAGTAAGATTTGTAAGGTTTGTAGTTTGGTCAACTTTTAATCTCTCACACAATTCCAAAATGAATCACCATTCCTGTTACATAATTTATGAGCAGCCATAAATTATGAACGTACCTATAGTTAGAATTTTGAATAGGGTCCTTAGATTTCTTTGTTAATAATGAAGTAAGATTTGTAAGGTTTGTAATTTGGTCAACTTTTAATCTCTCACACAATTCCAAAATGAATCACCATTCCTGTTACATAATTTATGAGCAGCCATAAATTATGAACGTACCTATAGTTAGAATTTTGAATAGGGTCCTTAGATTTCTTTGTTAATTATGAAGTAAGACTTTTGAATTTATGTCAGTTAAGTTTGATTTAACCAGACTTTCTTTTTTTATATATACTCTATTAAGAACCCACAGCCCAAAAGGGTTTCTAACCGCGTGGTGAGAGGTCGGCATCTTGGAGCAAGGGACTCCTGTGTCTGCTCCTTCTGCTTAATGGCCGGAATCTGCTTAACTAACTTAATTTCTGTTCTCATGCCTTCCTTCAGCCATTCAGAAGTCAGCGTACAGGTCAGCGAGTGGTTAAATGCTGTCAATAACTTTACTGGCTAATGGTAACTTTCCTTTTAACCTCGTTATTTGAATCTTCAATGAACTTTGATTCAAAATTTAGCTACACTTACATACATAATTCATAGTCTACCTACAAACTATGTAACACAAGTATGTGAAGCCTTATACCTGATTAAGTTTAGTCCAACAGAAATATTATAAAGACCTTGTGTTATTCAAAGTTTTGAAATAAATCATTATTCCATAAATTATTTGAACTAGTATTTATTTAGCTGTCCTAAACAAAATGGCATTACTTTTTGACTCACCTATGTAGAGAAGTAGGTGTGTGATCCACAAAGGACCAGCTTCATTTTGATGTATGATACATGTTCCTGTGTTGGTAATTATAGTTGTCCTAAACAAAATGGCATTACTTTTTGACTCACCTATGTAGAGAAGTAGGGATGTGATCCACAGAGGACCAGCTTCATTTTGATGTATGATACATGTTCCTGTGTTGGTAATTATACCTGTCCTAAACAAAATGATATTACTTTTTGATTCACCCTCATATTTATTGTGCAGAGAAAAGAAAGTAGAGCTCATTGTCAAAATGAATGTTGACACCTGTTAAAAGATATTGAACCTGCAGTCATTCAATAAGAAATAAAATATAAATTAGACAACCCCCCTCCCCCGATATTCAATAGGGAGGCATTTTAAAAAGTGGTATAGTGATGGTATAGTGAAATGCATGGGTGATACAAAACACGTAATTGGACACATGGAAGACAAAAAAAAGTAGAGCATTGAGTGTTGGATTGTTTTCAACTATATGAGCTATACAAGTCTGTGGGAATTAAAATAAAATTTTAAAAATAAATTTAAAAAAAAAAAAAAAAATCTCCCATGAGCCTTCAGACAGGAAGAACCCTCTGAGCATGTGCAGGAAAAATGACCCACTTCCTACCACCAAGATAATCTCTCAGCCATTTAGACTAGGTCCTCAACTGGGATTAGACACTATTACTGGACAGGAAGAAATTTCCTCTCCACGAGGTAGCTATGACCCATGAATAAAGTCTAAATCCTAACACTACCTATTATCTTTGTCTCTTCCCATTCCTTTTCAGCTCGATCACCAATTATAATAGGGTTAAAAGGGAGACCTGTGAATATGCACCAGAAATAACCACCGACTTTTAAACCAACGTTAAAATTCTTAAAACCACACAAGTGCTCTCCGCCTCAGATATTATATCTCCATTTCATGTACATTATTAGAACTGATGTAATATATATATATATATATAATGAAAATATGGAAGTAAATCCAACAGTATGTAGAAAATAGGAAAAAAGTATTCCAAAAAGATGAATTTATTATAGATGATAAAGTTAAAGTCGATGTTAAAGTGTTTCGGTTTTTATCAAACAAAAACTGAAATATTTTAATGGTTACTTCACTCTCTAGAAAGAATAAATATTTTTGGAATATATTTTTTTTAAACATTTTCTACATATATATTTATATAAATGAGCAGAAGAAAAAAGAACAGGAATAAAAAGACACTTGATTCCTGTAAATCTGGCTTTGTCTATTTTTTTTACCTTGATCACATAATGATAACATATTTTCAGCTTTGTTGTTTTGATCAGTTCAAGCTCAGATTTATGACTAATAGGGTAATCTTTGAACTTGTCACAAATTCATTGGAGTTGTTATCTACCAAATTTATCTAGGATTACAATTTATCTGTAATAATTCATCTACTGATAAAATTTAACAATAAAGACAAACATAATTCAATAAATTATGATTAATATATTAAAGTCAACATCCTTTTTTTGAACTAGTAAACTTGTTTCTTGAAAAAGTTTTGTGGGTAAATCATATTTTTGATGAATTGAATTTGTATGGAAATTATTTTTGATGAATTGTATTTGTAGGGAAATTATTTTTGATGAATTGTATTTGTATGATGAATTGTATTTGTATGGAATTGATGAATTGTATTTGTATGGAAATTATTTTTGATGAATTGATTTGTATGGAAATTATTTTTTGATGATTGAATTTGTATGATGAATTGTATTTGTATGGAAATTATTTTTGATGAATTTGTATGGAAATTATTTTTGATGAATTGAATTTGTATGGAAATTTTTTGATGAATTGTATTTGTAGGAAATTATTTTTGATGAATTGTATTTGTATTATTTTTGATGAATTGTATTTGTATGGAAATTTTTTTGATGAATTGAATTTGTATGGAAATTATTTTTGATGAATTTGTATGGAAATTATTTATTTTGATGAATTGTATTGTATGGAAATTATTTTTGATGAATTGTATTTGTATGGAAATGAAATGGAAATTATTTTTGATGAATTGAATTTGTATGGAATTATTTTATGATGAATTGTATTTGTATGGAAATTATTTTTGATGAATTGATGAATTGTATTTGTATGGAAATTATTTTTGATGAATTGTATTTGTATGGAAATTATTTGTATTTGTATGGAAATTATTTTTGATGAATTGTTTGTATGGAAATTATTTTTTGATGAATTGAATTTGTATGATGATTGTATTTTGATGAATTGTATTTGTATGGAATTATTTTTGATGAATTGAATTTGTATGGAAATTATTTTTTGATGAATTGTATTTGTATGGAAATTATTTTTGATGAATTGTATTTGTATGGAAATTATTTTGATGAATTGTATTTGTATGGAAATTATTTTTGATGAATTGTATTTGTATGAAATTATTTTTGATGAATTGTATTTGTATGGAATTATTTTTGATGAATTGAATTGCTATGGAAATTATTTTTGATGAATTGTATTTGTAGGGAAATTATTTTTGATGAATTGAATTTTATTTTTGATGAATTGTATTTGTAGGAAATTATTTTTGATGAATTGTGAATTGTATTTGTAGGGAAATTATTTTGATGAATTGTATTTAGGGAAATTATTTTTGATGAATTGTGCACATAGACAAATTCTTGGTGTTATTGAAAATATTTTATAAAGCATGTGAAAATCTGTGAAGCTCAGATTTTAATTGACTTTAATGGCATCTCAACCCATCTGGGGTTACTTTATGCTTAGATGTTAGAGAATTGGTTTCAGTGTACATTTTTATGTAGTTGTGTCTTAAGAGTGTTTGCTCACAGTTATATATCAAGTATTCCTATCTAATACAACAATTATATGTTTTCAAGTAATCATGTCTATTAATAATAATCATTGTTTGCATAAAGTTATATGGTTTCAAGTAACTAATGATAATCCAAATAATTTACACATATATGGCATCAAGTATTCCTATAGAATATATAAATAATTCTTAAATAGATCTATTTGATAAATAGATGGTACCCCAACAGGTACTACCACTTTCAACTATAGTTTAGAAGAGTTTTTTAATTTAGAGTAAAACCACTTACACTTCTCCACATCCATCCACTAAATGTTAAAACAAGTGTATATAGTGACTGGTTTAGCTCAGTCGGTAGAGCGTCCAACTAGAAACCATAAGGTTCCTGGTTTGATACTGGCCCTCACCAACTCAGTGTATGAGTAGCACAGGGATCTGTGCAGTAAAGTGAGGAACTGATGGTAAGTGTAGCACCCCACCTCAGTTGACAAAACAATCTTCTTAGTCTAGCATTAGTGAAAAGGGGATAGACTCCCTCGCTGATTAGCTGATACTGACTTTAGGCCATCCCGATGACTTTATTTACTCATTGCCATTACTCTCAGGTTCACACTGAGTTGTAGTATTTTTTTAGGGTTCCATCTATGGGTCAAATAGATCTGTTTAAAAATCATTCATATTTAATTCACATTAAAAAAAACTTTTAGGAAACAACTACACAAAAAATGTAAATATTAATATACAATGAATGTGATTCTCTTACTCCTAAGCATAAAATAACCCTAGACAGGTTGACATACCATTAAAATCAGTCAATCATTGATGGGACTTAAAAAGTACTAAAACTCCAAGTCAGTCACTAGGAGTAATGGCAATGAACTACACATTCCCACCAGATACAATTTAGTAATGTACACAGGACACCCCTTTTTGTAGGGATACAGTTGGTGTATTCTAGGTCCCATTGATAGGACAGATAGTGTTAAAATTAAAAAGTCGTATCACAAGCTCATGTATGTTTAGGTAAGTTTTTATGTAAATAAAAACCTTGACCAATAAATTGGATTTAGGTTAAGTAAATTATATTAAGAAGTAATTTTTTTTTTTTTCTTCTTTTTTTCTTTCTTTTTAAATCTTCAGGTAAATTCCTATGTTGATTTTCCATAAAAAATTTCACAATGTGAAGAATGTGGATGTGAATTACATTTTACTAGCAGGACCAGTGGACATACCAAAGTATGATAATTTGATTATGACAATGTTTGATATGTTTACTTAATAGCCATTGCAAAATACTTCAGTATGTAAAAAGTATAATAATCTTGATTTAACTCTCTCTCACCCTTTCTTAAAAGAGGGGTTGTAAAATATTTACATTGATTTGCTGATAAAAATCTGGAGGGAGGCATTTAAAATAAACATGACAAAAACGCGACTTGGAAAATATCCAAGTTGGGCTGGAAATTTGCCTGACACTGGTTTGCTAAAACACAGAGTAAATTAGGGCAGACAATATAAGATCAAAATTACCAAAATATATTCCGTAATTCACAATTTCAATATTACAAATAAAACAAACATGTAACCTTTTTTTTTCTAACCATTTTAATTTTACGTTGGGCATTCAAGCGATGCAAGACCATTTGGAATGTTTCATTTTTAAGATTGGGTGAAATAAAATGGGACAAATAAGAAATCTGTGATTAAGTGACACCAGATAATCAGGATTTACATTTTTGCATTGCATCTTGAACAATTTGGACAGTCTCATTTTTAACCAGAGGGTATTGCAGGATGTTAACGGGTGAAAGATTTAGCAACAAGTGTATTAATATACAGATAATAGGTATAAGAATTAAATGTAGTTTCGGCTTTAGTTACTAAAACTGCTTCTTATAATATGTTAGGGGGCTTCATTGACGTCTAACGAAGGTGAACATATACAAAGAAATCCAACAAAGTGATACATATAACAACAATACAGACTTTATTGTCTGATCACATGTAACATAAAATAAAGATAGAAAACAGCATGAACTTCCTAAGAAAAGGCTACGTACACACATGGACACAAGCCTATAGTTGGGGGGCAAGGCCCTCCAAGGCTTAATGGACAGAGATGCAACTTGTTAGATGAAAGAGAGGCAGGTAGCTTCCTGAGCGGAGTTTAAATAGCCAGGTTGTAATGCCTTCAAGTGGCAAGTCCTGGTGACAAGGGACGATAACCCGTTTCCAATATCAACCTTATCCCCCAAAGGGAAGACAATTGCTACATAGGTATAAAAGGCTTGGGTTGGTGGTGCTTAAAGTTACAACTGCTAAGTCTTGAGAAATCAAAGGAATGAAAGTTTGTTAAATCGAACTTAATGGACCTAAATTCCACCATCATATGTCACCCCGCCGAAAGAAAAAAAAATACCAAAAATTAGGGAATTAACTGAATTTAATGAAATTTTCAGTATTGATATATTAATGAATAAAAGATATAATGCACTAGTTATTTTATTTAAAAACTTTTACATTTTTTTCAGGTCAGTTAACTTTGAACCACATATCTTTGAGAATCTGTGTTATGCCTCAAAGATACGTGGTTCAAAGTTAACTGACCTGAAAAAAAGATTTTAAATAAAATAACAGGTGCATTATATCTTTTATTTATTAATATATCAACACTGAAAATTTCATTAAATTCGGTTAATTCTCTGATTTTTGGTATCTTTTTCTTTCAGTGGGGTAACATATGATGGTGGAATTTAGGTCCGTTAAGTTAGATTTAACCTGAAAGTTCTCTAAACATTAGGTGAATTCATTGATTGGTCTTAACGACATATCAACCTGTCTAGGGTTATTTTATACCTAGAGGTTAGAGAATCATATTCATTGTAAATTTACATTTTTATGTGTAGTTGTTTTTTAAGAGCTTCTTTTTTTTTTTTTCCCCACACAGTTCTATGAAATATAATTAATTTTTTAATATATCTATTTGAGACTAATAGATACTACCACTCAGGTCAGGGTCTTACACCTCTGCAGAGGTGCAGCTGACAGGTTGCAGAGAAAATTAAGTAGCCTGTGGAGATTAAAAAAAGGACTAGAAAAAAAGGAAAAGATTAGAAAAAGAACTTAGACCTAGGTCCCTTGTCTGAAAAAGTCAGGATACTCTCCTGAAGACTCGTCTAGATTTCCGAGAATCTTCAGAAGTCAGATATCTACGAAAGGCATAAAGCCATTTTGGTTCAGGGAGTTGTAGTATTGTATGCAAATGAGATAATACTATAAAAGTAGTTTGCTTTGAATCCTCTAATTTTTGTACTCTACTTTTTTTGTGATTGTTTCCCCACGAAGTGTTATAATGTTATTTTGCAAGAGATAAATTCAAGAACAAGATAAAAAAAAAATGTCCTAAATAAGAGAAACCTGACTGACCTGAAAGTCTGAGTATGTCATTTTATTTATTTTACTAAATGTCTTTTATTATCTACCTGTCTTTCATCACGTAATTCTAAGATGGCTATAGAGCTATGGCTTATGGGGCTAAGCTAAGTTCATTAATTCTGGTATCTTGTCCCCAATAAAACTGGTTCTTAGTTTTTGTGGGCTGGTAAGCTGAAAAGAACAATAAAGGAAAGAGACAAAGGCAAGAGGTAGTTTTACGACTTAGTTTGGTTTGGTTTACGGCATATCAACCTCAGTGGGTCATTTAATGCTGACAATGTGGTGAAATAAATTCATTCTTAATGCATAATACAATTTTGTTTATAAACTCATGTTTTTCTATTCAACCCATAGATGGGACCTTAACAGGTACTACCACTCCGGGTCAGAGTGGACGAGGGAGCAATGGTGATGAAGGGGTGCTCCACATTCCCCAAACCTCCAGAACTGGAACCTCACCATCAGATAGAGTTTAACGTCATTCCCAGGACATGTAGGCCCTCTGCTACTGCCTTTTAGCACCCATATGATAAGAAGGATTGGGGGTTGCCATAAGGGCAATAGGGTTGGGGCAATCATATAGGTGCTAGGGCTAGACGTGACCAGCCGATTGATTGGAGGGTACTTCTCTGACTGCTCATCTAGCCCAAGATAGGGCCAAAGTGGAATATCGCAAGTCATGAACTGCTCAGCCACCTGGGTTCTATCCAAAAACATCACGGGTTGCCACCCACAGCCAACAGGTGACCCCATTGGGGGAGTCTTACCCCTCTGCAGAGGTGCAGTCGATGCATTCTAATGCCCCAGCCGACAGGGAGGAGATCTATTTGGCTCATAGATAGGACCCTTACAAGTACTCTGGATCAGTGTCAACCTTGAAGTAATGGAAATGAAGGGTTAACTATATTCTCCAAAGATCTAGAACTGGAGCCTCCCTACCAGATATGATTTAATGTCATACCCAGGACCCCTTTTTGTTAAGGTTCTAACCTCTTCACTGGATGCAGTCTGTGTATTCAAAGCCCCACTGATAGAGCAGATGGTGTTAAAATTATTAAAAAAATTATGTCAACAATTCATGAATATTTAGGAAAGTTTTTTTTTTCATGTAAATAAGGGCCTTGACAAATATATTGGATTTCGGTTAATCTTTTTAGCAACCTTTTAGTTTTGCTTGTTCCTACCCCCCCCCCAAAAAAAAAACCCTCTTCTTGCAACTTCCAATGCTGATTTGCAATTTTTCTTGCCAATTCCTTTTATAAATGACAAAGGTTATAGAGGTCAAAGGTCTTTTGTTGTTTTGAGTTACAGTTGCCACTGGTTGAACAACTTAAAATCTTGCGGAAACTGATAAGCTTAATAATCTTTCTATGTAGAAACTACTTAATCCTCACTACCCACTTGTTGATATAATAGAAAATGGAAACTAACTCTGTATGCAGTAATATTGTTTGGTTACTAGGTTGGTCAGTTAATGGCATATCAACCCTTGTGACCTATTTAATGCCAAACATTGTTTTTTTTTTCTTTTTGTATACATGATTTGTAAATGAATAGTCTGTAGGTAAATATTTGGTTATTTCCTATAAGTCTAACATAAACAAAGGGGAACCACTATTGACTGA
The DNA here is from genome assembly GCA_023376005.1 of Doryteuthis pealeii. Lineage (NCBI taxonomy): Eukaryota > Metazoa > Mollusca > Cephalopoda > Myopsida > Loliginidae > Doryteuthis > Doryteuthis pealeii. The sequence goes on from CM042140.1 coordinate 87,757,908, forward strand.
TAAATTATTTATTTGTTCATTGATCTACTAGGCAAAAAGAAGACGGGGTTAGGGTTAGGGTTAGTTTAATGGGAAAATAAATGAATAATTTATCAGTCAAGAGTGGTTCCCCTTTGATCATGTTAGACTTATAGGAAATAACCAAATATTTTTATTTGGTTTTATAAACTGTAAGAAATAAATTTTATTAACTTGCAAAAAAATCTATTTGACCCATAGATGGGATTTTAAGAAGTACTTTATCTCTGGATCAGAGTTGACCTGGGAGTAATGGCAATGAAGGGATACTCCACACTCTCCAGAGCTCCAGAATTGGAACCTCACCTCTAGATGCAGTTTAGCATCATACCTAAGATACTACATAGGTTGAAATAATTTTTTATGTTAGATTTTTTAAAACTTCATATGTATTAATAAATTTGAAGAAATAAGTTCATGAGTATTAATAAACTAATGGTTGTTGATCCTCATCCATTATGGTCATTTTTGCTGGGCACCATATATTTTCCCCAGATTAACAGGTAGGCAATTAAATTCGGTTGAAGAAGACTCAACAAACTAATGAAGATAAAAACATATATTCATAAAAATACAATTTGCAAACTTAATGGCGTTTGTGGCTAGACTTATCTGATGAGTTCCATTTAGTTCTGGGAGAGACTGGATAACACGTCTTGCTGGTATGATCCTCAAAACTACAAGTAACACTAGACAGGGAATCAATTTGGGCACCAATCTATGGTATTGGCTGATTCGCTCTCTGGTGCCAAGGGCAGATAATTAATCCCTAAATTTTCCAATACCATCACCTTCTAGCACTTATAAAATAAAAGGGTTAAGTGGTTGTTTGCAATAAGAGCAATTTGAAGAATACAGTCAGGATAATCAGTATTGACATATCTTAGGGACCTCAGAAACTTGTCTTTCTGAACTCAAATGTTCATCCCTCCGATCAATTGGCTGGTCATGTCAAGCACTAGCACCTATATGATTGCCCCAACCCTATTGTCCTTATGGCAAGCCCCAACCCTTTTTATCATTTTTGTGCTAGAAGGTGGTGGCTGAGGGTCTACATGTCCTGGGAATGACGTTAAACTCTATCAGATGGTGAGGTTCCAGTTTTGGAGGTTTGGGGAATGTGGAACACCCCTTCATCACCATTGATCTCTAGTCCACTCTGACCCGGAGTGGTAGTACCTGTTAGGGTCCCATCTACGGGTTAAATAGGAAAATGTGTTTATGAAAAAAATTGATTCGGCTAGATGCCGAGTCGTGTGCACATGCGTTGTACGTCACTTCTGAATAAATAAAAAGTTTGTTTGGAGTGAGTGCACGAGTGTGCTCACTTCAAATAACATTAAGAATTAATTTATTTCCAAACTTTATATTGGCATTAAATGACCCACTGAGGTTGATATGCCGTAAAACAAAACAAAACATAAAGAATGTGTCATGAATTGGAAAATGTAGAATAATCATACTAAGTCCAATTACCGTCGAATTGGCAAGACAAGACAGCAAGCAGTTGTAACCCAATACGATTCTGGTATGCTGTAAAGACCACTGCAAAGTGGCAGGATTTATGGAGCCTCACAGGATCATACAAACCAGGCAGCCAATCAGGACTCAGGGAATGGAATCACCCAAATGCATGAGTGACTGTTCTGAATTCCCATAAGTACCAGTTGTCTTGACACTGGTTCAGTTGTGCTTGGCCAGTCACGTTGTTCAAACCAATTGTTGACTGACTGACTGACTTACTTCAATATAAAATATAAAATATAATATTCTTTACTCTTCAAACACTTTGTGAGGTCATATTGGGAAAAATATTTTGTCAGCTGCTTGAGAAAATTCATTTCTTTTTGCTGATTTTAATTTTGTCTACAAATTGTTTTGGATGTTTGTTTGTTTGTTTGTTGTTTTACATCTGTTTATTAATTATTTTATGCATTCTAATTTTTAAAAATCAATTTTTGTTCCTTGTATGACTACTAGCAGTGGCTACCCGGCGTCGCCTGGGTAGAGGGGGATTTTTTAAAAGTTAGTCCCGCAGATCCATTATTACTAAATCGTGAGTTGAATCCTCGTGGGATGCCCCATTTAAATCCCTATGTAAAAAAATTGAGCTTGCATCTACTCAGCTACTTTAAAAAGAAATGTTAATGTCTACTATCTAAAATATTAAATGAAAAAAAAATCCATGCTCTTATCATTTAAATTCTTTTTTTTTTAATTATCTTCACAAATATAAATCAAACCTTCATTAGTTTTGCTCAAAAACCAAGCCCTGGTGATATTTAATGTGTATATATATTTACTTTGTCGTTAATTATTTTATTTTCGAAGTTTCCTCCGGACATACATATACACACAACTGCCCTTTATATATGTAAAGATTATCTGTTTGATTGATATTAAATACTATTTATGCAATTGGACAAAATTACTCCCAGAGGACCCAACCATTATGTACATTAATATCTAATTGATTTAATGGTAACTAATTCCTTAGTAAACAATTATAGCTTCAAGTAACTCTTAATACAAATAATTTAGTTTTATGGCATCAAGAATTCCTGTCAAATGTGAATAATTTTTAAACAAGATCTATTTGACCAATAGATGGGATCCTAACAGGTACTACTACTCCTGGGTCAAAGTGGACAGGATTGGAAGTAATGGCAATATGTTACATAATTATTGGATCCCTAATACTTATATAAGGTAGTGTAGAAACATAATGGCGATTAGTGCAGCTGATGGCCTTGAGAGTGAGTGACGGCGCTTGACCTCACTCTCACCTTACTTTCCAGGGATAAATCGTGAGAACCGAAGGCATGGAAGACCCTGTCTTCCAGTTTAAGGATAGTAAGTTTAGGTCAGTTAGAAGTTAGAAGCCAAGCTCATAAGATGTAAGTCTCACTCTGCGCAGATGTCTGGTTTGGGGATTTACAAATAAAGGAAGATCAAAGTAAATCAAAGTCTTGTGTTTATTACCTAAAAACTAACAATGACACAGGGCTTCTGATAAAGAAAATCCCTAACAGAAAACCAGACCCGAAGTCCCCAAGAAAGTCCAGACCTTTAGAAGAGACCAGACCAAGATGTTAGATGATCAGAATAGCAAAGCCGGCCAGAAGAAAAGACGACCAGAGATAAGAATTTAAGAAAGGGTATACAACAAATAAAAGGGTACATCATACTCCCCAGATCTCCAGAACTGGAGCCTCACCATCAGATGCAGTTTAGTGTTATACCCAGGACACTCCTTTAGCTGGGAGGGCAGTTACACCCCACTACAGGGGATAGTCAGCATATTCTACACCCTGCCGACAGTGCGGATCAGTATTTGTGCGTGCATGGTTTTCTAGTATTAAAATGAAATGAAAAAAAAAAAATATCGGAAAACTAACAGCTCACATTTAGTAGGACATATTGTGAATTGCTTGGAAAGGTTAAAAGTGACTCAGTCGGTAATCGCTAAACTTACACATCAGATCACATAAATGAGGTGAATAGGATAAAAATGGGGCTGAAACTAAGCTGACATTTAAATCATGTATCACAGATTTTTTAAAATTTTCTATTTATGGAAGATTTTGTGTATTTTAAGAAAATCAACAGATTTTTTATTAAATGAAGGAATAATAATATCTCTAGCCCAATCAAACGTCCATGGAAGGGTATTAGATTTTTTTTAAAAAGAAGAAAAATTGGGGTTTGGGGTGTCTAGAAACCCCTAGCAGAAAGTTGATAGTCACTTGGATTAAATATGTCATCCCTGCTTCTTGCTGTGCTTTCAGAGGTAGTTTTACAGAATTGGGCATTCTGGTGTTTGTATTTTGGTACTAAGTATTTTAGAGAGTGAAAAAAAAAAAAAAAAAGACTTTATAGCTCAAGAAAATTATATGTACAAATTCTTGAAGCAATTTGCATAAAAAACAACAAACCTAACATAAATAAAATAGCATTTAACACCGGCAATAATTTACTAAATAATGAATAGGATAAAAATGGGGCTGAAACTAAGCTGACATTTAAATCATGTATCACAGATTTTAAAACATTTTCTGTTTATGGAAGATTTTATGTATTTTAAGAAAATCATCTTATGAAAATAACAGATTAAGGAAAAAAAAAGAAGAAATATTATATCAGATTCTGTTCCGACAATTTAAAATCTTTTTATTCATTAACGTACCAGTTTTTACATGGGCAATTTATATTCTTAATGGTGGTAAAGAGTTTTAACTTTTTTCAGGTGCGAAAAGATAGCTGAGTTGGTTTTAAGGTATGCCAACTTTTGCTGGGTTATTCAATGCTGAAGTATACAAGAAATATAGTTTCAAGTAACTTATAATAATAATAATAATAATAATAATAATAATGATAACCTTGCCAAGAATTGAAAAAGCTGTGTGATATGAGGGTCAAAGTGATACCAATTGTAGTTGGTGCACTTGGAACGGTCTCAAAAATCTAGGAAAAAAGACTGGAGGAACTGGAAATCAGAGGAAGAATTGAGACCATCCAGACCTCTGCATTGCTACAATCGGCCAGAATACTCAGAAGAATCTTGGAGACTGAGGAGACTTGTTGTCATTCAGACTCCAGTGAAATACCATCAGCTAACACTGGTGTGAAAAAACTCTCATAATAATAACAAGGGAAAAATTGATAAGACACAACACAACAGCAAATGTAGAGAGTGTGGTGACAGAGATAAGACCATAAGCCATGTATTAAACAAATGCAGCAAACTAGCACAATGTAAATACAAAGCTAGACACAACTGGGTTGGAAAGGTGATCCACCAGGAATTATGCAAAAAACTAAATTTTGACTATACAACAAAATGGTATATTCATAAACCAGAATCTGTTCTTGAGAATGAAATGCATAAAATTCTCTGGGTCTTTGAGATAAAGATGAATCGCTTTATCCCAGTCAGAAGACCAGACCCCATATCGATTAACAAAGTATTAACGGGTTGGAACGGTCCCCAAAAGCTTAGAAAAAAGACTAGAGGAAATCAGAGGAAGAATTGAGACCATCCAGACAACAGCATTGTTGAAATCAGCTAGGAGACTCCTGGAGACTTGAGGGGACTTGTTGTCACTCAAACTCCAGTGAAAGACCATCAGCTAATGCTGGTGGGAAAAATAAATAATTATAGCTATTCTTAATACTAATAATTTGCAGTTATATGGTATTTTTTATCTAATATGAATAACTTATACACTGTTATTATTTCAAGTTTTTCCTTTTTAATACAAATAATTTGCACACAATTATGATTTCAAGTAATAATATTTTTTTTGCTGTTATATGGTTTCTGAGTCCCACAACAGGATGAGAGAAAAAAAAGGAAAAATCTTTTGTGAAAATAAAAAATAAAAATTTAAATTATATACATGATGAAAACATGATGCATAAATAGATAGATAGGTTCTCGGTTAGGCAACCAGTCTAGGAGAAAGAAAACTGAATTTAAACCAGTTTTACTCCACTTAATATTTACCTTGTGTCACATCTTGTCCATGGTGGAGTGGTTTGTTAAATAGATATAGATATATATTTACCAACCGCTTTGCATGAGCAGGATGTGACACAAGGTCATTTCTTAAGACTCCAGCACTGGTACACAGCATCACTTTTTGGAACAAGATAATGGACAGCTGAACCTACCGACCCACGCCACATCACTACGCCACCACAACCAAGTCACCCGGCCAAGAAACAGATTTACCCCCTCATTTCCTCACACTTCACTGAGTGAAAGAAAAACAATATCATTTCTACATTTTCCAACTTTTGTTTATCATATATAAAGGGCAGTTGTGTGTATGTGTATGTCCGGAGGAAACTTTGAAAATAAAACAATTAACGACAAAGTAAATATATATACACATTAAATATCACCAGGGCTTGGTTTTTGAGCAAAAATAATAGAGATTTGATTTATATTTGTGAAGATCATTAAAAAATAAAATTTTAATTATAACAGCATGGAATTTTTTAATTTTTTATTTAATATTTTAGATAGTAGACATTAACATTTTTTTTTCAGAGTAGCAGGATCAATGCAAGGTCCATTTTTTTTTTACATAGGGATTTAAATGGGGCATCCCACGAGGATTCAACTCTTGATTCAGTAATAATGGATCTGCAGGACTAAATTAAGAAAAATCCCCCCTCTACCCAGGCGATGCCGGGTAGCCGCTGCTAGTCTTAAATAAACGAAATTAATCTAATTCTCTCATCTATTTTCTTTTACTACCATACACTTTCTTGTTATCAAACCTCTCCCTTACTGCTTGGGTTTAGAATGGGGTTGGTTCCATCTCATGTCATGTGTTCGTTTTACTCCACCTTCCCTTACGTTATTTTAAAACCCTATGTTTATTTTCTCAATGATAAAACAAATTCTAGAATTATTACAGGTTTTATAAAGGAAGTGTAAATGTCCTTCAGGAGGAGAGGGGGTGTAGATGTCCTTCAGGAGAGGGGGGGGGCAATTGCTCCCTTTGCCCTGTTATAAATTCAACTCTGTAAATGCCAAAGAAGAAATATACTTCTGACCTAATTATGCATAGTTCACATCTTTAAAAAAAATTGGAAACTGTTAGAAATCTAGGACCATATGACCTTTAGGCACCCCTTTTGCTTTGCTGATTCATAAGTACATTTTTTTCATTTACACCGTCAACATCTAGTTGTTTGTTAGGGATTAGGGTTAGGGGGTAGGATTTATTTTTGCTGACCTGAAGAGAGTGAATTTTTTTGTTGGGACAACCATCTCGGTTCACCAAGTACCCATGCTTTCTGTGCTTGTGGGATAGTAGGGATTGTGCTCAGCATTACACGAAGAAGGACTGGACTGTGTGGGTGGCTTGTAGAGCAAAGAACGTCATTAACAATCCTCTGGTAAATAGAAGCAGAATACTCTGCACATCAAGCTCGGCTTGATCAATCAATCCACCAAAGCTCTGGACAAGGATGATGACTGCTTCACTTATTTGTCAAAAATTATCAAAACCTTCTTTCGCGATAAAAGTGTTTTAATCACAGCTTTTGTTCATTTTTTAAAAAATTCAAATTTATTTCTTTGACCACCTACACAATTTCCTTTTATATTCTGGACTATTTTCTATAAGTTTTTTTTTTACAGCTCCATATCACTCCGCTCGATTGATACCGTGTAGCTACTGGCAAAATGAGCCTAAAAAGCGTTTTTGACAAAATGACTTTAGCCCCCTACAGAAAATAATTTACTAAAAATCAGGGAATTATCGGATTTTAATGAAATTTTCAGTGTTTATTTATCAATGAACGATCTTTATAATGCATTATTTATCTTATTTCAAAACTTTCTCATTTTTTTCAGATCACTTAATTTTGACCCCCCTTATGTTGGGGGCGTAAAATGTTTTGCGAGTTGGTCATTTTCGATACTAATTATAGTATAAATAAAGAGATAAAAGACCGAAGTTATGAATTGAAACAAAACAAAAAAAAGAAATTTTACGGTTGTTGTTTTATGAGAAAATAAGTACCGAAAATCGAAAAATAAAATGTAAAAAAATAATAAATAATTAATTTTTTGGAGATTTCTTTTTTACTCATTTCGATAATTATTTAATTGGCTATTATTTTATAAAAGAAAAAAATTATACATCGATGTTTTTTCTGCTTAAAAAGGGGAGGGGATACATTTTCAATCGAGTTTTTCTCCAAAACTTATTACTTTTGGCACCTAAAATAAGGTTTGCTTTAAATAGATATTTATTTCTAGAATCTAAAAATATAACATTTTAAACTTAACATCAGGCTTTTCATATTTTAAATGAATTTTATATATTAATTTTTCAGAGCAAAAATACTAAATTAAAGTTTTGAAATAAAATAACCGATGCATTATAAAATTCATTAATTGTTAAATCAATACTGAAAATTTCATTAAAATCGGATAATTACCTGATTTTTGGTAAATCTTTTTGCAATCGCGAATGTTACAGTAAAATTGTAAACAAGCACTTAAAACCATCGAAAAAGAGGCTGAATGACGGATCGCGTCGAAATTGACCAAAACAAATAGTTTTAAATCTTTTAAAAATAAACTGCATATGTAATGATATTTTTCTTTTTTTAATGATGGTTATTATGTTACTACTTATCGATTTAGACAAAGTTTGACCTTAAATAATAGATTTAATTATTTTTAATTCGCTTTTAAAATTCCTAGCAGACGACAAAAATGCTAAGCCTATATAGACGATTTAATGTATAGATCGAGCTTTGATTTATGGTCACGAAATTATTAGTTCATATTCTTCATTTCTGAATCTGGGTGTTGCTCCTAATCTTTAAAGCCATTATGTTTAAATATCAGTATTACAAAATTATTACTCGTGTACAAGGGGATGATGAAAAGTTCTCGACCCGACCAAAAAAGGGCCATGGGATGTACATAATAATCTGCATATTTACTATATGTGGTGATTCACGCCGCGAGTGTAAGGCAGACAGGAGTTAAAAACAGAAAACACATGAACTCAACATGGAATTTCAAATAACTTGTACGAGTATTAATATATACCAGGTATACCCAATTTGTCGAAAAATCTGTGTTTTTACAATACAAGTTTGAAAATTTTTTACAAAAAATCATGGAATCATCCGATTTTAATGAAATTTTCAGTGTTGATTTATCAATGAATGAATTTTATAATGCATCAGTTATTTCATTTCAAAACTTTTTGATTTTTTTTACCCCCCCCCCTTATTTTTGGGGCGCAAAATATCGGTGGGATTACATGTGATTGATACTTTTTCTGCATAAATAAAAAGAAAAAAGACCGAAGGTGTAAATAGAAGAAATTTTTTTTAAGGAATCTGCTCTGGTAGTAAATAAGTACCGAAAATCGGAAAATAAAATAAAAATTAATTTTTGAAGATTAATGGGGAGGGCACTAAATTTCCAATACAGTTTTCGACAAAAAATTATTAGTGATTGATACTAAAGTAGTTATTAAAAAAACGTTTTTAGAATCTAATAATATGACATTTTAAACTTAACATCATGCTGCTCATATTTTAAATGAATTTTAATTTATCATAGCAGAAATCCCTAATTAAATCAGAAAGTTTTGAAATAAAATAACTGATGCATTATAAAATTCACTCATTGATGATTCAATACTGAAAATTTCATTAAAATCGGATAATTCCCTGATTTTTGGTAAATTTTTTTTCAATACGGCAACTCACGGTAGCCATCTTAAGATATATTTGATCAAAATTATCCGAAAAATAGTTTTAAATGTATTTAAAATAAATTACATATGTAATATTATTTGGCTTTTTAAACGATTTTTTTTATTGATGCTCATTATATTACTACTTTTCGTCTTAGACAAAAATTCGACCTTAAATAATTGATTTAATTAATTTTAATTCGTATTTAAAATGAAAAGCAGACGAAAAAATGGGTATCCCTAATATATACACAAACAAGAAATAATGCTTGAAATAATTGCAAACGAAGGTTTTGTCTGCAGGAATGATAATTATATAAATATAATAATACAGTCCACTTAACTGAAGTCTTTGAGGTTGTTGAGTTATCGGAGTACGAACTACGGCTCTCTGTTTCTCTCTGTTGAATATAAGGGACGATTATTTTTCCTCGTCTGACTTCTGTAGTTGGTGGTGACCAAAGAGGAAGAAATCCTATATTCAAATTTGCCGCTAAAGTTTGTGGGCTTGTGATTGGTTGATTCAAAGAGAGGCTCGTAGACCAAGGACGACAACCCACCTACCTTAGATATATATATATTATATATATATATATATACAGTGGTACCTTGACCTACGTGTACCGTAACTTACGACTTTTCCGAATTACGAGCTGTTTCTTAGTCAGTTTTCTGCTTTGCATTATGAGCTAAAATCCGAGGTACGAGCAAGCTTCAGATACGCTTATGCTAATAGTTCACTAAAAGCATTTCATCATCATCATGTCGTGCTAGCAGCTTAGATATCCATGACAATATCTCGTCAACCGTCCCTATCAATCCGGGCAGGGCCTCTGCACAGCATCCAGTATCCTCGCAGAGCTGATTGATGTAAGTCTTTGCTGGACGACTCGCAATGGCGTTCCCATGTGCTGGCTTCCACGGGAGAACGTCACTTATGAGTGCGTCCTTGCTTCTCGCACAGTGTCAATCATGTCTTGTTCGTCTCACTCGGGTGGTTTGTGTGATGGATTGTGTGATAGCTGCTTTCTTGTAGGGCGTTGTTTCAACGATTTGTTTAAGATCGTGCGCAGCATTCTTGCGCAGCTTCCGTATATTTCCTAATGTATTACGCCAAAGAAAAATATTATCTATAAAAAATTTAACATTAAAACATTACAACAAATAATTCATTACATTGTATTCTATGGTTTTGTACAATACAGTTCTATTTTTCTACAAAAAACAAAAAAAATAGGATGGGTTTGAGGGGCTGGAACGTATTAACGGCATTTCAGTTTATTTCAATAGGGAAAATTGATTTGATATACGAGGAAATTGAGTTACGAGCTGGACGAATTAAACTCGTAAATCAAAGTACCATTGTATTTCATATAGATTATTATGCTCTTTCGTGACTATCTAAATTTAAAAAAAATTACATTTTTTTTTAGATAATCTGAGGACAATCATATTTTTGATTTTCATAGTGGCATTTGAGGTTGGAGGCCGCGGTGTAATAGTTAGAGTCGTAGGAAATGGACTCGTCGACCCGAATTCAAATCCTGGACGAAGCTACAGTTCACATAGCGTTAATACTCTTGGGAAAGGTATGAATCCAACTACTCTTCCCCCAGCTTTGGGTAAATAGTAGAGCAGACTTGGCTCTTTAACCTTGGTTAGGCAACCTATCTAGGAGAAGGAAAACTCTGAATTCAAACCTGTTAAAACTCTGCTTGGGGTGGTCACTACTAGAATAGGCTCAGTTCTAATTAGTGATCTATTTCACTAACTTTACTAACAAATCCAGCATATGCTAATCTGATGGTAAGAGAACATTTTTAAACGGGGTTCCGTCTGTGATGTCAACTTGTGTGAAGACATCTTTGGCAAACTTGTGGGAATTATTATCACAGAATGAGGATGGAATTTGAGAAATATCGATCTATTTCAGTAAAGATAATATTATTTATACTACCAAATACATCCCCCCTCCAGGTGCAAGTATTTAAGTTTTAATGTAATAAAATATCATATCAAATTAGAAAGGCTAATGAAACTAAATAAGAATGCAGATAAATTTGATTTGAAACAGAGGGGATATAATCGAAAAATAGAATAACTGAAACTTACTCTTCCATCACTCCTGTCTTTCATTGTTAAACTTTCTTATTTAACTATTTAGTTAAAATAGGAAGTAAAGAATAAAATAACAGTTATTTCTTCTTATTGATGGATTTCTTTTAAGATTTATCCCCGAGATTTTTGCTCATATTCATTAAGATAAAAACTAACAACTAGAAATCAATAATACTAAGCACATATTTATTAAAATCAATTTTTTAATATCAATATGCAAATTAGCCTTCCTGTTCACACTGTAAACCGCTATTTTGTTGTATATATAAATACATTTGCATCTTATTAGTATGTAAACCCGCCCAACAGGTGGGGGGTCCAGTGGCTTCGGCCCTGGATCTTTACGAGTTAATAGCGTTGATCCCAGGGGGCCATCCCCCCAGGCAACACCTGCCCCCTCGATTTAAAGGGGCAGGGCTGGGTTTATTGCCCAGTGCCTGAGGCGCCCCCCTTGAGGGGGAATGCCGACGGGGATCGACGCAATTTTTCACCGCCGCCCCATGAGCTTCGGTTTGTGGGTGGTCCCACGTTAATAGGGCTTTGTGCCTGACCCGTACAAGTGGGGTACGTGGAAAATATCATGTAAACTTGCCCAACGGGTGGGATCCAGTGGCTTCGGCCCTGGATCTTTACGAGTTAATAGCGTCGATCCCAGGGGGCCATCCCCCAGGCAACATCTGCCCCCTCGATTTAAAGGGGCAGGGTTGGGTTTATTGCCCAGTGCCTGAGGCGCCCCCCTTGAGGGGGAATGCCGACGGATCGACGCAATTTTTCACCTGCCACCCCATGAGTCTCGGCTTGTGGGTGGTCCCATATAAATAGGGCCTTTGTGCCTGACCCGTACAAGTGGGGTACGTGGAAAATATCATGTAAATAAGGCCAACAATATTAATAATGTAAAACAATTTTATTTATAATTGCAGTTTAAATAAAAATAAAATCATGGAGATTGTGACGTAAATAACTATGGGAATTGTGACTTGAATAGTAATATAGTTTCAGTTACAGACAGACAAACACACAATCTCCATTAAAATAAGATTAATCTCAAATTCACAATATCTATTTGAACTTTCTCTGGTTCATCAAGAGATTATCTATATGCCTGCTCTTAAAAACAAACATACTAAATCATGGCTTTTGCTCCTGCTCATACACCGAGAACTAATACCAGTATGAAGTACTGAAGCTAGACCCAACTCAGAATAAGATTAACACCAATTATACGAGCGATTGATGAAAAGTTCTCGACCAAACCAAGAAAAACATTCCATTCTTTTTAAATTTTATGAATTCAAATTTTAAAAAGAAACTTAATAAATGATGTGAGGAGTGTAGTGAATTGAGAGCTGAATATCAAGTACATTTCATGGTTTTCCTATGCGATCAGCATATCAACCCGTCTAGGGTTATTTTGTGCCTTGAGGTTAGGGAATTGTTTCTTAAGTTTTTGTTTTGTACATGGTTATACGATACCAATAATTCCTATCTAATACATACCATTTTCAAACAGCTCTATTTGGCCCATAGATGGGACCCTAACAGATACTACCACTCTGGATCAGAGTAGAACTCGGAATAATGACAATAAAGTTCGTACTCCCCCCTCCCCTCAGAACGTGAGAATCGCATAGGTGAGAAACTAAGTTACCAAGCGCCTTTGACACTATGTCTATCCTATCCTTATATATATATATATATATATATATATATATATATATATATATATATATAATGGTGTGTGGGATAGCGTGACGAACTTACTGGTGGAAAAGAGGCAGCGATGCTTGGAAAGTCTTAAATCTTATGAACTTATGAGAGAGAGAGAGAGAGAGAGAGAGAGAGAGAGGGGAGAGAGAGAGAGAGAGAGAGGGGGGGAGAAGGAGAAGGAAGGCAATAGAAAAAAGAGCTGATAAAAAGACCTTGGATTCATGAGTTGGAGACAGATTTGCGACGAGGCGTAGAAGGAAGAGTGGTAGTGAAAGAAGAAGCCCTGGACGGGATTACAAGTCCGGTTCTATTTTTGAAAACGACGAGGACAGTTTATTACAAACTATTTAAACAAAGATGGATGACGACAACTTCAACCTCAGTTGATCTCCGATTTTGACGGCTCCGGGTCCGTCGTGGAGTGGGTTGAGTAAGTGGAGGTAGTCTGTAACCGTGTTACATACTATGTTGACTATTTCTTTTGTAATAAATGTATAATTAAAAGTAGTGAGGTCCAACCAAAACCAAGCAGACAACCTAACCAGAGTTCCACAGAGATGGTTCAACACTATGCAAAAGGGAATTGAGCCCATAAAGACTGTGTGTGTTGTTGCCAATGAAAACCTGAGTCCTGCTAAAATGACTGAAATTCATCGACGCAACTGGCATTCCGGAATTAGGCGAACACTGTAATTTTGTTCGAAAAATCGACCCGCCCGCATCGAAAAAGTGGCGAGGTTAGTCATCCGGGGTTGTAAGGCGTCAGTCAATCTGTTGACCCAGTTTGTCTCACACTGGTGGGTTGTGGCGCTGGGTGATTTGCGATCTGGCGACCGCTGCTGCAGCAAGACACTGCGAACATCATCCGACTATTGGAGTTGGTGTTCTACGAACGTGCAACCCCAACACTCACACATAAATAAATAAATAAATAAATAAAATATAATGAAATACTTTATAACTTTGTTTAGCAATTCTTCGAGCAATCCTTTTATATATACATATATATAAATATATATATTTCCGGTCGAAAATGACATCAGGAAGTGAATGTGTATATATATATATAAATACATGCCAATATATACACAGACATACGTATATATGTATGCGCGAGTGACTGTATACACCTACACACACCAGTAAAAAGACGCATACAAGCTTATAAACACAAACCAAATGCACCCTCCCAACCTCACCACCACTAAAGATTGACTATATTAGTCAGATTTGTAAAATAAAAATTCACTGCATGAAACCCAAGGTCACAGAAATTCCCATATATATATATATATATATATATAATATATAAGAGAGAGAGAGAGAGAGAGAGCGAGAGAGAGAGAGAGAGAGAGAGAGAGAGAGAGAGAAGAGAGAGCTACATTACAAACGTATTTGTTAGCGGTCAAGTGAAGCTGAAAGCATCAGTTCCTGCTCGATAACCGAAGTTAAGCAGCGATGAACCTGTTTGATACTTGTTAAGCAGAAAATTGTAAGCAACCTGAGTCCTTGGTTTATCAAAAAAGACTTGATTCGGCATTATGTGGCCCGAGAAAGATTGATATGCCGTAAAATAAAACCAACCAACGTATTTCATTACTTGGGTGCAATAAATGAAAAGTTGGAAGTGAAACTGGCAAAAAGCAAATCAACAATCTTTTCGTTTACGGTTGTAGCGATTGTCTTCCTTTGTTAGGATGAGGTTGAGATTGGAAAAGGGTTATCTTCCCTTTTCGCCAGAGTTTGCAACTAGAGGGCATACACATTCTGGCTATTTAAACTCAGCCCGGGAAAACTCGCTCTCTCTCTCTCTCTCTCTCTTTCATCTGGCATCCACAAAGATGCACTAGACAAGTTGTGACTCTGTCCATTAAGGCTTGGTGAGGGCTTTCCTAACAAAATTATTAAAAAAAAAAAGATTTAACCATGGCCCCCCCAAACAAACATAACAATTTCAATACAATTCTCAAAACATTATATCAATAAAAATTACATGCATACAGAAAACCAATACACCCGCGCCTGAATATCTTACTAGCTACGTGCTAGTCTGAAGTATCTCTCATTTTACTGATGCACCACACAATACACTGATAACATTAAGTAGTTTAAATTTTCTTTCAAAAAATATTTTTCTGTGCCACTTAGTTTTACTCTGAGGGACAACCGTTTTATCCTGATCAACACATTTCCACACTTGGTCACTACCAGTGGCTACAAACATGTGTATGTACGCAGCTCTTTCTACACCCTATGACTCCACTGGTGTTATACACACCAGTTGCGTCTTTACGACAGCTATTCTATACAGTGAGTGCCTACTACTATTTTCCATTTAGTAGCCTCAAGATTATCTATAAAAACTCTCTTCCTTAGGACCTTCGTCCTAGGTGTTTTGCATTTGTATTGTTGTCAAATGTGCTCAGACAATAAATCCTGTATATTTGTTATATGTATCTCTTTGTTGGAAGTCGTATATTCTCACCCACGCGAGGAAGCTTCTCTGAGGCCTCCTAACGTATTATAAGAAGTGGTTTTAGCCACCAAAGCTAGAACCACATTTAATTCGTATACGTTATCGTTAAAGAATCCATTTTATATCCCAATTTAAAAGACGATTTAGAAAACGTCATCGTTTATATTTTGCTTAACAAAACAGAATCGCTTTTGATATATATATTTACCAACCCCTGCGCGCGAGCAGGATGCACACAAGGTCAATTTCTTAAGCGAGTTCAACAGGTTTGAATTCAGAGTTTTCCTTCTCCTAGCCCAGTCTGTCGTACTATTTTATCCATAGCTGGAGGGAGAGTAGGATTCATACCTTTCCAAGGGTATTAGCGCTAAGTGAAATGCAATTACCACACCCAGGATTTTGAACTCGGGTCGACGATTCCATTCCCATGACTTTAACCATTACACCACGCGCTTTTGATATAACTTAGAGATCTGGTTTTGAAAAGGCAAAATTGACCTGAATGACTTCAGAATAAACTCCTAAACGGGTATTTCCACTGCGCCAAATAGTGACCATCTTGTAGCACCCGCACCCCTCTTAAACACTATTCATGCGATAAGCATTGCATAACTATCATTCAGTTATACGCATGCGTGTGTTGTCTTATGTATGTCGAGGGTCGTTCGAAGGTTCTAAGCCTCACCCGTAAAGAAGAGACACTTGTTATAAAAGTAGAAAAACAAATTCTGATCTTTGTGTCCATACAAATGTGAGAAGTGTGGCAAATCTAAAAAATCGACAAAACAGAGATCCGAACGGTGGTGTAATGGTTAGAGTCGTAAGAAATGGACATGACGAGACGAGTTCAAATCAGGGAGGGGGTTCTTTGCATTTCACATAGCGCTAATACCCTTGGGAAAGTTATGAAATCCAACTATTCTCCCTTTAAGCTATGGGTAAATAGTAGGACAAGACTAGGCTCTTTAACCTTGGTTAGGCAACCAGTCTAGAGAAGTAAACTCTCAAACCTGTTAAAGTCCACTTAATAAATTGACCTTGTGTCACATCCTGCTCGTGCGGAGGAGTTTCGTAAATATATATAACTTTTTGAAGAGCCATCTTATCAGAACAGACAGACAGACAGACAGATGCGAGTTTGTGAAATAAAATCTAGTTCCAATAATGACACTGGCTACTTTAGATCACATTGTATGACACTGTCCTTTCCTGTTTGTCATGCAACATGGCCTTGTGCTTGTCTTCCCCCCCCCAACAGGAACACGTGATATTGGCTATATTTTTGAGAAGGGGTCATTATCATTCAAAAAGGGTTCTGACAAATTAACTACTTCTTGTTCGCGTTCTTGCTGTAACGTTTCGAACCGTTAGATTCTCCGGGTGTCTCCGGATGTAATATGTACCACCTGTATGGAAAGATACTAGTTCTGGTCTCTTCTATTTCAGTGCGCAAAGCAAAAACATTATCAAACATTTTTTCACATGGAATTGTTTCTCGACCCCCCCCCAGTACTTTATTTCGCGTATCTTGTTTTGGTTGAGTAGCATGAAGAATTTCTTATCTTACTCCTTGTGAGTTTTTCACACAATTAATTGTCCCCACAACCTCTTGGCATAAAATAACCCCAGATGGATTGGACATGGTTTTGAAAGCTGGCTCCAGTGCAAAGTTTAGCGAGGAGGGTGGGACCAAAAATTGGTGCATCCACTCACTCCGAGGATATGACTTCTGAATCCGACTCACGCGCCCCCGAAAACTTAATAGAGAAGAAGTAGTGATCATCCCGTAGTAACCAACCAACAACCAACCAACCAACACACCTGTAATAACCAATAGTTTCCACTGGATAAAGAAAGAAAGAAGAAAAGAAGAAAGTAGTTATGATTGATCCAAAAATGATAAGAAAAAACTAGCCAGGTTTTAAGAGAAAAGGAAAGGAAGAAAGAAAGGAGAGAAGGAAGGAAAGAGAAGGAAAGGAAAGAGAAAGAAAAGAAAGAAAAAGTGTGTTGATCAAGAAGATAAAAAACAGAAAAAGTAGGAGTATGTTAAGAAAGAAAGAAAGAAAGAAAGAAAGAAAGAAAAAAAAAAGAAAATTAAATCCTGCGCTGGTCCTATGAAAAAAAGTCAGGTTTAGAAAGAAAGTGGGAAAGAAAAGAAAATTGTGTTGAATACAAGAAATGAAAAAGTGATATTGCGGAGAGAGAAATTCGAAGTTATTCGCTTCAATTTCGTGCTCGTCATTCACTCGATTTTACTCGCCGCGTCAGTTCACTATCGTTTAATTCATATGACCGTTCTGTACGACAACTTCCCCAATTGACCATAAAAGTTGTAGTAATCTGCAAAGGTTCTCCACGCTGAAAAAAAAAGTAATCCTCTTTTCCATAGTGATAATTTGTCGAAATAGCTTGATGAATGGAAACTGATTCGAGTAATCGCTTTCCCAGCTTAAAAGTCTGACGACAAAGTCTTTCCGCCAAAACAATATACAGCAGTCTACAACATATCCGCAATACAACGTTCCAAAGCATCCCACCTCTTTAATCTTGCGCCTGGCGTTTTTAATCCACAGTTGATCACGAAAAAATTTGCATTCTTGCAAGATTTGCATTCTTGACAATTGTGGTTCCGAAATCGCGTTTTCTTAAATTAAGGCGCAAGAGGAAAAGAGGCGAGACGCTTTGGGAACGTGTAATTGCAATACGTTTGAAGCTCTGTGTATTCTTACAGGTGGAAAGACTTTGTTTGTCGGAATTATAAGTTGGGAAAGCGATTACTCGAATCAGTTCCATTGATCAAAAGGATGAGAAAAAATTAGAAAGAATGAGAGAAAGAAAAATGGTTAATCCAAGAAGAAAAGGAAAGAAAGAAAGAAAGAAAAGAAAATGTTGATCCAAGAAAGAAGAATGAACGAAAGAAAAAAAGAACGAAAGAAGAAAGAAGAAAGAAAACGAAAGAAAGAAAAAATGTGTAAATCCAAGAAAGAAAAAAAAGAAAGAAAGAAAGATGTGGGTCCAAAGAAGAAAGAAAAAAGAAGAAAAATGTGTTGATCCAAGAAAGAAAGAAGGAAAGAAAGAAAGAAGAAAAGGAAAGAAGTGTTGAATCCAAGAAAAAAAGAAAGAAAGTAAAGTGTTGATCCAAGAAGAAGTAAGAAAGAAAAAAAGAAAGAAAGAAAGAATTGTGGTGATCCAAGAAGAAGAAAAAAAGAAAGAAAAAATGATGTTGATCCAAGAAAGAAAGAAGAACGCAAGAAACGAAGAAAGGAAAGAACGTGTTTGATCCAAGAAGAAAGAAGTGATGTCCAAGAAGAAAGAAGAAAGCGAAGGAAGGTTGTCGCTCCTAGCCGTGTTAGTGGACTGTCATTTGCAGCCATGGAGGGTAATTTACACATACTCACCACTAGATAAGCATAAATTTGCATTCATTTGCTTCATCTTTTTTTTTATAAAACAGTTTAATGCTTAAGTCAAAATTATAAATCAACCATTCGCCATAAATTGATGATCCTCTTAGTGGTTTAAAGGGAGAAAAAACTAAGATAAATATAGTATTTTTACCAACCCCTCCAACACAGCCGGATGTGACACAAGGCAATTCTTAAGTAGATTTAACAGTTAGAATTCAGAGTTTCCTTCTCCTGAACAGTTGGCATACCAGGTTAAAGGCGCCAGTCCTACCCTACTGTTTATTCCTAACTGAGGAGGTATCAGGTTGGATTCATACCTCTTCCCAAGTGTATTAGCGCTATGGTGAAAATGCGAGAACAGCCTCGTCCAGGATTTGAACTCGGTCGACCGAAGTCAATTTCCTACGACTCTAACCATTATGCCACGCGCCTCCCAATTAAATAAATATGACGATAACTGAATTGTATCTAGTTGAAGACGTAATTTGGTCGATTGATTGAGTTTTAACGAATGTCAACCTCTAATAGGGTTATTTCATGTCTAGAGTTAGGGATTGCCATCGTTTGTACTGTCCTTAAGAGTTAGAATAATTTTAAAAATAGGGATGGAGCAACATATGTAAACCTTCCAACAAATATTAAAGCAATCTTTAGAATTGAAAAAGTTACCACAGCTTTAAAATGGATCCGACGTAAATATTTTTGAACGAATGAAGGTAATATTTCTAAAGTCATTATCATTTTCTCTAAAATGCTGTATGAAAAATTGATTTGATGTATCGTTTTTCCTTATGCATTCTTCAAAATGTGTTTTAATTGTAAATTTAGAAGAAAAATTAAAATAGTACAATAATGAGGTACAAGTACTTCACAAAACATGATAAAAAGAAGTACTTGTGGACTTATACTAAGTTAAAACTTAGAATTTGAATAGCAGAAGTATGACTTATATACTAGTTAATTTATATAATGTAAGTACTAGAACAGGACCTTGATATACTAACAGTATAATATTTAATATTACAACGTTTGATATGTTACTTAAGAAGCTATTGCCAAATAGTTCCATATGTAAAAAGTATGATAATCTTTGATTTAACTCTCCTTCACTATTTCTTGCTTCTTTCCTTCCTCTTTTTTATCTTTTCATTGTTCGCATTGAAAACAGATTAGCGTTATCGTTTCGCGCTCTCTACCCTCTGCTTTCTCATACTCTCTCTCTTCTCTTTCGCTTCTCATACTCTCTCTCTCTCTCTCTCGCTCTTTTTCTTATTATATTTTTCTGTGTAGCGTGCCTTTTTCTTCCCTTTCTTTCTTGTATAAAACTAAATGCTCCATTATTTTAAGCTGTGGTGACGACACTCATAGAAATAAGAATTCGGCCAATAAGCAACACAATAATCAGGATTGATATTTTTGATTTCAAAGCTTAGAACGATTTTGGACGGTTAAATTTTTAACAAGAGGGAAGATGAAGATGATAATGGTCCGTACAAATAAGAACGGGTGTATTAAATCATATAGATTTACATTTCATATATGAATTATTTTTGTATATTTAAAAAAAAAATCACGTTAATTTTGATGAGTTGGGCTATTCTTAGCACCACATTTTTAGTGTTTACTGTTTTCACCATTATTTCATAAAGGCGTTTCGCGAATGGTATTGTTCAAGTATTAATAATTTTTTGCTGTTTTTCGCCGCGAACGTCAACGTTTCATCGCCTCGTGTACAAGTATGAAGAGAAAAACATGAATCTGACGGACTTATCTACGCATAAATGAAAGAAAAGATCAATTGTTTGTGTGTATTGTTTTTGTCTGCGGTGCGCATAGTAACAAAAGAAACGTGGCAAGAAAGAAGAAAGAAAGAAAAGAAGAAAAGAAAAAAGGTCTATGGTGTAATTAATGTGCTCCTCTATCTCAGACTTCGTGTCAGAGTACACTGTCCGCTGTCAACAACTGAAGCACAATTAACTGACACGATAGTCTGAGATAAGAGAGCACATGAATTACACCATAGACCTTTCTTTCTTTCTTTTTTCTTTCTTTCTTTCTTTCTTGCACGTTCTTTTGTTACTGATGCACCGCAGACAAAACAATACACACAACAATTGATCTTTCTTTCTTTATGCGTAGATAAGTCCGTCAGATCATGTTTTTCTCTTCATATTCTTGTAACACGAGGCGATGAAAACGTGACGTTCCGCGGCGGAAAAAAGCAAAAAAATTATTCAATACTTGAACAATACCATTTCGCGGAAACGCTTTAAGAAATAATGGTGAAAACAGTAAACACTAAAAATGTGGTGCTAAAGAATAGCCCAACTCATCAAAATTAACGTTGATTTTTTTTAAATATACAAAAATAATTCATATAGAAATGTAATCTATATGATAATACACCCGTTCCTTATTTGTACGACCATTATCATCTTGCATCTCCCTCTTGTTAAATTTTTAACCGTCCAAATCGTTCAAGCTGAAATTCAAAAATATCAATCCTGATTATCTGGTGTTGCTTATTGGCCGAATTCTTATTTCTTATGAGTGTCGTCACCACAGCTAAATAATGGAGCATTCAGTTTTTAGTACAAAGAAAGAAAGGGAAGAAAAGGGACATGCTACACAGAAAAATATAATAAGAAAGAAAGAGCGAGAGAGAGAGAGAGAGAGTATGAGAAAGAGAGGGGTGAGAGCGCGGAAACGATAACGCTAATCTGTTTCAATGGAACAATGAAAAGATAAAAAAGGAGGATGGAAAGAAGAAGAAATTGTGAAAGAGAGTTAAATCAAGATTATCATACTTTTTACATATTGAACTATTTGGCAATAGCTCTTAAGTAAACATATCAAACGTTGTAATAATTAAATTATCATACTGTAGTATATCCACAGGTCCTGTTAGTACTTACATTAATATAAATTAGTATCATAAGTCATACTTCTGCTATTCAAATTTCTAAGTTTTAACTTAGTATAAGTCCACAAGTACCTTCTTTTTTTTATCAAGTTTTGTGAAGTAATTGTACCTCATTATTTGTACTATTTAATTTTTCTTCTAAATTTACAATTAAACACAATTTTTGAAGAATGCATAAGAAAAACGACTACATCAAAATCAATTTTTCATACAGCATTTTTGGAAAATGATAATGACTTTAGAAAATATTACTTCATTCTTCAAAAATATTTACGTCGGATCCATTTTTAAAAAGCTGTGGTCAACTTTCAATTCTAAAGATTCTAATTTTTTGGAGTTTACATATGTGCTACCATCCTTTTTTTTTAATTATTCTAACTCTTAAGGAACAAGTACAATGAATGCAATTCCCTAACCTCTAGACATGAAATAACCCTATAGAGGTTGACATTCCGTTAAACTCAATCAATCGACCAAATTACGTCTTCAACTAGATACAATTCAGTTATCGGTCATATTTATTTAATGGAGGCGCGTGGCATAATGGTTAGAGTCGTAGGAAATTGACTCGTCGACCCGAGTTCAAATCCTGGACGAGGCTGTTTGCATTTCACATAGCGCTAATACACTTGGGAAAGGTATGAATCCAACTGTACTCCCTCCAGTTATGGATAAACAGTAGGGTAGACTGGGCTCTTTAACCTTGGTATGCAACCTGTTCAGGAGAAGGAAAACTCTGAATTCTAACCTGTTAAATTCTACTTAAGTAATTGACCTTGTGTCACATCCGGCTCGTGTAGAGGGGTTGGTAAATATATATTTATTTAGTTTTTTCTCCCTTAAACCACTAAGAGGATGTCAATTTATGGCCGATGGTTGATTTATAATTTTGGGACTTAGCTTAAACTGTTTATAAAAAAAAAGATGAAGCAAATGAATGAAATTTATTCTTATCTAGTTGGTGAATATGTGTAAATTACCCTCCATGGCTGCAAAATGACATCCACTAACCACGACTAGGAGGCGACACCTTCCTTTCTTTCTTTCTTTCTTGGATCAACACATTTTTCTTTCTTTCTTTTTTTCTTTCTTACTTTCTTTCTTGGATCAACACTTTCTTTCTTTCTTTTTTTTTTCTTGGATCAACACGTTCTTTCCTTTTCTTTCTTTCTTTCTTTCTTTCTTGGATCAACACATTTTTCTTTCTTTCTTTTTTTCTTTCTTTCTTGGATCACCACATTCTTTCTTTCTTTCTTTTTTTCTTTCTTGGATTAACACATTTTTTCTTTCTTTCGTTTTTCTTTCTTTCTTTTTTCTTTCTTTCTTTTTTCTTTCTTTCATTCTTTCTTTCTTGGATCAACACTTTCTTTCTTTCTTTCCTTCTTTCTTTCTTGGATTAACACCTTTTTCTTTCTCTCATTCTTTCTAATTTTTCTCATCTTTTGATCAATGGAAACTGATTCGAGTAATCGCTTTCCCAACTTATAAATTCCGACAACAAAGTCTTTCCACCTGCAAGAATACACAGCAGTCTTCAACGTATCAGCAATACCACGTTCCAAAGCGTCTCGCCTCTTTTCCTCTTGCGCCTTAATTTAAGAAAACGCGATTTCGGAACCACAATTGTCAAGAATGCAAATCTTGCAAGAATGCAATTTTTTTTTCGTGATCAACTGTGGATAAAAACGCCAGGCGCGAGATTAAAAGAGGTGGGATGCTTTGGAACGTTGTATTGCGAATATGTTGTAGACTGCTGTAATATTGTTTTTGGCGGAAAGACTTTGTCGTCAGACTTTTAAGCTGGGAAAGTGATTACTCGAATCAGTTTCCATTCATCAAGCTATTTCGACAATTATCACTATGGAAAAGGAGGATTACTTTTTTTTCAGCGTGGAGAACCTTTGCCAGATTACTACAACTTTTATGTCAATTGGGGAAGTTGTCGTACAGAACGGTCATATGATTAAACGAGTGAACTGACGCGGCGAGAAATCGAGTGAACTGACGAGGCACGATTGAAGCGACATAACTTCGAATTTCTCTCTCCGCAAATATTACTTTTTTCATTTCTTGTATCAACACAATTTACTTTTCTTTCCCACTTTCTTTCTAAACCTGACTTTTTTTTCCCTAGGACCAGCGCAGGATTTAATTTTCTTTTTCTTTCTTTCTTTCTTTCTTTCTTTCTTAACATACTCCTACTTTTTTCTGTTTTTTATTTCTTGAATCAACACACTTTTTCTTTTCTTTTCTTTCTCTTTCCTTTCCTTCTCTTTCCTTCCTTCTCTCCTTTCTTTCTTCCTTTCTTTTTCTCTTAACCTGGCCTAGTTTTTTTCTTATCATTTTTTGGATCAACTCATAACTCTTTCTTTCTTTCTTTCATTATCCAGTGAAAACTACTGGTTATTACAGGTGTTGGTTGGTTGGTTGGTTGGTTGGTTGGTTGGTTACTACGGGATGATCACTACTTCTTCTCTATTAAGTTTTCGGGGGCGCGTGAGTCGGATTCAGAAGTCATATCCTCGGAGTGAGTGGATGCACCAATTTTTGGTCCCACCCTCCCTCGCTACTTGCACTGGAGCCAGCTTCAAGCATGTCAATCCATCTGGGGTTATTTTATGCCAAGAGGTTGGGGGACAATTAATTGTGTGAAAAACTCACAAGGAGTAAGATAATCATTCTTCATGCTACTCAACCAAAACAAGATACGCGAAATAAAGTACTGGGTGGGGGGTCGAGAACAATTCCATGTGAAAAATGTTTGATAATGTTTTTGCTTTGCGCACTGAAATAGAAGAGACCAGAACTAGTATCTTTCCATACAGGTGTACATATTACATCCGGAGACACCCGGAGAATCTAACGGTCGAAACGTTACAGCAAGAACGCGAACAAGAAGTAGTTAATTTGTCAGAACCCTTTTTTGAATGATAATGACCCCTTCTCAAAAATATAGCCAATATCACGTGTTCCTGTTGGGGGGGGGTAGACCAAGCACAAGGCCATGTTGCATGACAAACAGGAAAGGACAGTGTCATACAATGTGATCTAAGTAGCCAGTGTCATTATTGGAACTAGATTTTATTTCACAAACTCGCATCTGTCTGTCTGTCTGTCTGTCTGTCTGATAAGATGGCTCTTCAAAAAGTTATATATATTTACGAAACTCCTCCGCACGAGCAGGATGTGACACAAGGTCAATTTATTAAGTGGACTTTAACAGGTTTGAAGAGTTTACTTTCTCCTAGACTGGTTGCCTAACCAAGGTTAAAGAGCCTAGTCTGTCCTACTATTTACCCATAGCTTAAAGGGAGAATAGTTGGATTCATAACTTTCCCAAGGGTATTAGCGCTATGTGAAATGCAAAGAACCCCCTCCCTGATTTGAACTCGTCTCGTCATGTCCATTTCTTACGACTCTAACCATTACACCACCTGTTCGGATCTCTGTTTTGTCGATTTTTAGATTTGCCACACTTCTCACATTTGTATGGACACAAAGATCAGAATTTGTTTTTCTACTTTTATAACAAGTGTCTCTTCTTTACGGGTGAGGCTTAGAACCTTCGAACGACCCTCGTACATACATAAGCACACACACGCATGCGTATAACTGAATGATAGTTATGCAATGCTTATCGCATGAATAGTGTTTAAGAGGGGTGCGGGTGCTACAAGATGGTCACTATTTTGGCGCAGTGGAAATACCCGTTTAGGAGTTTATTCTGAAGTCATTCAGGTCAATTTTGCCTTTTCAAAACCAGATCTCTAAGTTATATCAAAAGCGCGTGGTGTAATGGTTAAAGTCATGGGAAATGGAATCGTCGACCCGAGTTCAAATCCTGGGTGTGGTAATTGCATTTCACTTAGCGCTAATACCCTTGGGAAAGGTATGAATCCTACTCTCCCTCCAGCTATGGATAAAATAGTACGACAGACTGGGCTAGGAGAAGGAAAACTCTGAATTCAAACCTGTTGAACTCCGCTTAAGAAATTGACCTTGTGTTGCATCCTGCTCGCGCGCAGGGGTTGGTAAATATATATATCAAAAGCGATTCTGTTTTGTTAAGCAAATATAAACGATGACTCGTTTCTAAATCGTCTTTTAAATTGGGATATAAAATGGATTCTTTAACGATAACCGTATACGAATTAAATGTGGTTCTAGCTTTGGTGGCTAAAACCACTTCTTATAATACGTTAGGAGGCCTCAGAGAAGCTTCCTCGCGTGGGTGAATATACACGACTTCCAACAAAGAGATACATATAACAAATATACAGGATTTATTGTCTGAGCACATTTGACAACAATACAAATGCAAAACACCTAGGACGAAGGTCCTAAGGAAGAGAGTTTTTATAGATAATCTTGAGGCTACTAAATGGAAAATAGTAGTAGGCACTCACTGTATAGAATAGCTGTCGTAAAGACGCAACTGGTGTGTATAACACCAGTGGAGTCATAGGGTGTAGAAAGAGCTGCGTACATACACATGTTTGTAGCCACTGGTAGTGACCAAGTGTGGAAATGTGTTGATCAGGATAAAACGGTTGTCCCTCAGAGTAAAACTAAGTGGCACAGAAAAATATTTTTTGAAAGAAAATTTAAACTACTTAATGTTATCAGTGTATTGTGTGGTGCATCAGTAAAATGAGAGATACTTCAGACTAGCACGTAGCTAGTAAGATATTCAGGCGCGGTGTATTGTGTTTTCTGTATGCATGTAATTTTTATTGATATAATGTTTTTGAGAATTGTATTGAAATTGTTATATATTGTTTGGGGGGGGCCATGGTTATAATCTTTTTTTTTAAATAATTTTGTTAGGAAAGCCCTCACCCAAGCCTTAATGGACAGAGTCACAACTTGTCTAGTGCATCTTTGTGGATGCCAGATGAAAGAGAGAGAGAGAGGGCGAGTTTTCCCGGGCTGAGTTTAAATAGCCAGAATGTGTATGCCCTCTAGTTGCAAACTCTGGCGAAAAGGGAAGATAACCCTTTTCCAATCTCAACCTCATCCTAACAAAGGAAGACAATCGCTACAACCGTAAACGAAAAGATTGTTGATTTGCTTTTTGCCAGTTTCACTTCCAACTTTTCATTTATTGCACCCAAGTAATGAAATACGTTGGTTGATTTATTTTACGGCATATCAACCCTCATCGGACCACATAATGCCGAATCAAGTCTTTTTTTATAAACCAAGGACTCAGGTTGCTTACAATTTCTGCTTAACAAGTATCAAACAGGTTCATCGCTGCTTAACTTCGGTTATCGAGCAGGAACTGATGCTTTCAGCTTCACTTGACCGTAACAAATACGTTTGTAATGTAGCTCGCATTTCTCTCTCTCTCTCTCTCTCTCTCTCTATATATATATTATAATATATATATATATATTATATATATATATAATATATATGGGAATTTTCTGTGACCTTGGGTTTCATGCAGTGAATTTTTTATTTTACAAATCCGACTAATATAGTCAATCTTTAGTGGTGGTGAGGTTGGGAGGGTGCATTTGGTTTGTGTTTATAAGCTTGTATGCGTCTTTTTACTGGTGTGTGTAGGTGTATACAGTCACTCGCGCATACATATATACGTATGTCCGCGTATATATTGGCATATATTTTTATGTATATACACATTCACTTCCTGATGTCATTTTCGACCGGAAATATATATATTTATATATATGTATATATAAAAGGATTGCTCGAAGAATTGCTAAACAAAGTTATAAAGTATTTCATTATATTTTATTTATTTATTTATTTATGTGTGAGTGTTGGAGTTGCACGTTCGTAGAACACCAACTCCAATAGTCGGATGATGTTCGCAGTGTCTTGCTGCAGCAGCGGTCGCCAGATCGCAAATCACCCAGCGCCACAATCCACCAGTTTCAGACAAACTGGGTCAACAGATTGACTGACGCCTTACAACCACGGATGACTAACCTCGCCACTTTTTCGATGCGGACGGGTCGATTTTTCGAACAAAATTACAGTGTTCGCCTAATTCCGGAATGCCAGTTGCGTCGATGAATTTCAGTCATTTTAGCAGGACTCAGGTTTTCATTGGCAACAACACACACAGTCTTTATGGGCTCAATTCCCTTTTGCATAGTGTTGAACCATCTCTGTGGAACTCTGGTTAGGTTGTCTGCTTGGTTTTGGTTGGACCTCACTACTTTTTAATTATACATTTCATTACAAAAGAAATAGTCAACATAGTATGTAACACGGTTACAGACTACCTCCACTTACTCAACCCACTCCACGACGGACCCGGAGCCGTCAAAATCGGAGATCAACTTGAGGTTGAAGTTGTCGTCATCCATCTTTGTTTAAATAGTTTGTAATAAACTGTCCTCGTCGTTTTCAAAAATAGAACCGGACTTGTAATCCCCGTCCAGGGCTTCTTCTTTCACTACCACTCTTCCTTCTACGCCTCGTCGCAAATCTGTCTCCCAACTCATGAATCCAAGGTCTTTTTATCAGCTCTTTTTTCTATTGCCTTCCTTCTCCTTCTCCCCCCCCTCTCTCTCTCTCTCTCTCTCTCTCTCTCTCTCTCTCTCTCTCTCTCTCTCTCATAAGTTCATAAGATTTAAGACTTTCCAAGCATCGCTGCTCTTTTCCACCAGTAAGTTCGTCACGCTATCCCACACACCATTATATATATATATATATATATATATATATATATATATATATATATATATATATATATAAGGATAGGATAGACATAGTGTCAAAGGCGCTTGTAACTTAGTTTCACCTATGCGATTCTCACGTTCTGAGGGGAGGGGGAGTACGAACTTTATTGTCATTATTCCCAGTTCTACTCTGATCCAGAGTGGTAGTATCTGTTAGGGTCCCATCTATGGGCCAAATAGAGCTGTTTGAAAAATGGTATGTATTAGATAGGAATTATTGGTATCGTATAACCATGTACAAAAAAAAACTTAAGAAACAATTCCCTAACCTCAAGGCACAAAATAACCCTAGACGGGTTGATATGCTGATCGCAAGGAAAACCATGAAATGTACTTGATATTCAGCTCTCAATTCACTACACTCCTCACAATCATTTATTAAGTTTCTTTTTAAAATTTGAATTCATAAAATTTAAAAAGAATGGAATGTTTTTCTTGGTTTGGTCGAGAACTTTTCATCAATCGCTCGTATAATTGGTGTTAATCTTATTCTGAGTTGGGTCTAGCTTCAGTACTTCATACTGGTATTAGTTCTCGGTGTATGAGCAGGAGCAAAAGCCATGATTTAGTATGTTTGTTTTCAGAGCAGGCATATAGATAATCTCTTGATGAACCAGAGAAAGTTCAAATAGATATTGTGAATTTGAGATTAATCTTATTTTAATGGAGATTGTGTGTTTGTCTGTCTGTAACTGAAACTATATTACTATTCAAGTCACAATTCCCATAGTTATTTACGTCACAATCTCCATGATTTTATTTTTATTTAAACTGCAATTATAAATAAAATTGTTTTACATTATTAATATTGTTGGCCTTATTTACATGATATTTTCACGTACCCCACTTGTACGGGTCAGGCACAAAGGCCCTATTTAATGGGACCACCCACAAGCCGAGACTCATGGGGTGGCAGGTGAAAAATTGCGTCGATCTCGTCGGCATTCCCTCAAGGGGGGCGCCTCAGGCACTGGGCAATAACCCAACCCTGCCCCTTTAAATCGAGGGGCAGATGTTGCCTGGGGGGATGGCCCCCCTGGGATCGACGCTATTAACTCGTAAAGATCCAGGCCGAAGCCACTGGATCCCCACCCGTTGGGCAAGTTTACATGATATTTTCCACGTACCCCACTTGTACGGGTCAGGCACAAGGCCCTATTAACGTGGGACCACCCAAAACCGAAGCTCATGGGGCGGCGGTGAAAAATTGCGTCGATCCGTCGGCATTCCCCCTCAAGGGGGGCGCCTCAGGCACTGGGCAATAAACCCAGCCCTGCCCCTTTAAATCGAGGGGGCAGGTGTTGCCTGGGGGGATGGCCCCTGGGATCAACGCTATTAACTCGTAAAGATCCAGGGCCGAAGCCACTGGACCCCACCCTGTTTGGGCGGGTTTACATACTAATAAGAATGCAAATGTATTTATATATACAACAAAATAGCGGTTTACAGTGTGAACAGGAAGGCTAATTTGCATATTGATATTAAAAAATTGATTTTAATAAATATGTGCTTAGTATTATTGATTTCTAGTTGTTAGTTTTATCTTAATGAATATGAGCAAAAATCTCGGGGATAAATCTTAAAAGAATCCATCAATAAGAAGAAATAACTGTTATTTTATTCTTTACTTCCTATTTTAACTAAATAGTTAAATAAGAAAGTTTAACAATGAAAGACAGGAGTGATGGAAGAGTAAGTTTCAGTTATTCTATTTTTCGATTATATCCCCTCTGTTTCAAATCAAATTTATCTGCATTCTTATTTAGTTTCATTAGCCTTTCTAATTTGATATGATATTTTATTACATTAAAACTTAAATACTTGCACCTGGAGGGGGGATGTATTTGGTAGTATAAATAATATTATCTTTACTGAAATAGATCGATATTTCTCAAATTCCATCCTCATTCTGTGATAATAATTCCCACAAGTTTGCCAAAGATGTCTTCACACAAGTTGACATCACAGACGGAACCCCGTTTAAAAATGTTCTCTTACCATCAGATTAGCATATGCTGGATTTGTTAGTAAAGTTAGTGAAATAGATCACTAATTAGAACTGAGCCTATTCTAGTAGTGACCACCCCAAGCAGAGTTTTAACAGGTTTGAATTCAGAGTTTTCCTTCTCCTAGATAGGTTGCCTAACCAAGGTTAAAGAGCCAAGTCTGCTCTACTATTTACCCAAAGCTGGGGGAAGAGTAGTTGGATTCATACCTTTCCCAAGAGTATTAACGCTATGTGAACTGTAGCTTCGTCCAGGATTTGAATTCGGTCGACGAGTCCATTTCCTCGACTCTAACTATTACACCGCGGCCTCCAACCTCAAATGCCACTATGAAAATCAAAAAATATGATTGTCCTCAGATTATCTAAAAAAATGTAATTTTTTTTAAATTTAGATAGTCACGAAAGAGCATAATAATCTATATGAAATACAATGGTACTTTGATTTACGAGTTTAATTCGTCCAGCTCGTAACTCAATTTCCTCGTATATCAAATCAATTTTCCCTATTGAAATAAACTGAAATGCCGTTAATACGTTCCAGCCCCTCAAACCCATCCTATTTTTTTGTTTGTTGTAGAAAAATAGAACTGTATTGTACAAAACCATAGAATACAATGTAATGAATTATTTGTTGTAATGTTTTAATGTTAAATTTTTTATAGATAATATTTTTCTTTGGCGTAATACATTAGGAAATATACGGAAGCTGCGCAAGAATGCTGCGCACGATCTTAAACAAATCGTTGAAACAACGCCCTACAAGAAAGCAGCTATCACACAATCCATCACACAAACCACCCGAGTGAGACGAACAAGACATGATTGACACTGTGCGAGAAGCAAGGACGCCTCATAAGTGACGTTCTCCCGTGGAAGCCAGCACATGGAACGCCATTGCGAGTCGTCCAGCAAAGACTTACATCAATCAGCTCTGCGAGGATACTGGATGCTGTGCAGAGGCCCTGCCGGATTGATAGGGGACGGTTGACGAGATTATTGTCATGGATATCTAAGCTGCTAGCACGACATGATGATGATGAAATGCTTTTAGTGAACTATTAGCATAAGCGTATCTGAAGCTTGCTCGTACCTCGGATTTTAGCTCATAATGCAAAGCAGAAAACTGACTAAGAAACAGCTCGTAATTCGGAAAAGTCGTAAGTTACGGTACACGTAGGTCAAGGTACCACTGTATATATATATATTATATAATATATATATATATCTAAGGTAGGTGGGTTGTCGTCCTTGGTCTACGAGCCTCTCTTTGAATCAACCAATCACAAGCCCGCAAACTTTAGCGGCAAATTTGAATATAGGATTTCTTCTCTTTGGTCACCACCAACTACAGAAGTCAGACGAGGAAAAATAATCGTCCTTATATTCAAACAGAAGAGAACAGAGAGCCGTAGTTCGTACTCCGATAACTCACAAACCTCAAAGACTTCAGTTAAGTGGACTGTATTATTATATTTATATAATTATCATTCCTGCAGACAAAACCTTCGTTTGCAATTATTTCAAGCATTATTTCTTGTTTGTGTATATATTAGGGATACCCATTTTTTCGTCTGCTTTTCATTTTAAATACGAATTAAAATTAATTAAATCAATTATTTAAGGTCGAATTTTTGTCTAAGTCGAAAAGTAGTAACATAATGAGCATCAATAAAAAAAATTGTTTAAAAAGCCAAATAATATTACATATGTAATTTATTTTAAATACATTTAAAACTATTTTTCGGATAATTTTGATCAAATATATCTTAAGATGGCTACCGTGAGTTGCCGTATTGAAAAAAATTTACCAAAAATCAGGGAAATTATCCGATTTTAATGAATTTTCAGTATTGAATCATCAATGAGTGAATTTTATAATGCATCAGTTATTTTTTTTCAAAACTTTCTGATTTAATTAGGGATTTCTGCTATGATAAATTAAAATTCATTTAAAATATGAGCAGCATGATGTTATTTAAAATGTCATATTATTAGATTCTAAAAACGTTTTTTTAATAACTACTTTAGTATCAATCACTAATATTTTTGTCGAAAACTGTATTGGAAATTTAGTGCCCCCCCATTAATCTTCAAAAATTAATTTTATTTTATTTTCCGATTTTCGGTACTTATTTACTACCAGAGCAGATTCCTTAAAAAAAATTTCTTCTATTTACACCTTCGGTCTTTTTTCTTTTTATTTATGCAGAAAAAGTATCAATCACATGTAATCCCCACCGATATTTTGCGCCCAAAAAATAAGGGGGGGGTAAAAAAAATCAAAAAGTTTTGAAATGAAATAACTGATGCATTATAAAATTCATTCATTGATAAATCAACACTGAAAATTTCATTAAAATCGGATGATTCCATGATTTTTTGTAAAAAATTTTCAAAACTTGTATTGTAAAACACAGATTTTTCGACAAATTGGGTATACCTGGTATATATTAATACTCGTACAAGTTATTTGAAATTCCATGTTGAGTTCATGTGTTTTCTGTTTTTAACTCCTGTCTGCCTTACACTCGCGGCGTGAATCACCACATATAGTATATGGCAGATTATTATGTACATCCCATGGCCCTTTTTTGGTCGGGTCGAGAACTTTTCATCATCCCCTTGTACACGAGTAATAATTTGTAATACTGAATTTTTAAACATAATGGCTTTAAAGATTAGGAGCAACACCCAGATTCAGAAAATGAAGAATATGAACTAATAATTTCGTGACCATAAATCAAAGCTCGATCTATACATTAAATCGTCTATATAGGCTTAGCATTTTTGTCGTCTGCTAGGAATTTTAAAAAGCGAATTAAATAATTAAATCTATTATTTAGGTCAAACTTTGTCTAAATCGATAAGTAGTAACATAATAACCATCATTAAAAAAAGAAAAAATATCATTACATATGCAGTTATTTTTAAAAGATTTAAAACTATTTGTTTTGGTCAATTTCGACGCGATCCGTCATTCAGCCTCTTTTTCGATGGTTTTAAAGTGCTTGTTTACAATTTTACTGTAACATTCGCGATTGCAAAAAGATTTACCAAAAATTCAGGTAATTATCCGATTTTAATGAAATTTTCAGTATTGATTTAACAATTATGAATTTTATAATGCATCGGTTAATTTTATTTCAAAACTTTAATTAGTATTTTGCTCTGAAAAATTAAATAATAAAATTCATTTAAAATATGAAAAGCCTGATGTTAAGTTTAAAAGTTATATTTTTAGATTCTAGAAATAATATCTATTTAAAGCAAAACCTTATTTTAGGTGCCAAAAGTAATAAGTTTTGGAGAAAAACTCGATTGAAAATGTATCCCCTCCCCTTTTTAAGCAGAAAAAACATCGATGTATAATTTTTTTCTTTTATAAAATAATAGCCAATTAAATAATTATCGAAATGAGTAAAAAAGAATCTCCAAAAAATTAATTATTTATTATTTTTTTACATTTTATTTTTCGATTTTCGGTACTTATTTTTCTCATAAAACAACAACCGTAAATTTCTTTTTTTTGTTTTGTTTCAATTCATAAACTTCGTTCTTTTATCTCTTTTTTATACTATAATTAGTATCGAAAATGACCAACTCGAAAAACATTTTTACGCCCCCACATAAGGGGGGTCAAAATTAAGTGATCTGAAAAAAAATGAGAAAGTTTTTGAAATAAGATAAATATGCATTATAAAGATCGTTCATTGATAAATAAACACTGAAAATTTCATTAAAATCCGAATAATTCCCTGATTTTTTAGTAAATTATTTTCTGTAGGGGGCTAAAGTCATTTTGTCAAAAACGCTTTTTTAGGCTCATTTTGCCAGTAGCTACACGGTATCAATCGAGCGGAGTGATATGGAGCTGTAAAAAAAAACTTATAGAAAAAATAGTCCAGAAATATAAAAGGAAATTGTGTAGGTGGTCAAAGAAATAAATTTGAATTTTTTTAAAAAATGAACAAAGCTGTGATTAAAACATTTTATCGCGAAAGAAGGTTTTGATAATTTTTGACAAATAAGTGAAGCAGTCATCATCCTTGTCCAGAGCTTTGGTGGATTGATTGATCAAGCCGAGCTTGATGTGCAAGTATTCTGCTTCTATTTACCAGAGGATTGTTAATGACGTTCTTTGCTGCTAACAAGCCACCCACACAGTCCAGTCCTTCTTCGTGTAATGCTGAGCACAATCCCTACTATCCCACAAGCACAGAAAGCATGGGTACTTGGTGAACCGAGATGGTTGTCCCACAAAATAAATTCACTCTCTTCAGGTCAGCAAAAATAAATCCTACCCCTAACCTAATCCCTAAAACACTAGATGTTGACGGTGTAAATGAAAAAAATGTACTTATGAATCAGCAAAGCAAAAGGGGTGCCTAAAGGTCTATGGTCCTAGATTTCTAACAGTTTCCAATTTTTTTTAAAAGATTGAACTATGCATAATTAGGGTCAGAAGTATATTTCTTCTTTGGCATTTACAGAGTTGAATTTATAACAGGGCAAAGGGAGCAATCCCCCCCCTCTCCTGAAGGACATCTACACACCCCCTCTCCTGAAAGGACATCTACACCCCCCTCTCCTGAGGACATATACACGCCCCCTCTCTGAAGGACATTTACACTTCCTTTATAAAACCTTAATAATTCTAGAATTTGTTTTATCATTGAGAAAATAAACAGGGTTTTAAAATAACGTAAGGAAAGTGGAGTAAAACGAACACATGACATGAGATGGAACCAACCCCATTCTAAACCCAAGCAGTAAGGGAGAGGTTTGATAACAAGAAAGTGATGGTAGTAAAAGAAAATAGATGAGAGAATTTAGATTAATTTCGTTTATTTAAGACTAGCAGCGCTACCCGGCATCGCCTGGGTAGAGGGGGGATTTTTCTTATTTAGTCATGCCGATCCATTTATTACTGAATCCAGAGTTGAATCCTCGTGGGATGCTCCATTTAATCCCTATGTTTAAAAAAAAAAATGGACCTTGCATTGATCCTGCTACTTCTGAAAAAAAAATGTTAATGTCTACTATCTAAATATAAATAAAAAATTAAAAAATTCCCCATGCTGTTATAATTAAAATTTTATTTTTTATCTGATCTCACAAATATAAATCAAATCTCTATTATTTTTTGCTCAAAAACCAAGCCTGGTGATATTTAATGTGTATATATATTTACTTTGTCGTTATGTTTATTTTCAAAGTTTTCCTCCGGACATACACATACACACAACTGCCTTTATATATGAATAGAACAAAAGTTGGAAATGTAGAAATGATATTTTTTCTTCACTCAGTGAAGTGTGAGGAAAATGAGGGGGTAAATCTGTTTCTTGCCGGGTGACTTGGTTGTGGGTGCGTAGTGATGTGCGTGGGTCGGTAGGTTTCAGCTCGTC
>CM042140.1:87794033-87897091 GCA_023376005.1 Doryteuthis pealeii
TTCATTAAGATAAACCTAGAAGCAATTAGAATCATTAATACTAAGGGCACACATATTTGTTAAAAATGCAATTTTTTTTATTATCAATATGGCAATATTAGCGCTTCCATGTTGCACGACTGCAAACCGCTATTTTGTTTGTAGTATATTGATAGATACATTTGTCATCTTATTAGTATGTAACCCGCCCCTCGTGTGTGGTGGGGGTCCAGTGGGCTTCGGCGGCCTGGATCTTTACAAGTTAAGAGCGTCGATCCAGGGGGCCATCCCCAGGGCAACACCATGCCCCCCTTGATTTTAAGGGGCAAGGGCTGGGTTTATTGCCGCAGTGCCTGAGGCGCCGCCCGCCTTAGGTGCGGATGGCCGACGGGATCGAGACGCGCAGAAATTTTCCACACTGCCACTTTGCCATGAGCTTCGGCCTCGTCGGGTGGTCCCAACGTTAATAGGGAGCTATTGTGCCTGTGGACCCGTACAAGTGGGGTAGCGCGGTAAATATCATGTAAACCCGCCCGTCGGTGGTCGGGGGTCCAGTGGCTTCGGCCCTGGATCTTGTACAAGTTTAATAGCTCAGATCGCAGGGGGCCATACCCACCAGGCCAAAACACTGCTGCCCCCTTGAATTTAAGAGGGGCCAGGGCTTGGGTTATTGCCCAGTGCCTGAGGCGCCGCCCCTTGAGGGGGAAATGCCGACGGGATGCGACGCCAATTTCAACCTGCCACTACCGATAGCTTCGGCTTTTGGTGGGTGGTCCAACGTTAATAGGGAGCTTTGTGCCTGCACCCTACAAGTGGGTAGCGTAAAATACACGTATGTAACGCCGCCGCAACAGGGTGGGCGGTCCAGTGGACTTTCGCGCCTAGGAATCTTGTAACGAAGTTAATAGCGTTGATCCAGGGGGCCATGCCCGCCCAGGCAAACAGCCATGACGCGTCCTGCGATTTAAAGGGGCGGGGCTGGGTTTGATTGCCCAGTGCCTGAGGGCGCCCCCCTTGAGGGGGGCAATGCCGACGGGATCGACGCTAATTTTTCACTCCGGCCGCCGCATGAGCTTCGGCTTGGTGGGTGGTCCCCACGTCTTAATAGCGGCGCTTTGTGGGGCCTCGACCCGTACAGTGGGGTACGTGAAAATATCATGTAAACTTGCCCAAGCGGGTGGGGGTCCAGTGGCTTCCGGCCTGGATCTTTAACAAGTTAATAGCGGTCGATCCGGCAGGGGGCCATGCCCCAGGCAAAACCTGCCGCCGTCGATTTAAAGGGGCAGGGCTGGGTTTCATTGCCCAGTGCCTGAGGCGCCCCGCTTGAAGGGGAATGCCGACGGGATCGACAGCAAATATTTTTCACCATTGGCTGCCATCCCCGCCATGAGTCTCGATTGTGGGTGGTCCCATATAAATAGAGCTTTGTGGCCTGACCCGTACAAGTGGGGTACGTGGGAAAATCATGTAATAAGGCGCAACAGTATTAATAATGTAAAACAATTTTATTCATAATTGCAGTTTAAATAAAAATAAAATCATGGAGATTGTGACGTAAATAACTATGGGAATTGTGACTTGAATAGTAATATTAGTTTCGGTTACAGACAGAAAAACACACAATCTCCATTAAAATAGATTAATCTCAAATTCACAATATCTATTTGAACTTTCTCTGGTTCATCAGAGATTAATCTATATGCCTGCCTTGAAAACAACATACTAAATCATGGCTTTGCTCCTGCTCATACACCGAGAACTAATACCAGTATGAAGTAACTGAAAGCTAGACCCCAACTCAGAATAAGATTAACACCAATTATCGAGCGATTGATGAAAAGTTCTCGACAAACCACAGAAAAACATTCCATTCTTTTTAAATTTTATGAATTGCAAATTTTAAAAAGA
This sequence comes from Doryteuthis pealeii, assembly GCA_023376005.1. Lineage (NCBI taxonomy): Eukaryota > Metazoa > Mollusca > Cephalopoda > Myopsida > Loliginidae > Doryteuthis > Doryteuthis pealeii. The sequence goes on from CM042140.1 coordinate 87,795,921, forward strand.
AACTTAATAAATGATGTGAGAGGTGTAGTAAATTGAGAGCTGAATATCAAGTACATTTCATGGTTTTCCTATGGCGATCAGCATATCAACCGTCTAGGGTTATTTTGTGCCTTGAGGTTAAGGAATTGTTCTTAAGTTTTTTTTTGTAACATGGTTATACGATAGCCTATAATTCCTATCTAATACATAACCATTTTCAAACAGCTCTATTTGGCCCATAGATGGGACCTCAACAGATACTACCACTCTGGATCAGAGTAGAACTCGAGAATAATGACAAATAAAGTTCGTACTCCCCCCTCCCCTCAGAACGTGAGAATCGCATAGGTGAGAAACTAAGTTACCAAGGCGCATTTGCATGTGTTCTATCCTATCTTTATATATATATATATATATTATATATATATATATATATAATTATAGTATAATGGTGTGTGGGATAAGCGTGACGAACTTACTGGTGGAAAAGAGGCAGCGATGCTTGGAAAGTCTTAAATCTTATGAACTTATGAGAGAGAGAGAGAGAGAGAGAGAGAGAGAGAGGAGGGGGAGGGAGAGAGGGGGGAGAGAGAGGGGGAGGGAGAAGGAGAGGAAGGCAATAGAAAAAAGAGCTGATAAAAAGACCTTGGATTCATGAGTTAGGAGAACAGATTTGGGCGATGAGGCGTAGAAGGAAGAGTGGTAGTGAAAGAAGAAAGCCTGGACGGGATTACAGTTCCGGTTCTATTTTTGAAAACGACGAGGACAGTTTATTTTACAAACTATTTAAACAAAGATGGATGACGAACAACTTCAACCTCGAGTTGATCTCCGATTTTGACGGCTCCGGGTCCGTCGTGGGAGTGGGTTGAGTAAGTGGAGGTAGTCTGTAACCGTGTTACATACTATGTTGACTATTTCTTTTGTAATAAATGTATAATTAAAAAGTAGTGAGGTCCAACCAAAACCAAGCAGACAACCTAACCAGAGTTCCACAGAGATGGTTCAACACTATGCAAAAGGGAATTGAGCCCATAAAGACTGTGTGTGTTGTTTGCCCAATGAAACCTGAGTCCTGCTAAAATGACTGAAATTCAATCGACGGCACTGGCATTACCGGAATTAGGCGAAGCACTGTAATTTTGTTCGAAAATTCGATCCCGCCCGCATCGAAAAAGTGGCGAGGTTAGTCATTCCGGGGTTGTAAGGCGTCAGTCAATCTTGTTGACCATCCCAGGTTTGTCTCACACTGGTGGGTTTTGGCGCTGGGTGATTTGCGATCTGGCGACCGCTGCTGCAGCAAGACACTGCGAACATCATCCGACTATTGGAGTTGGTGTTACGAACGTGCAACCCCCAACACTCACACATAAAATAAATAAAATAATAAATAAAAATATAATGAAATACTTTATAACTTTGTTTAGCAATTCTTCGAGCAATCCTTTTAATATATACATATATATAAAATATATATATTTTTCCGGTCGAAAATGACATCAGGAATGAATGTGTATATATATATATAAATACATGCCAATATATACACAGACATACGTATATATGTATGCGCGAGTGACTGTATACACCTACACACACCAGTAAAAAGACGCATACAAGCTTATAAACACAAACCAAATGCACCCTCCCAACCTCACCACCACTAAAGATTGACTATATTAGTCAGATTTGTAAAATAAAAATTCACTGCATGAAACCCAAGGTCACAGAAATTCCCATATATATAATATATATATATATATATATATAAGAGAGAGAGAGAGAGAGGAGATGAGAGCGAGAGAGAGAGAGAGAGAGAGAGAGAGAGAGAGAGAGAGAGAGAGATGCGAGCTACATTACAAACGTATTTGTTACGGTCAAGTGACGCTGAAAGCATCAGTTCCTGCTCGATAAACCGAAGTTAAGCAGCGATGAACCTGTTTGATACTTGTTAAAGCAGAATTGTAAGCAAGACCTGAGTCTTGGTTTATCAAAAAGACTTGATTCGGCATTATGTGGCCCGAGAGAAAGATTGATATGCCGTAAAATAAAAACCAACCAACGTATTTCATTACTTGGGTGCAAATAAATGAAAAGTTCGGAAGTGAACTGGCAAAAAGCAAATCAAACAATCTTTTCGTTTACGGTTGTAGCGATTTGTCTTCCTTTGTTAAGGATGGAGGTTGAGATTGGAAAAGGGTTATCTTTCCCTTTTCGCCAGAGTTTGCAACTAGAGGGCATACACATTCTGGCTATTTAAACTCAGCCCGGGAAAACTCGCTCTCTCTCTCTCTCTCTCCTTCTTCTCTGGCATCCACAAAGATGCACTAGACAAGTTGTGACTCTGTCAATTAATGCTTGGGTGAGGGCTTTCCTATAACAAAAATTATTAAAAAAAAAAAGATTATAACCATGCCCCCCCCAAACAATACATAACAATTTTCAATACATTCTCAAAAACATTATATCAATAAAAATTACATGCATACAGAAACACAATACACCGCGCCTGAATATCTTACTAGCTACGTGCTAGTCTGAAGTATCTCTCATTTTACTGATGCACCAACACAATACCACTGATAACATTAAGTAGTTTTAAATTTTCTTTCAAAAAATTTTTTCTGTGCCACTTAGTTTTACTCTGAGGGACAACCGTTTTATCCTGATCAACACATTTCCACACTTGGTCACTACCAGTGGCTACAAACCTGTGTATGTACGCAGCTCTTTCTACACCCTATGACTCCACTGGTGTTATACACACCAGTTGCGTCTTTACGACAGCTATTCTATACAGTGAGTGCCTACTACTATTTTCCATTTAGTAGCCTCAAGATTATCTATAAAAACTCTCTTCCTTAGGACCTTCCTAGGTGTTTTGCATTTGTATTGTTTCAAATGTGCTCAGACAATAAATCCTGTATATTTGTTATATGTATCTCTTTGTTGGAAGTCATGTATATTCACCCACGCGAGAAAGCTTCTCTGAGGCCTCCTAACGTATTATAAGAAGTGGTTTAGCCACCAAGCTAGAACCACATTTAATTCGTATACGGTTATCGTTAAAGAATCCATTTTATATCCCAATTTAAAAGACGATTTAGAAACGAGTCATCGTTTATATTTGCTTAACAAAACAGAATCGCTTTTGATATATATATTTACCAACCCCTGCGCGCGAGCAGGATGCGACACAAGGTCAATTTCTTAAGCGGAGTTCAACAGGTTTGAATTCAGAGTTTTCCTTCTCCTAGCCCAGTCTGTCGTACTATTTTATCCATAGCTGGAGGGAGAGTAGGATTCATACCTTTTCCAAGGGTATTAGCGCTAAGTGAAATGCAATTACCACACCCAGGATTTGAACTCGGTTCGACGATTCCATTTCCCATGACTTTAACCATTACACCACGCGCTTTTGATATAACTTAGAGATCTGGTTTTGAAAAGGCAAAATTGACCTGAATGACTTCAGAATAAACTCCTAAACGGGTATTTCCACTGCGCCAAAATAGTGACCATCTTGTAGCACCCGCACCCCTCTTAAACACTATTCATGCGATAAGCATTGCATAACTATCATTCAGTTATACGCATGCGTGTGTGTGCTTATGTATGTACGAGGGTCGTTCGAAGGTTCTAAGCCTCACCCGTAAAGAAGAGACACTTGTTATAAAAGTAGAAAAACAAATTCTGATCTTTGTGTCCATACAAATGTGAGAAGTGTGGCAAATCTAAAAATCGACAAACAGAGATCCGAGACAACGCGTGGTGGTGTAATGGTTAGAGTCGTAAGAAATGGACATGACGAGACGAGTTCAAATCCGGGAGGGGGTTCTTTGCATTTCACATAGCGCTAATACCCTTGGGAAAGTTATGAATCCAACTATTCTCCCTTTAAGCTATGGGTAAATAGTAGGACAGACTAGGCTCTTTAACCTTGGTTAGGCAACCAGTCTAGAAGGTAAACTCTTCAAACCTGTTAAAGTCCACTTAATAAATTGACCTTGTGTCACATCCTGCTCGTGCGGAGGAGTTTCGTAAATATATATAACTTTTTGAAGAGCCATCTTATCAGACAGACAGATAGACAGACAGATGCGAGTTTGTGAAATAAAATCTAGTTCCAATAATGACACTGGCTACTTAGATCACATTGTATGACACTGTCCTTTCCTGTTTGTCATGCAACATGGCCTTGTGCCATGTCTCCCCCCCCCAACAGGAACACGTGATATTGGCTATATTTTTGAGAAGGGGTCATTATCATTCAAAAAAGGGTTCTGACAAATTAACTACTTCTTGTTCGCGTTCTTGCTGTAACGTTTCGACCGTTAGATTCTCCGGGTGTCTCCGGATGTAATATGTACACCTGTATGGAAAGATACTAGTTCTGGTCTCTTCTATTTCAGAGCGCAAAGCAAAAACGTTATCAAACATTTTTCACATGGAATTGTTCTCGACCCCCCACCCAGTACTTTATTTCGCGTATCTTGTTTTGGTTGAGTAGCATGAAGAATTATTATCTTACTCCTTGTGAGTTTTTCACACGATTAATTGTCCCCCAACCTCTTGGCATAAAATAACCCCAGATGGATTGACATGTTTGAAGCTGGCTCCAGTGCAAGTAGCGAGGGAGGGTGGGACCAAAAATTGGTGCATCCACTCACTCCGAGGATATGACTTCTTAATCCGACTCACGCGCCCCCGAAAACTCAATAGAGAAGAAGTAGTGATCATCCCGTAGCAACCAATCAACCAACCAACCAACACCTGTAATAACCAATAGTTTTCACTGGATAAAGAAAGAAAGAAAGAAAGAAAGAAAGAGTTATGAGTTGATCCAAAAAATGATAAGAAAAAAACTAGGCCAGGTTAAGAGAAAAAGAAAGGAAGAAAGAAAGGAGAGAAGGAAGGAAAGAGAAGGAAAGAAAAGAAAAAGAAAAGAAAAGAAAAAGTGTGTTGATTCAAGAAATAAAAAACAGAAAAAAGTAGGAGTATTCATAAGAAAGAAAGAAAGAAAGAAAGAAAGAAAGAAAAAAAAAAGAAAATTAAATTCTGCGCTGGTCCTAGGAAAAAAAAGTCAGATTTAGAAAGAAAGTGGGAAAGAAAAGAAAATTGTGTTGATACAAGAAATGAAAAAAGTGATATTTGCGGAGAGAGAAATTCGAAGTTATGTCGCTTCAATCGTGACTCGTCAATTCACTCGATTTCTCGCCGCGTCAGTTCACTCGTTTAATCATATGACCGTTCTGTACGACAACTTCCCCAATTGACATAAAAGTTGTAGTAATCTGGCAAAGTTCTCCACGCTGAAAAAAAAGTAATCCTCCTTTTCCATAGTGATAATTGTCGAAATAGCTTAATGAATGGAAACTGATTCGAGTAATCGCTTTCCCAACTTAAAAGTCTGACGACAAAGTCTTTCCGCCAACAACAATATTACAGCAGTCTACAACATATCCGCAATACAACGTTCCAAAGCGTCCCACCTCTTTTAATCTTGCGCCTGGCGTTTTTATCCACAGCTGATCACGAAAAAATTTGCATTCTTGCAAGATTTGCATTCTTGCCAATTGTGGTTCCGAAATCGCGTTTTCTTAAATTAAGGCGCAAGAGGAAAAGAGGCGAGACGCTTTGGAACGTGGTATTGCAGATATGTTGAAGACTGCTGTGTATTCTTACAGGTGGAAAGACTTTGTTGTCGGAATTTAGAAGTTGGGAAAGCAATTACTCGAATCAGTTTCCATTGATCAAAAGATGAGAAAAATTAGAAAGAATGAGAGAAAGAAAAATGTGTTAATCCAAGAAAGAAAGAAGGAAAGAAAGAAAGAAAGAAAGAAAATGTTGATCCAAGAAAGAAAGAATGGAAGAAAGAAAAAAAGAACGAAAGAAGAAAGAAAGAAAGAAAAACGAAAGAAAGAAAAAATGTGTTAATCCAAGAAAGAAAAAAAGAAAGAAAGAAAGAATGTGGTGATCCAAGAAAGAAAGAAAAAAGAAAGAAAAATGTGTTGATCCAAGAAAGAAAGAAAGAAAGAAAGAAAGAAAGAAAGGAAAGAACGTGTTGATCCAAGAAAAAAAGAAAGAAAGAAAGTGTTGATCCAAGAAAGAAAGTAAGAAAAAAAAAAGAAAGAAAGAAAGAATGTGTGATCCAAGAAAGAAAGAAAAAAAGAAAGTGTTCCAAGAAAGAAGAAGAAAGAAAGAAAGTGTTGATCCAAGAAAGAAAGAAAGAAAGAAAGAAGGTGTCGCCTCCTAGCCGTGGTTAGTGGATGTCATTTTGCAGCCATGGAGGGTAATTTACACATACTCACCAACTAGATAAGAATAAATTTCATTCATTTGCTTCATCTTTTTTTTTATAAACAGTTTAAGCTAAGTCCCAAAATTATAAATCAACCATCGGCCATAAATTGATATCCTCTTAGTGGTTTAAGGGAGAAAAAACTAAATAAATATATATTTACCAACCCCTCCACACGAGCCGGATGTGACACAAGGCCAATTACTTAAGTAGAATTTAACAGGTTAGAATTCAGAGTTTTCCTTCTCCTGAACAGGTTGCATACCAAGGTTAAAGAGCCCAGTCTACCCTACTGTTTATCCATAACTGGAGGGAGTACAGTTGGATTCATACCTTTCCCAAGTGTATTAGCGCTATGTGAAATGCAAACAGCCTCGTCCAGGATTTGAACTCGGGTCGACGAGTCAATTTCCTACGACTCTAACCATTATGCCACGCGCCTCCATTAAATAAATATGACCGATAACTGAATTGTATCTAGTTGAAGACGTAATTTGGTCGATTGATTGAGTTTAACGGAATGTCAACCTCTATAGGGTTATTTCATGTCTAGAGGTTAGGGAATTGCATTCATTGTACTTGTTCCTTAAGAGTTAGAATAATTTTAAAAAAAGGGATGGTAGCACATATGTAAACTCCAAAAAATTAGAATCTTTAGAATTGAAAAGTTGACCACAGCTTTTAAAATGGATCCGACGTAAATATTTTTGAAGAATGAAGGTAATATTTTCTAAAGTCATTATCATTTTCCTAAAATGCTGTATGAAAAATTGATTTTGATGTAGTCGTTTTTCTTATGCATTCTTCAAAAATTGTGTTTAATTGTAAATTTAGAAGAAAAATTAAATAGTACAAATAATGAGGTACAATTACTTCACAAAACTTGATAAAAAAAAGAAGGTACTTGTGGACTTATACTAAGTTAAAACTTAGAAATTTGAATAGCAGAAGTATGACTTATGATACTAATTTATATTAATGTAAGTACTAACAGGACCTGTGGATATACTACAGTATAATAATTTAATTATTACAACGTTTGATATGTTTACTTAAGAGCTATTGCCAAATAGTTCAATATGTAAAAAGTATGATAATCTTGATTTAACTCTCTTTCACTATTTCTTCTTCTTTCCTTCCTCTTTTTTTATCTTTTCATTGTTCCATTGAAACAGATTAGCGTTATCGTTTCCGCGCTCTCACCCCTCTCTTTCTCATACTCTCTCTCTCTCTCTCTCGCTCTTTCTTTCTTATTATATTTTTCTGTGTAGCATGTCCCTTTTCTTCCCTTTCTTTCTTTGTACTAAAAACTGAATGCTCCATTATTTAGCTGTGGTGACGACACTCATAAGAAATAAGAATTCGGCCAATAAGCAACACCAGATAATCAGGATTGATATTTTTGAATTTCAGCTTGAACGATTTGGACGGTTAAATTTTTAACAAGAGGGAGATGCAAGATGATAATGGTCGTACAAATAAGGAACGGGTGTATTATCATATAGATTACATTTCTATATGAATTATTTTTGTATATTTAAAAAAAAATCAACGTTAATTTTGATGAGTTGGGCTATTCTTAGCACCACATTTTTAGTGTTTACTGTTTTCACCATTATTTCTTAAAGCGTTTCCGCGAAATGGTATTGTTCAAGTATTGAATAATTTTTTTGCTGTTTTTCCGCCGCGGAACGTCACGTTTTCATCGCCTCGTGTACAAGAATATGAAGAGAAAAACATGATCTGACGGACTTATCTACGCATAAAGAAAGAAAGATCAATTGTTTGTGTGTATTGTTTTTGTCTGCGGTGCATCAGTAACAAAAGAACGTGCAAGAAAGAAAGAAAGAAAGAAAGAAAGAAAGAAAGAAAGGTCTATGGTGTAATTCATGTGCTCTCTTATCTCAGACTATCGTGTCAGAGTAACACTGTCCGCTGTCAACAACTGAAGCACATTAACTGAGAAAAGCTGTGGGAAAAGGCAGTGTTACACTTTTCACCCCCAGAGGCGACAGATTTACTTTTAACAGTGGAGTGCAGACTGGTGCATGTTTCTCGACCAAGGTAAATATTCCCTATATATTTTTTTAGATCGCCAATTAATAATAATAATAATAATAATAATAATAATAATACATTTAAATATTTTTCTTGAATTGAGTTCATTATGACATAATGCGTGTGTGTAATATCGTGTGTAAAAAAAACAAACAAAAACAAAAACGGACGCATTGGAAATTTGACAAGTGTTTTTTGACAATTACTTAATCAGTGATTAATAATCACCATAGCGTATTTATTGTCTGTCAATTCCGGTGACGCCATTGTCAAATATAAATAAAGATAAGATAGATTTAGCATTTTCAATTAATTAAATAAGCTTTTCTTTTTAAACGCTTATTTATTTTAAAGATTTGGTTAACTCAACTAATCGTAATTTCGTTGGAACATATTTTAATCTGCCAAGTTTGAAAATTAATTTCATTTCTACTTTTTGTTGTTGTTTTTTGTTGTGTATTTTTTTAGTCATTTTAATTATTTTTTTAGTTGTTGTTGTTTTTTGTTGTGTGTTTTTTTTGTCATTTTAATTATTACTTTTGTTGCGTAAAGTACAAAACTTACAAAATTTACATTCCTTTTGTTTCCTTACGATGTTTTCTTTCTTTCTTTCTTATTTGGTAAAAATGACAGACATATTTGGTTTACACACACACACATAGAGTCAGGAGCCAGTTTACATTATATTCATTATTTGGGTTGTAAATTAAACATAGGCTGTCTTCAACCCTTTTCGGGTCATTTAATGCTGAATCTATTCATTTTGATATAATGTAGCTTACAATAACTGCTGTTGAAATTAAACATCAGAGATCATGAAATCTCAAATCAGACACAAAGGCAGATTTCCAATTCTACATTCTATGTATATTGTAAACGGAACCCCTACTTTATGAGCATTTCAGTTGGTCCCACTTTTAAAGATCATTTTTTCTCAAAAGTGAAAAATTTCCAAAAGAAGTGAAAGTTATTTTTATGTAGAGCAAACATATAAATATATAAAAAAAAATTATTAGTGTACAAAATAAGACATAATTTTGATAAAATTAAAAACAATATAGTTTTGTTATTCATTTACAATTTGAATTTTAGTTTCTGATGAACGTTAGAACGAAATGTGAAAATATTTATCTGCGCACGTAACTTTATAAAAAGAAAATTATTTTTGTGCATTAATTCAAAATTAGAATCTGAAAACTCACCTTGAAATTTAGTATGTTAATGAACAAATAATTGATTAAAAGAATTATGCTGTAATTATATTAAATAATTAAATAAAAGGATGTCGGTATTTTTATTATATTCATATTGAATTCATCTATGGTTGTTGTAATGAATGGGTATATATATATATATATATATATATATATATATATATATATATATATATATATATATAGTTGAATGAAGTGACAAATAAAAGTTGTAGCTTTTATTCATTTATTTGGGAACGATATTATTTATTTTATTCATTTATTTGGGAACGATATATATATATATATATATATATATATATATATATATATATATATATATATACTAGCTAAAGTACCCGGTCCATGACCGGACTAAAATGAAATTTGGATCACCAGGGAGTGAGAGAGAAAGTGGAAGACAGTAGTTAGAGAGGGGGTAAGAGGAAAATAATTCTTGAAACTAAAATCATTGAGAATTTGTATATTTCAGGATTTGTATTTTCTGTTTTATAGTTTAAACTTATTTCATATTATTATACAACAAATTGAAAGTATTCGTTTGTATATTTGTTTGTTTTTGTTTTAAATTTTTTGTACATGACAACAATTCACAGTTAGTTCTTAATTGCATGTTGAGTTTAAAAAGAAGCTGAGAATCGAAAATTTAAATTCTTCGTATTGCAATATCTATTTTTGCTAAAACTTAAGACTATTTAAAACTTATTATAGGGACCACCAATTGATCAGTTTAGGCCATCTTGAATAAAACGGAAATATTTTGTTATTATTTATAATTAATTGATTTTTCATAGAATTTTTTAAAAAAACCTCTTATCGTAACTTGTTTTTAGCTACGTTAAATTTCAGTTGATTTAACAGTGCAAAAATGAAAACATTGTTTTTCAATCATAATTTTCATTATTTCCGTAAGCTGAAAAAAAATTAAAAAATCATCAGGAGTTTATTTAATGTTTTTTCTTTCAAATGGAAAAACATTTTTCAAGAAAATATTAATTTTTCTGCAAGTTTCATAGTGTTAAATATAGGGGGTGGGTAAATTTCACAGGGTAAAATTGGTGGTACCTAGTATTTTAAAAACATTGTTTAAAAACGTTTTGGTGGACCTGATTATCTGGACCCCCCCCCATCTATTTTTTTTTCTTTCAGTTGATTATTATCGATTACACACCAATCTATCAGATTGTAAAAAAAATTCTTAAAAGTTCTTTATTTTTTTAGTATTCACGGGTGCTCATTTCCTCGTATAAGTTTATAGTAAATTGATCCCCCATATCGGAACCGCTTGAACGGAACCCAAATTATTTATTTATTTTCCCATTAAACTAACCCCAACCCCTAACCCTAACCCCTAACCCTAAACCCCCCTAGTTAAAATTTAGTTTTATTACAAAATTTGTATTAATTACAAAACAACAATTTTCATAAAAGTTCACATGTCACATATGAAATCTCTATTTAAACATGCCAATTTTTCAGAACTGAAAAGTTGCACTATAAACTCAGCGATGTTTATTGACTTCACAATAAAGAGTAAAATCATAAAACTTAAAATTTAATTTGTAAGGCAAATTCTGAGGAATATTTTGAATTGTATTTTGAATAATAATTTAAATGTTAGTTGTTTTGTTTTATGGGATATCAACTTTGTTAGTTGTTTTGTTTTATGGGATATCCACTTTTCGGGTAATTTACTAACGAATCATGTCATTTTGATAAACAAAGCGCTTACAATTTTTCGTACTTACATATAAAAAAGTATTGAAATGTTTCAATAACTGGATATTATCGGAAATACTTGAAATAAATTTCGTCTTACAAATAATTGACTACTTATCTCCAGTCGGGCCTTCGACTAAAGATAAAACACCGGATTTTGTCCGTATTAGTAACCTTTGTTTTGTTTTTGTTTTTATCGTGGTTTTAGAAAATAATTAGTTAACGAACCAAAAGAAAAACAGTTTCTAAGGACATTTGTCAATTTTATTGTTATTTTTAACCCTTTAAAACTCTAACAATAAAAATTAATAAATAAATTAAAGAATTAAAAGTCATTTTATTCGAATGAAAATCTTAATAATGTAACCGTAAAGCGTAAATTTTGATTTTCTACAATTTTTATGCATTACAAAAATTTAAATGAGTGTACTGTACAATTTAAGAATATGGACAAACTCGCTGTAAAAAATAATTTAATCTATAAAAACATACAAATTACATATTCAGAAAGACTATTTCATCTTATTTCTAAAGATATAAATATTTTAAAGATTAGAATAGATCCTAAATAGGTAAGAGATTCCAAGCTGCCTTATTTATCGGCTATACGTAGTTTTTTTTTTTTAACTCGCTGTAAAAAAAAAATTAATCTATAAAAACACATACAAATTACATATTCAGAAAGACTATTTCATCTTATTACTAAAGATATAAATATTTTAAATATTAGATCCTAAATAGGAAAGAGATTCCAATCTGACTGGTATAGACTGCACTGCTTGTATCGCAATAATCATAGGCAGCGTGGCTATCCGAAGCCATTTTTTAATTTTTTAACTCGCTGTAAAAAATGATTCAATTGATAAAAACTCACACAAATTATATATTTTGAAAGAGTATTTTCTTATCTTTCTAACGATATAAAAATTATTATACATACCAAAATCTCTCTTTTATAGATTAGATATATATATATCTAATCTATAAAAGAGAGATTTTGGTATGTACGTGTCGACGTATAACAAAAAAACGGGAGGTCACTCAGATTCAAAATCTTGCATACACATTGATATCGTTCTAACTAAGAAAAACTCCAAATTTGGTTATTGATTTTTACTGATTAAGGGATTTAATCGATTAATTAATCCAAAATCACCCAATTTGCGGAACTGTCCGTATATCAGCCCCTCCTGATAATAAAATATTGTCTCTGCCTGCTTATTGTTAAAGCGATAACAGCAGCGAAGTTTTGATTTTAATGAATTAATTTTGCAGTCTAAGCCGTGTGAGCTCCGAATTTATGGCCTATTTATGGTCCAATCTTTAATAATAATCTTTATCTGGAGATAAGTAGTCAATTATTTGTAAGACGAAATTTATTTCAAGTATTTCCGATAATATCCAGTTATTGAAACATTTCAATACTTTTTTATATGTAAGTACGAAAAATTGTAAGCGCTTTGTTTATCAAAATGACATGATTCGTTAGTAAATTACCCGAAAAGTTGATATCCCATAAAACAAAACAACTAACAAAGTTGATATCCCATAAAACAAAACAACTAACATTTAAATTATTATTCAAAATACAATTCAAAATATTCCTCAGAATTTGCCTTACAAATTAAATTTTAAGTTTTATGATTTTACTCTTTATTGTGAAGTCAATAAACATCGCTGAGTTTATAGTGCAACTTTTCAGTTCTGAAAAATTGGCATGTTTAAATAGAGATTTCATATGTGACATGTGAACTTTTATGAAAATTGTTGTTTTGTAATTAATACAAATTTTGTAATAAAACTAAATTTTAACTAGGGGGGTTTAGGGTTAGGGGTTAGGGTTAGGGGTTGGGTTAGTTTAATGGGAAAATAAATAAATAATTTGGGTTCCGTTCAAGCGGTTCCGATATGGGGGATCAATTTACTATAAACTTATACGAGGAAATGAGCACCCGTGAATACTAAAAAAATAAAGAACTTTTAAGAATTTTTTTTACAATCTGATAGATTGGTGTGTAATCGATAATAATCAACTGAAAGAAAAAAAAATAGATGGGGGGGGGGTCCAGATAATCAGGTCCACCAAAACGTTTTAAACAATGTTTTTAAAATACTAGGTACCACCAATTTTACCCTGTGAAATTTACCCACCCCTATATTTTAACACTATGAAACTTGCAGAAAAATTAATATTTTCTTGAAAAATGTTTTTCCATTTGAAAGAAAAAACATTAAATAAACTCCTGATGATTTTTTAATTTTTTTTCAGCTTACGGAAATAATGAAAATTATGATTGAAAAATAATGTTTTCATTTTTGCACTGTTAAATCAACTGAAATTTAACGTAGCTAAAAACAAGTTACGATAAGAGGTTTTTTAAAAAATTCTATGAAAAATCAATTAATTATAAATAATAACAAAATATTTCCGTTTTATTCAAGATGGCCTAAACTGATCAATTGGTGGTCCCTATAATAAGTTTTAAATAGTCTTAAGTTTTAGCAAAAATAGATATTGCAATACGAAGAATTTAAATTTTCGATTCTCAGCTTCTTTTTAAACTCAACATGCAATTAAGAACTAACTGTGAATTGTTGTCATGTACAAAAAATTTAAAACAAAAACAAACAAATATACAAACGAATACTTTCAATTTGTTGTATAATAATATGAAATAAGTTTAAACTATAAAACAGAAAATACAAATCCTGAAATATACAAATTCTCAATGATTTTAGTTTCAAGAATTATTTTCCTCTTACCCCCTCTCTAACTACTGTCTTCCACTTTCTCTCTCACTCCCTGGTGATCCAAATTTCATTTTAGTCCGGTCATGGACCGGGTACTTTAGCTAGTATATATATAATAAAGTAATCCACAGACACGTGTTTCGAGGTATCACCTCTCATCAGTGTGGTTATATATATATATATATATATATATATATATATATATATATATATATATTAGCAGTTATAACAAACACACAATAAGGTCACATATATTAAGACAGAAAAAACAAAACTCATAAATTCAACAAGTAATATTTGTATTATAACAAAAAGATTACAGTAGTCAAGAATACTGATCAAAGTCCTGATGAATATGTTTTTTTAAAAGTTCATCTAATAAAATAAAAAGAAAGTGTTGAGTTAATTCCAACTGAGAAAGAAAGGATAATGCTCAATATACATATCAGCAGTCGAGTAACTTTTTGAGAGAGAAAGATATAGCTTCAGCGGTAGGCAAATATTCCAGGGTCGGGCGATATGGACTATTTAGGCTTAAGTTTGTCTTGTCTTCTCTTTCTTTGAAAACCATCCTTATTTATATCACTCCATAGGATCGAAATCGGTCTTCATTTTAAAAAAAAAAAAACTTCTTTTTTTTTAGGCGCGAACGCTTTTGATTGGTTGAAAATTATTATTTTTAATATTTCTATTTTTTTTCTTTCTCTACCTGCGCTGATCCCATGCGCAGACCCTCCACTTTCGTCACTCCATTTCTGCTTTCAAAGCGTTAACTTCCGGCTCAGCACACAAAATCCATAAAAATTCTATACATTTTTGACGTTATTTGTCTGAACTTTTGAGATGAGGTTTGATAATTTGTATTATTGAGATTTTTCGGACTCTTGTCCTCATCTTTATTATTGTTATATATTTTTGAGGATTTTTCAAATATTTCAAATCGGAAGCGATTAAATTTTCTTTTAAAATATTTCTTTTTTTTTTCTTTATTTGTAATTTTTGCTTTCTTTGTTTTCCGAAAATCACTCGGCATTATTTCGTCTATAAAATGACTTTAATAAGAAAGATTATTTCTTAGAATTTTTCCCATTGTTTGTTGTCAAGTTCAAAGTAGTTATTTTAAATAACTAAGTTGTGCAGTTTATTTTATAGGTATTTACATTTTACCTTGAACTTGAAAGTATGTGGCAAATATTTAAAAAAACATTTAATGCAATTTTTTTTTTGGGGGGGGAGGGAAATCTCGGTTGGTGCTTCAAAACAAACGTTTTTCTCATTAACACACACACGCGCGGCGCACGCTCACACACACACAACACACACACACACACACACACACACACACACACACACACACACACACACACATTACAATGAATTGCAAATGGAATAATAGCGTGACTGATATTTACAGTTCTTTTTAGAAGAAAGCTTACATCATTTTAATTATTACTTTTGTTACGCAAAGTTCAAAATTTACATTTATTTTGTTTCTGTAAGATGTTTTCTTTCTTTCTTTCTTTCTTTCTTTCTTTCTTTCTTTCTATCTTTCTTTTTGTCCAAGAAAAGAGAAGCAATTTTTGTGTGTCTGTAGTTTCTTAACACATTTTCATCACAGCTTGGCTTCGTGAACGAAGATTAAGAAGTGAATAGCCAACATTGACTGCAGGCATGTTCAGTGCTGATGAGGCCAATACGGGGACTGGCAGGCACGATCGCAGTGGCTGCAGCTGCTGCAGCTGCTGCAAATATGTTCAGGATTTGATGGCACAGTTAGGGGGTTCTTTCTCCTGAGTCTTCTTTGTCCTTGAAAGTGGCACAGCATGTGTATTCAAAGGAGGAGACAATATAGTAGATAATGAGACGTTACGCGTCATGGTTTTAAACTAGGGTGGATCATCGGCGATGGTCGATGTAACTGGCTCCAAGGGATTTTTTCAAGAAGTCCTAATATCGCTTCTTTGGTGTCGCGATGTCCAGTGGAGAGTTCGCCGTAAAGTGTGATCTTGGGAAAGCAATAGTTACTCATTCTAGAGACGTGTCCTGCTCAGTATAACTTGGACTTTAGTAGCATGGTATCGATGCTGGTGGTCTCTTCCTGTTCAATAGGGTAGGTCGATTTTTCACTTTAAAAAAAAATCAAATTGTCCATCTATGCGAAAGTTGTGTGTTAGTATACTGAATACTGATACCAAAAATTAGATCTTTTACTTGCACCATTGATTGAGGAAATAGCATCAAAAACCGTCTAAATGAACTAAAAATCCTCGTTTTCTAAAGGCTAAATTCTGCGAAAACGAGGATTTTTAGTGCATTTTAGTAAATGATCTTTGATGCTATTTCCTCAAACAATGGTGCAAGTAAAATATTTAATTTTTGGTATCAGTATTCAGTATACTACTACTCAACTTTTGCATAGATGGACAATTTGATATTTTAAAAAAGTGAAAAATCGACCTACCCTACTGTTCAAGGACTTCAATATTGGTGATGAAGTCACTCCAATGGATGTTGAGGATGGTGCGGAGACAGTGCTACTGGAATCGCTTGACGAGTCATAGGTGGTGTCGCGGGACCGATAAGAATGTCGACCCAACGGACGTTTTGTAAATAGAATAGATAGACACAAACCGAGCAAAGGAGGACAAACACGAAGTTTACGGTTAAACAATTGTGGGGATTTTTGTCCCCGGAAAAGCTCTGTTAAGACCCTTTTGAAGAAAAGGAGACAAACGACTTTTTATACAACAAAATGTTTACTGTACATATAAATGTTAATGTATTAAACCAAACTAGCACTATGATGATCGTAATAGTAACAGAATATAATCCCAGGGAAGGGGGGGGTCGAAACACTAGTTTCAAATATAAAAGCAAAAAAAAAAAAAAAAAAGAAAGAAAGAGAGAAAAAAAAGTCTTACCTTAATTTACAAACAGTTCCGGTGTTGTGGACGGTAAAAAGTCCCTTTAGCGAAAAACCAAGAAAAAAGATCTCTGCCTTTTTAACAACTATGGCACATGTCTAGGCAGAGAAGAGGATGCCCATTGGCCGGCGGTACTCGAAGCAAGTAGCACTAGCCAATGGGATACCACCACTCAACCTCGGCATGGTCAAATAATCTCTTATAAACCAACACTGACACAAAATGCCATACTTAAAAAGTGATGCCACACAATGAAGTAGCAAGATATTGCTGGGATGCAAGCCCGAAATTTAACATTTTGGACTGGGTCTCCTGTGGGAACCAGTATAATGTTGAAAGACCCGAAACTGGTAATGAACGCAGGGAAACATTACTGACGATGCATCCCAACGCATCTTCTAGATGTATTTTCCGAATAAACAGATATCAACCAGGAATATACACACTGTAAAACAACAAAAAGAGCTCAAAAGAGTTCAAAAGTGTTTGGTAGATAAAAAGGTGTTAAAGGTAGTTAAAGGGAATTAGAGGTAATTAAAGGTTGCAGATAAAAATGTCTGCGGAACTTAGCTATAATCCTTGTGAGTTCTGTTCCTCGTCACTTGTTGAGCCATGTAGAAATGGTTTTTGGTATGCGTTTACCGCTCTAGCTTCTACGTGGTGACGATTCCGAGTTGTTGCGGTCTTGGGCTTCTAACGATACGGTCAAGTGTTTCTAGCCAGATGTAGAGGCAAAAAGAGACCGAATTCTTTGGTGCCCCCACTTTTATAGTTAGCATCATGAGACCCTAAGGGACTGTTGCTAGTGTCCGGTGAGGCCGGATAGCCATTCCCTTAATAAATTTCTACACAATAACAAATACTTATTGCGCGTTGGTTACAGAGAAATTACAAAAGTTACAGCAATTAAATGTTCATAAAGGTCGTTAGTCTTCCATGACTATGCTGTCAGCACTCACGGATTCCAGAAGGCAAGCTAAGTTGGTGCCATCGGCCGTGTGGATTTCCCAGGGGTACAGAACCAGATTGATGTCAGGGAAATCTCGCCAGGTAGGGCGCCTTAGGACTGGGACGAAGTGGGTAGTGGAACTGACAATCGTATAGGTTTGTCCTGAGAAGGACAATCGTATAGGTTTGTCCTGAGAAGGACAGTGTGTGAAGTTGGTGCCCGAGGAATCGGGTGGGGAAGACCTTTGTTGGTAAGGAAGTGTTTCTCCTGACAAGGACAGTTAGTTGGTAGAGTTGTCCTAAAAAGGTCAGTGGTGACAATAGGTGATCCACGACCCCTATATTGAGAGTGGCAAGGGCCATGGTTACATACACGCTGATCTTTGTGTCCTTCTGTTGGTGTCTGCTGTACGACACACGTTTATACAATCTGCTAAATGCACTTCTGGCTTTTACCAACAAGCAGTCGGCTCGACTTCCTTGTCGATCTTGATATCTAAAGTGATGTCACACCCCAAGTAGGTGAACAGATGGACCACTTTCAACTCAGTCTCGCCAATTAACAGAAATAAAAGTCTGTCATTAGAAAAGAAAGAAACAAGGCAAATATACTTGTATAAATGGGTGACTTTTATTACGGCGCAAGTGTGTAAGAATATGAAAGAGTTTATAGTAGCTAAACTTTTATTGCTCAGCGGTCTTTGAATACAACCATATATTTTAAGTAACAAGTCCTTTACCTATCTTTGTTTCCAAGGGTGAAATGTATTTGTAGTGGGTTCGTTATAGTCTGTTTCGTTTTGGTTCTAGTAATTAGCGTTGCTGCTCGTCCACTGCTGTTCTTGCCTGCTCGTTGAACTGTTCTTTTTTGGCACGTCCTGCCTCTGTCGCATACTTGATTGATCTGATGATTTTTAGAGTCAACGCCTCCACCTTTCCGGTCCCGATAAGGGGCAGATAACCCATATTTCTCAAACAATGGTAATATGGGGAAGGTTGTACTTTTCCCGAACTGTAAGGTGGTGGAGTACCTCTGTCTTCTTTCTGATTTCTAACACAGAGAACTGGGCAGCCTCTGTGATGCGCTTCTAGACTCTTTCTGTGTGGGAAACAAGGGCAACATTTCTGTTTGAACAGGCTTATTCCAATGCTTGATGGTAACTGGTTTGATCTCAAATTTTATCTCTATTTATATCTATAACTGGCTTCGTATTTAGCACAACATATGCCCCGAAGAAGATTTTTAAAAAATCGAAATATTGCAATATCAGCATAATAAATAACATTTTTTAAACAACATCTACGTGCTTATCATATTATTTACCCTTATATATCGCCGGATTCATTTCCACACTTTTAACTAATATCATATCTATAAATCGGCTAACAGAAAATGGTTCTACAATTTGGAGGAATAGACATAATTGCTTGAGAAAGATGTTACTATTAGGTCAAATTTTATTATTTTGACTCTATGCGAGTTTTTCGCACTAGTTTAGCTGGTGAGTTTTCACTGAAGTCTGAGTGACAGGAAATGTCCTCGGGTCTTCAGGACTGTTCTAAGTATTCCAGCTGACCTCAACAACAAATCTCCAATTCTCTTAGTTTCCTTTCCAGGTCATGGGGACCATTCCAATGGTTCCAACTACAATTGGTATTACCATCACTTTCATGTTCCATAGCTTTTTCAGATCTTAGTATATGTCTATCATTTCGCTTTCTTTCATTTTCACTGTAATGGAAAAATCTAACAGACAGTTTTTTCTTCGTATTAATTAATACTAGGTTTGGTCTTTTGGCCGATATCTGGTTATATCTGAAAAAAAAAATCATTAAACTGCATCTAATGGTGAGGTTCCAATTCTAGAGTATCCCTTCATTGCCATTACTCCCAGGTCCACTCTGACACGGGTGGTTGTAGATATTAAAGTCCCGTCTATGGATTTAAATTGATAAAGAAATGGTTCTTAAAAAAATTGAATATCCAGCAAGAATGAATAAAACAAAAACGTCTTCGGCATAAAATATCCTAATGGTTGACATGACTCCATCCAACCACGACCTACTTATGATAATAAGTAGGTCGTGACCCAACCAACCATCCAACCAACCAACCAACCATCATCATCATCATCATCATCATCCCATCGTTTTCATTGTTTATTTCTTCTTCTTCTTCTTCTTCTTCTTCTTCTTCTTCTTCTTCTTCTTCTTCTTCTTCTTCTTCTTCTTCTTCTTCAGAAAAAAACCCTGTTATACCATCATCATGATTATCATCATGATCATGATCGTCGCCGTCGTCATCATCATCATCATCATCATTATCATCATCATTTTTTTCATTGTTTATTTCTTCTTCTTCTTCTTCTTCTTCTTCTTCTTCTTCTTCTGAAAAAACTGTTATGCCATCATCATCATCATCATCATCAGTAAATTTGGAGCCTCGTCCAGTCTATTTAAGTTTACTTGTCATCATTTTTTCATTCTACTTTTAATTTCCTCAAATACCCTTACCAGATTGCTTGCCGTTGGTAAAAGGAACAGATAATCTATACATAATTAAAGGGCAGTTGTGTGTATCTGTATGTCCAGAAGTAAATATATATACATATTAAATATCACCAGGGCTTGGTTTTTGAGCAAAAATAATGAAGATTTGATTTATATTCGTGAATATAATTAAAAAAAAAAGAATTTAATAACTGATAACCGCATAGATTTTTTTCATTTAATATTTTAGAAAGTAGACATTAACATATCTATTCAGAGTAGCTGGATCAATGTAAGTGTAGCGTTAGTTTCGTATTTGCCTGGGAGAGTTGTCTGCCTGGTTTAGTTTGCTGGTGCCCGCTAGGGGAATTAGTATTTAAGCGGCTGGTTCAAAAGGCTTCTCTCTCTTTTCCTGTTCCAGTAACTACGAGACACATGGAGTAGACACGGTCTACTCCGTCTCGTTGGGGCTTTTGGCCCCACTTACATTACTGTAAGTTTTTAACACAGCATGGACTATCCCTAGTCTCATGTCTGTGGCTTTTATATGTTATCTTGTACCATTCATGAATGTGTATTTCTCTGTCTGTATTTATCTGTTTACATGTAACTTGTTTTACCATGTACTTTGTATCTCGTCATATCCATGTGCTGTAATATATTAAATGTTTTGTCTGTTAACCTTCGTCGGAGTTTTGTATTCAAAGTATATATAACTTTGAACCATTCTTACATAAGGTCTATTTGTTTACATAGGTACTTAAATGGGGCATTCCACGAGGATCCAACTCACGATTCAGTAATAACGTATCTGCGGGACTAACTTTAAAAAAAAAATCCAACTCTACCCAGGCGACGCCGGGTAGCCGCTGCTAGTCACTTTGAAAGTTCAATGATGAATGTACGTTTTTAAAAATGTTTAGGTCAACTCACTTTATTGCTATAATTTGTGTACCTTGCCTGTCCAGTTTCATGATGTGAAACAATTGGTTGTTGTTCACTTTTCGGTGCTGTAGATTCACTAATGGTTTCGAATTCAAACATCTAACGTCTAGATTTGCCGGTTTAAATCTATCAATGGATACATTATCCCATTTTACATTGCGCAAAACAGTTAGAAATGTATCCACTTGTTTCGGGACACTTGTATAAGTCGTTGGATATATATATATATATATATATATATATATATGGGAGAAATATGAGAAGGTTAATCCGACAATATGTGGAGAAAAGTAGACAAACACGGGATGTTATGGAAACTGGATGTTTATTGTCGATGATGCAACGTTTCGGTCATTTAGACCTTCTTCGGGACTCAGATATAGTTCTTGTTTCAATGAAGGGCATTTTCAAAATGGTGAATACAGTAGGTTGTCAGTAGGGGCAGGGGTGGTTGGGGGTGGGTAGTCGAGAGAGAGAGTCTCTAGAGAGAAGAAAATCCACTACCCACCCCAACCACCCCTGCCTCTACTGACAACCTACTGTTTTCACCATTTTGAAAATGCCCTTCATTGAAGCAAGAACTATATTTGAGTCCTGATGAAGGTCTAAATGACCGAAACGTTGCATAGTCGACAATAAACATCCAGTTTCCATAACATCCCGTGTTTGTCTACCTTTCTCCACATATTGTCGGATTAACCTTCTCATATTTCTCCCATATATATATATTTCTCCACACACACACAACACACACCACATATATTATGGAAAAGGCGACTTACCGGTGAATATGGTCACAATGGTTAGTTGATGCAAAATACAGAAAGGTAAGACAGCGATATAACAAATAAAAAGTGCTCAGTACGTTAGTAGAGCAAATTTATTGTAATACAGGTACAAGTGATAACCTACTCGAGTTTCACCATAAGGATCTTCAGGGTTAAATCCACTGGATTAATCAAAATATTGATTAATTGCAGTCGATTACACGTGTGTGTCTTTCGCGATAAACGGTTCGTTACGAGGTAGTCATAACGAACCGTTTATCGTAACGAACCGTTTATCGTAACGAACCATTTATCGCGAAAGACACACACGTGTAATCAATATCTTGATTAATCCAGTGGATTTAACCCTGAAGATCCTTATGGTGAAACTCGAGTCGGTTATCACTTGTACCTGTATTACAATATATATATATATATATATATATATATAAATACAGAGTGTTCGGGATAGATTTGACATATTTATATTTGGTCATTTTCTCCGTAGGTTTGACGTATTGACGCACACTACGCATCATTTAAAAGCTTTGATCCTTCTTCATTCATATACGTGATGCAGATAGAATGGATGACCAATGCTCCCTGAATACTGTAAAAACAATCAGGCATGAATTGAAAAATTTGCAATGGAGACTACGAGGCTGTGGCTAGAAGAAAGCAACATAACAGACGATCTGATTGCATTCATACAGCAGAATTCCTCGAAAATCTGCAGACAAAAATGTTGGAGGACCCTCACACGCCTACATGCTAAACACTTTAGTCAAGACCTGGATAGAAAAGGTAGCCAATGGTGCCATATGTATGGCAGCAGGATTCGGTCCCTACTACACCTCTGAGAAAAGTAAAAAATGATTGTCGGTGAATTTTTACGACTACACCAGTCCCAATGTTTGGCCTCCGAACTCCCCAGATCTTAACCCCATGGATTATGTATGTGGTGCTGTTGAGAAAGACACCAATCGCCAGCACAAAAGCCCAGTGAATTAGAATACAAGGAGAACCACTGTTGACTGATGCCAGTGAATTGATAGAATTAAGGTAGTTTTTGAGAGCCTTCCCAGGGAAACTGTAACTTCAGCTTGCTCCAGGTTACGGAGCAGGATTGAGGCTGTAATTGACGCTAATTGGCGTTTATTTTGAATGAAACTTGTTGAGAGTAGTGTAATTTCTGTGCCTGTTGAATTTCTTTACAATCCATTAAATTTTGTAGTTACCAAGCACCTTTTCTTTTTCCTTATGAAACTGTCAAATTTCTCCCGAATACACTATATATATATATATAATATATATATATATATATAAATGTTATTTCCTATAACTCCAACATAAACCAAGGGGAACCACTCTTGACTGATAAATAATTTATTTATTTTCCCATTAAACTAAACCTAAACCCTAACCCTAACTCTAAACCATAACCCTAACCCTAAACCTAACCCCGTCTTCTTTTTTTCCTAGTAGATCAATAAATAAATAGATAATTTTTCAATCAAGGGTGGTTCCCCTTTGTTTATGTTGAGTTATAGGAATAACCCCTATATACATATATATATATATATATATATATATATATATATAATATATAATATATATATATATATGAGGAAAAGGAATTGAATCCGTCGTATGTTGTATATTAAGAAAGATTGAAAAAACACAGATTTAAATGCCCTGAAGATGATCTAATTAATAGATTGAAACACTGCAGCATCGGCCAGTAAACTCACCACTTACTCATTTAAACCTGTGTTTTTCATTTTTCTTAATATACTACATATATATATACATTATATATGAGAGAGAGAGAGAGAGAGAGAGGAGAGAGAGGGAGAGGAGAGAAAGAGAGAGAGAGAGAGAGAGGGGGGTGGGGAGAGGGGAAATTTTTACATGTGTGGGAAGTAAAAAATTGCATGGAAAATATCTAAGTTGCCCTACATGTTATTTTTTTGGGGGGGGGGTATGAGGGGGCGAAAATTAAGATTAGATTCGTCTTTACAACTACTCCCCTCAATAAAATATGTTTTTTTTTTTTTAAAGAAAACATTTACGCGTGTTTCAAGTGTATACATTTTTAGAATACTGCAAATACAACTTATAATTCCACATTTCCAGAGAAGCAATAAAATATTTTTTCTAGTCGGTTGAAATGAGTTTAACATTTTCTTTCGTTCCCTCGTGTTTAAAAAAAAAGACCATTAAAAAGGCTATGATACTACGACTTGATATTGCAAAATATACGACTTCACGTATTTTGTGAAAAATAACGTGACGGCTTCATTTTGGTTCCAATGTCGATAACTTGATTGGCTAGGCGATAATTGCATCAGTCCACTCCCACCGCCCAAAGTTAAACTTCCTTGTATTTTCTTGAAACCCAAGGTCTTGGGGTACCAAAAATAAAATTGTACCAGTATTAAACTCATTCCCACGATACCAGAACCCCAACTCCTAAGCGAATAAAAAAAGGAAATCTGGATTTGGTTGGGAACCTTAGAGCCAATAACTTTTCTTTGGATTGTCCAATTTCAGTAAATTTAGCATCATTTTATAGGGTTATAATCATTCTGTCCTAAAATCTCATTATAATTTGCTTATAAATTTCACACAGAACACTTGTAAATTCCTTAATGGGATTTGAATTATCTTCATTTATTTGCTATGACTCCTAATTTCATAAACCCTCCTGGAAATATTTGCTTTTTCCTACAAATTCTATTGCCTTTATTTACCCCTTAAAAGCTTTTGTCATGTCACAGCCAGTGAATACATGAAGGTCAAATAGGCAAGGAAGTTCCCTGATGTAAGGAAGTGATAATCGAACTCACTACTAGTCTGTTAATTTAGCTGGCAAACCATTACACCATGTCAAGTAGAGTTAACTTTAGATATTAAGTGGGTATGGCCAAAATTTCACGTGTTTTTGTTTTTTTAACCACATCCCATGATCAAAAAAATTTGGAAAAAAATGAATGAAAAAACGTAATTTTTGCTGAATTAGGAAAAGGAAGGATTTTCAAAAAGCACACGTAAAAATTATTTGTTTTACAGTCTTTAAAAGGAGGGAATTTTATAAATGAAATGTATATCTGTCAAAATGGCGGGTTTTGCCCGTTTTCTCTCTCTCTTAAAGATGTGCTCTTTTTTTAACGTAAGAGATTCATAGAAAAAAATTTATATGTAAACATAAGCTTTGTTCTTAAGGAAAAAATTGAAATCACTTACAATTTATAATTTTTGCAAAAGCCTAAAGAAAGAGGAGGTGCTGTAGTACTGAAAATTTGGCAATACCTAATATTATGTTAGTTCTCTGAATGTTTTAAATGAGGCTTGATAATTAGTATTATTTGGATTATTCGGTCTGTTGTCCTCATCTTCATTGTTATCTGTACAACATGTACTACAACTACGGTTAGAGGAATGAGAACAGGATACCCACATGGACTGAATAAAGGGTTAGGCTCAAAGTCCCGTGATGGCTCCTGATTACAACATAAAGGTTCCCGAGTTCGAAAAGAAGGTTCCCGAGTCTGAGAAAGTTCCCGAGTCCGATAAGAAATACCTGAAGAAGGCGGAGGGCACATCGACCGAAACGTTGATACAGATAACAATGAAGATGAGGACAATAGTCCGAATAATCCAAATAATACTAATATTATGTGTTGACCAAGAAATTTTTGAAATCTGATAACTATTGAGAATTCTGGGGTATGGGGGTTATCGTCCTTTGTCTGCGAGCCTCTGTTTCAAACCAACCAATCATGAGCCAGCATACTTTGGCGGCAAAGCCGAATAAGCAAACTCATGCCACTCTTCTGATCCAGCAACCAAAGGGGACAGACCTAAATAAGGGTCGCCCCTATTCTTCAACAGACAACCAGAATCGGAGTCGGACGCAAAACAGAAGTCCATCATATCCGAACTATCAGAAGGCCGTAGCAAGGGCTCCGTTAATACCCCATATCTCAGGATACACCAGATAAGTTATTACAAATCATTATTTGCGCAAACTAAAGTTTGCAACCTATTGTTATTCTGTAATACAGTCTTTTATTCATATTTCTAGTTGTTCGTTTTATTTCTTTAACTCTCAACCTGTCTGCCACACTCTTGGTTAACTCCATTAGAAACCTTGGAGTATTGCCGTTAGAGTCTTCTCATTTCTTTATATAACTTGCTTCAACATGTCTTGAAATTCCTTCTTAGCTAATTTGCTTTTATCTTGTCATAGTCTACGTGACGTAAAGTGAACCGGTCAGCCTGTACTTTGTTATGACGTCTTGTTTATATGTTAACCACTTTCTTTATCGTTGGCGTAAAGGACGGCTAATGTCCAGATATTGACAAAGTACGTCTGTGAATGGTGTTTTGTGTTAACGCTTCACTAATGCCAAAGTATTAGGCCGGGTTAGCTCAGTCGGTAGAGCGTTCGGCTAAACACACATGGTTCCTAGTTCGATTCCGTCCTGCGCAACTCAGCGTATGAGTAGCACAGGGATCTGTGGCAGTAAGTAAGGAGCTGATGGTAGGTGGTGGCGCTCCACCTCAGATGCCAAAACAATCTCCTTGGTTAAGCGCTAGTGAAAAGGGATAGACTCCCTCGCTGATTGCTGATACGGACTTTAGCCGCCACGACGACTGTATTAATGCGTAAACTCCAGTTATTGTAGATGTGTCTCATTATACGTTAAAGATGTGTAACCAATAATTCAAATTTGAAAGAAAAATCCGCGCGAATATGAATGTTTTTTTTACGTCCGTTATAGGTATGCATGTACGAAACTACGAACTTTTTTATCGGCAATATTATGATTATACTCATAAGAAACGCACCCTTTCTTCTAAAATATGTATGATCAAAAGTGTAATAATCCGTGTTTTATATTAATAAAATCTCGGAAAAGGTTTATCTCCTATTCTGATGCTTTTTTATATTGGTTCTCTTGCGGGCCTCCGTAAAAAAAAACAACAAAAAAAAACATCGTCCAATGAAAAACAACACTAAAAAAAAAAAGACTAAAAGTATTATTCAATAAAAATCCATTTTTTAAAATCTAATCAGTTTGAATTTATTATATTTAGTATTTTATATTATAAGGTTACCACCAAAATAGGTCAGTGATCAGTTTAGGCACTATGTTGCTATTACTCTCTTTCTTTACTTCTATATTCTATCTGCTCATCTGTGGTTTGGCCGATACTGACTAAAATCTCTTTCTAATCTAAACAGAAGAGGGTCTTCTCCACCGATTCTCACGGTATCCACGGAAGGATCAAAGGATGAAGTCAAGCCTTGTCATTCAATCCTTCAAGGCCGCCGGCTGCACTTATAACACCATTTTGGTTTCTACACTACTGTACATAAGTATTAGGAATCCAATAATTATGTAACCACATATGAAGAAGGAACGTAAATATTTTTGAATTTATTTTATCTGCAAAAAGAAATAACGAACATAAAGAGTTTGTTACAAAGAAAAAAGTTAATTCAAGATCAAAGTATCTGATGGGGGGGGGGAAATTACTCGCCGTTATATTGAAAAATAAGTAAAACAGTCCGTTTTTTTTACAAACAGGGTCAGTTTCTTTAATTGATAATTCTTGTTTAGCAGAATTCTGTATTCATGGTTCTTTTACTAAAAAGCTCTCGCATCGAAACTTATAAGAAAATCTTTTATATAATTATTCGCAGACTCTTATCTTTTAATAGAAAAAAAATCCTTGTTTTCTAAAGGCTAAATTTTGTGAAAAAACAACTTTTTTTTTAGTGCATTATTAGTAGATGATCTTTGATGGCTATTTCCTCAAACAATGGTGCACAGTAAAAGATCTTAATTTTTTGGTATCAAGTATTACAGTATACTAATACTCCAACTTTTGCATAGCATGGACAATTTGTATTTAAAAAAAATGAAAAATCGACCTCTCTACTGTAACACTATGTACTTTGCAAAGGGGTAAAAATCACCCAAGGTGCCACCTGTTTCGCTGTGGGTGTGATTTCATGATGTTTAAGGATGGAATCCAGTGGCTGAGCTGACATGGACATGCAAACTCCACTGTAGCCCTCACTTGTCGAGAGAGACCGCCCTCTGATCTGTTTGCATTTCACATAGTGCTAATACCCTTAGAAGGCAGACTCCAATATTTTCCATCCAACTAAAAGTAAATAATAGGTCCAGACTTGGTTGTTTAAAAAAACNCTCGAGAGAAGCGCGAGCTAGGCGTTTGGTCGACGAGGACTCGGATGATTGGTTGCACCTTGTTCACTTCTTGTCCGGGGAGCAGAGCGGCGTTGACATCTTGTCCCCTGGCTCGTTTTCCCGGACAGATTGAGGCCATGTGTCCGACGCCGCGACATTTGAAGCAGCGTATGCGCCCACGTCTTTCGTCCGTGCTAATCTTGCACTCCTTAGCCCTGTGGCCACGCCTTCCACAACGGAAGCAATTCACTCTGACTCGATGGTCCAGCCTGGGGGAGTTGTATGGCCACTCTGGGCCGCCTGCGCAGCCATTGCAATTGGCTGCCCTAGCTCTGCCTCATCCCTGACGATAGCCCGTGCGCGCTCAAGCAAATGCTCCACCGGCGTTGCCTCTATACTGGTGGACGCCCTCAACAATTGTTTCACTCGAGCCGGGAGTCCTGCCACAAATGCGTATACGAAGGTACGTTCAGGCAATCCCCCAAACAAAACCGCCAGCTTCTTCAGTGCCGCAAAGAAGACATCCACCGTCTCGCCTGCCATCAACATCCGGGTTGTGAAACGTTCATACGCAGTGCAGGGGTCCATCGCAAAGGCTTTGTATAGCGCAGCTTTAATCAGCACAACATCAGCTTTTTCATCGTCTTTTAGCTGCTGGTATACGTCCAGAGCGCCTCTCATTAGTCGCAGGGGGATGACTAGATCGACCTGCTTGACCCCACATAAGCGACACGTCAGCTCCACCACAGATGTGGAGCCGTCGAATTCAGGAATGAGTTTGAGGTCGAACATGGCGTCCGCCATTATGTGATGATATTATACAACCTCTATGCCGAAATAGCTTCTAGTATGAAAAAGAACAGAAAATAGAGTGAAAAAAATAAATTCGACTTGTTGAAGAGAGGGGGGGTCAACAATGTCGTCGCCGTCACAAAATCTATAGCACAAAATCCGTTGTCGTCGCAAAACCACCAACTCAAACATGTTCAGCAAGCAGCTGAAAAATCGCAACTCCTGCTGTCGTCACCCCACTTCTACTTATACAATTTTTCTTTCAACATCCGGGTGTCTGCACCACACGCACGAGATTCTCGAGCCAAACCCGACCGCTGGAATCATCATAGCCATCATCCGGGCACCTGGCGCTTACATCCGGGACTGCAGCTTCTAGACTTCGGTGACATTGTTTGCATTCTGAAGGAAGCGGGTTCGATTCTACAGTCCGACATGTCAGGCAAAGCCTAGCCCGCTTCCTTCGAGAATACGGCAGGCCTTGACGTTCGCCACTCACCTCGTGTTCTCTGTCACAGATTCTGAATAATTAAATCAGAAATTTTTAGAAACGTTTTGGAGGTCCATAATGTTGTAAAACAAAATATATATCTCAGTGGAGTGGAGTGAATATGATGCTTTTTAAGTTAGTAGTTATTTTTTCAAAAAGTACTAAACGTTTTATCTTATTCATTTAATTTTCCCACCCCACTCAGGCAATATCTTTCTAAAATTAATTTTTACACTCCCTGGAGGGTGATTTTTTATGCTAGTCTTTATAATTATTATTATTACATTATAAAAAAGAAAAGACAACTCCTAGCATCAAGGTAACAACTCCAGAATTTTGCGTTCAGAAATCTTCTAACAAAGAGATCTGTATCTCGAAATATTAAGAATAAATCTAAGGTTAACGAATAACATCATAGTTACCTCATTTTTCTTTACACTTACTTTGTGATAGCCTTCAAAACCAACTACCAAACCAATTATTTTTCTATTCCCATATATATATTATAATATATATATATATATATATATATATATATATTTGATGTCATATTTGATGTCATATTTCAAAACCGTCTCCTTTTTTCAAACTTCAGAAATTTTTTAAACAGACTGAATAACAAGGATTACCACTCACTTTCCTCATCATTCTGTGATATATAATTTCTTATCTTATGTCCTGAAGATGATCTAATTAATAGATCGAAACACTGCAGCGTCGGCCAATAAACTCACCACTTAACCCATTTAAACCTGTTTTTTCATTTTTCTTGATATATTACATACCGTCGGATTTACTTCCTCTCTTCACACATATATATCTTATTATAATGGAGATTGTGTGTTTTTCTGTCTGTAACCGAAACTATATTCCTACTCAAGTCACAATTCTCTTAATTATTGACATCACATTCTCCATGATTTTATTTTTATTTAAACCTCAATTATTAATAAAATTGTCTTACATTATTAATACTGTTAACCATATCTACATGGTATTTACTGCGTACCCCACTTGTACGGGTCAGGCACAAAGTCCCTATTAACGTGGGACCACCCACAAGCCGAAGCTCATGGAGTGGCAGGTGAAAAATTGCGTCGGTCCCGTCGGCATTCCCCCTCAAGGGGGGCGCCTCAGGCACTGGGCAATAAACCCAGCCCTGCCCCTTTAAATCGAGGGGGCAGGTGTTGCCTGGGGGGATGGCCCCCTGGGATCGACGCCATTAATTATATCAATGGTCCAGAGGCCGAAGCCACTGTAGACCATATCTACATGATATTACCGCGTACCCCACTTGTACGGGTCAGGCACAAAGTCCCTATTAACGTGGGACCACCCACAAACCGAAGCTCATGGAGTGGCAGGTGAAAAATTGCGTCGGTCCCGTCGGCATTCCCCCTCAAGGGGGGCGCCTCAGGCACTGGGCAATAAACCCAGCCCTGCCCCTTTAAATCGAGGGGGCAGGTGTTGCCTGGGGGGATGGCCCCCTGGGATCGACGCCATTAATTATATCAATGGTCCAGAGGCTGAAGCCACTGTAGACCATATCTACATGATATGATATTTACCGCGTACCCCACTTGTACGGGTCAGGCACAAAGTCCCTATTAACGTGGGACCACCCACAAGCCGAAGCTCATGGAGTGGCAGGTGAAAAAATTGCGTCGATCCCGTCGGCATTCCCCCTCAAGGGGGGCGCCTCAGGCACTGGGCAATAAACCCAGCCCTGCCCCTTTAAATCGAGGGGGCAGGTGTTGCCTGGGGGGATGGCCCCCTGGGATCGACGCTGTTAATTATAGCAATGGTCCAGAGGCCGAAGCCACTGTTGACCATATCTACATACTGACAACATGCAATTATATTTATATATACAATAAAATAGCGGTTTACAGTGTGAACGAAAAGGCTAATTTGCATATTGATATTAAAAATCGAATTTAATAAATATGTGCTTAGTATTATTGATTTCTAACTGTTTGGCTTTATTTTAATGAATATAAGCAAAAATCTCTTCAATGAATCTTAAATGAAATCCATTAACAAGATTAAATAACTGTCATTTTATTCTTTACTTCCTCTTATAACTAAATACTTAAATTAGAAAAAATAACAATGAAAGACGAGAGTGATGGAAGAGTAAGTTTAGTTGTTCCATTTTTATTATACTCCCTCTGTTTCAAATCTTTTATTATACTCCTCTGTTTCAAATCTTTTTATCTGTATTCTTATTTAGTTTCATTAGCCTTTCTAATTTAATACAATATTTTATTACATTAAAACTTAAATACTTGCACCCGGAGGGTGTATATATTTGCTAGTATATATAATAAATAAGTAATCCATAGACACGTGTTTCGAGGTATCACCTCTCATCAGTGTGGTTATACCTTAACAGCTACCCCTGGCCGGGTTTGAGACCTGAATGAACTTTCGTTTGACCAAGCCTCTTACCCGTGCGGCCAGAGGCAGCTGTCAAATATAGGAGAATATTTAATTGCTACATTTCTAAGCGGAAATGAATTCACTAGAGTCCTCAAACTATATATATATATATATATAATATATATATATATAAAAATGTTGTTCTGGTTCGCACGCAAGGATTGAAAAAAATAACATAGCGTTCAACCGTTATTACACAGCCATTATAATAGAAAAGTTGCAGAAACACACACAACCTATCAAATATCGGACATATTCTGCCAAAATAATAACTCAATGCCTGAAGAAGACAACAGATCAGAAACATGTGTCACATATGTAAGATAAAAAGAATTTTTAAAAATTTTCTGAGAACATAATACATTTTGCGGACCTTCTTTTTTATTATATATATATATATATATATATATATATATATATATATATATATATATATATGAGGAAAGAGGATTGGAATAAATCCGACCGAATGTGGTAGATATATATCTATATCTATATCTATTTATTTATTTATAATTAATAATACAATTTAAAAGTCGGTCCTATATCTATATATATACAGTGGTACCTTGCCTTCCTCATATACCAAATCAATTTTCCCCATTGAAAGAAACTGAAATACCAATAATCAATTTATTTATTTATTCATACACTGTTATTTACACTTGTTTTTGTTCTTCCATTTCAGATTATTAGTTGGAGTTCACTTGACTGGATACGAAGCAAATACAATTCAAATTGGGAGTGGGACTCCATCTTGGGCACAGCTTTTGATTTGGGAGTCCATGTCATTTTTACTTATCTCCTCTTTCAAAACATTACTTACGTTGAGGCATTTATGGGTCTTTTGATCTGCCTAACTCTAAGCTACTCTTTGCTTTTCTCTAAGAAATATGCTTGGGCCAATCCAAATAAAGTTCCAGCCTGGATAGACAAAAGAATTCAACCTCTGATGCCATGGTGGACAAACAATTAATTTCATAGATGTAATCCCACTGTTACACCTGTGCATGAACAAAATGCTCTCCTAAAATTTATACACACCTTATTGGACTATAATTTTGTATTTTCAATTTTTTTTTTGATTCAGATATAAATTCATGATTTTGTATCTAACTATTTGTGTCACAATTATTCCTAATCATAAAATTATTTGTAAATAAACACAGAAGTAATAAATGATGAAAGTGTGTATACATTTTAACCCCCACCCAATAAATATATATATATATATATATATATATATATATATATATATATGAAAGGTAAAATGGATATGAATCTGACAATATGTGTAGAAAGTTTTGTAGAAAAAACAAAAAGTTTTGTTGACAGAAATCTGTTTCGACCTAATGAAGAGGTCTTTATCAAAGCAACATTGTAAACGGAAAGACAAAATAAATATATCATCAATCACGAGGCACAGAACGTTCTCGATCGGTACCAGAATTTTCAAAATTTTTTTAAAAATGCATATTTCATGTTAAAAATAAAATAAATTTTATTTAAAAAAATTATAAGCACCTTTATCATTAAAAAAAAAAGCTCAAAAGAGTTTGCAAACTCTTACTGATCGAGAGCGTTC
The DNA here is from genome assembly GCA_023376005.1 of Doryteuthis pealeii. Taxonomy (NCBI): domain Eukaryota; kingdom Metazoa; phylum Mollusca; class Cephalopoda; order Myopsida; family Loliginidae; genus Doryteuthis; species Doryteuthis pealeii. The sequence continues at coordinate 87,829,550 of CM042140.1, forward strand.
TGTATATATAATTTGAAAATTCATTTATCCGAAACTTCAAATATAACACATTCTTCATTTTTCTATTCAGTAAGTGAATCATATATAGCCAAAGCTCAAAATTTTGACATGTTCTTCCAAAGACTGATTCATGCTGATTATTATAATTTAGGAGATGAAGGAGGGTGCAGGAGGTACATTGTACCCTGGCCTAGGGTTCCAAAAGAGGCTAGAAAACCAAAGACCCAGGAATTCCCCAAAATGAGAACCTTAAAACTCATGCCACAAAACTAGTGAGTAAGGTATGTGGGCTTGAAAGAAACTTTGTACCCTTTTCTAAAATTCCTATCAGAGGCATTGTTGATTAGTATTATCTGCGTTATTCGGACTATTGTCCTCATCTTTATTGTTATCTATACAACATGTTAATTAACACAACACTTACCTCAGCTATGGTTAGCGGAATGAGAACGGGATACCCCCGTGGACTGAATAAAGAGTTAGGTTCAAAGTTCCGTGATGGCCCCTGATTACGACAAGAAGGTTCCCGACTATGACAAGAAAGTTCCCGAGCCCAAAAAGAAATACCTGAAGAAGGCTGGAGGACATATCGGCCGAAATGTTGTACAGATAACAATAAAGATGAGGACAATAGTCCGAATTACGCAGATAATACTAATCATCAAGTCTCATCTCAAACGTTCAGAGAAATAGTGCTGTTGATTATTAATCTTTTATATAAGAATGAATTTCTGTGTCGATTTGAGATTTTGTGTGTGTGTGTGTGTGTGTGTGTGTGTGTGTGTGTGTGCATTTATTTCCAAGATGATTTTGACCAATTACCTATATTCCCTGATCCTGATATATTTGGAAATCAATTCTGAAGACTATTGTGATCCAAAGTTTAGAGCTTTTTTTTTTATTACTTTATATTGTAAATCCCAGGAAAATCATCTTGATCCTTATAAATGGTCTGACAGGAAAGTAGGGGCTTCAATATCTATCTAAGTTGAAAGAAGCAGTCAGTATTAAATTGGTGATTTTTATACATTGTATTTGAAATTTGTATCAAACAGATCATGTAATATCAATACAATAAATATCATATGTAATGAACAGTGTGACTTTTTCTGTGTTTCTTTGTTTCTCTGTACATAAATTCTGTTATTATTACTAGCAAATATATGCACCCTCCGGGTGCAAGTATTTAAGTTTTAATGTAATAAAATATTGTATTAAATTAGAAAGGCTAATGAAACTAAATAAGAATACAGATAAAAAGATTTGAAACAGAGGGAGTATAATAAAAGATTTGAAACAGAGGGAGTATAATAAAAAATGGAACAACTGAAACTTACTCTTCCATCACTCTCGTCTTTCATTGTCATTTTTTCTAATTTAAGTATTTAGTTATAAGAGGAAGTAAAGAATAAAATGACAGTTATTTTATCTTGTTAATGGATTTCATTGAAGAGATTTTTGCTCATATTCATTAAAATAAAACCAAACAGTTAGAAATCAATAATACTAAGCACATATTTATTAAATTCGATTTTTTAATATCAATATGCAAATTAGCCTTCCCGTTCACACTGTAAACCGTTATTTTTTTGTATATATAAATATAATTGCATGTTGTCAGTATGTAGACATAGTTAACAGTATTAATAATGTAAGACAATTTTATTAATAATTGAGGTTTAGATAAAAATAAAATCATGGAGAATGTGATGTCAATAACTAAGAGAATTGTGACTTGAGTAGGAATATAGTTTCGGTTACAGACAGAAAAACACACAATCTACATTATAATAAAATTATGATATCTTATTATGATGGAGATTGTTTGTCTGTCTGTCTGTAACCGAAACTATATCACTACTCAAGTCACAATTCCCTTGGTTATTTACGCCCCATTTTCCATGATTCTATTTTTATCTAAACCTCAATTATTAATAAAATTGTTTTACATTACTAATACTGTTAGCCTTATCTACATACTAGGATATTTACCATGTACCCCATGTGTACGGGTTAGGCACAAGGCCCTGTTAATGTGGGACCACCCATAAACCGAAGCTCATAGGTGGCAGGTGTTGATCCCGTCGGCATTCCCCCTCAAGGAACTGGGCAATAAACCCAGCCCTACCCCTTTAAATCAAGGGGCAGGTGTTGCCTGGGGGGGATGGCCCCCTGGGATCAATGATGTTAGCTTGTAAGGTCCAGGGCTGAAGCCACTGGATGCCCAGCTGGGCCGGATCTACAGGTATTTGCCTCATACCCCACTTGTATGGGCTGGGCACAAGGCCTTGTTTTAACGTGGGCCCACTCACAAGCCGAAGCTCATGGGTGGGAAAGAACAAAAATTGTGTCGATCCCGTCGGCATTTCCCCTCAAGGGGGGCACTGGGAAATAAACCCAGCCCTGCCCCTTTAAGTCAAGGGGGCAGGTATTGCCTGGGGGGACAGCCCCCTGGGATCAATGCTATTAACTTGTAAAGATCCAGGGCCGAAGCCACTGGATCCCAACCCTGTTGGGCGGGTCTACATGATATTTTCCACGTACCCCACTTGTACGGGTCAGGCACAAGGCCCTATTAACGTGGGACCACCCACAAACCGAGGCTCATGGGTGGCGGGTGAAAAATTGCATCGATCCCATCGGCATTCCCCCTCAAGGGGGGCGCCTCAGGCGCTGGGCAATAAACCCAGCCCTGCCCCTTTAAATCAAGGGGGCAGGTGTTGCCTGGGGGGATGATATTTACCGTGTACCCCACTTGTACGGGTCAGGCACAAAGTCCCTATTAACGTGGGACCACCCACAAGCCGAAGCTCATGGAGTGGCAGGTGAAAAAATTGCGTCGATCCCGTCGGCATTCCCCCTCAAGGGGGGCGCCTCAGGCACTGGGCAATAAACCCAGCCCTGCCCCTTTAAATCAAGGGGGCAGGTGTTGCCTGGGGGGGATGATATTTACCGCGTACCCCACTTGTACGGGTCAGGCACAAAGTCCCTATTAACATGGGACCACCCACAAGCCGAAGCTCATGGAGTGGCAGGTGAAAAATTGCGTCGATCCCGTCGGCATTCCCCCTCAAGGGGGGCGCCTCAGGCACTGGGCAATAAACCCAGCCCTGCCCCTTTAAATCAAGGGGGCAGGTGTTGCCTTGGGGGATGGCCCCCTGGGATCGACGCCGTTAATTATAGCAATCCCTACCCGTTGGGCGGGTCTATATACTAATAGTATGCAAATGAATTTATATATACAACAAAATAGCGGTTTACAGTGTGAACGGGAAGACTAATTTGCATATTGATATTAAAAAACTTGATTTTAAGAAATATGTGCTTGGCATTATTGATTTCTAATTATTTGGTTTTATCTTAATGAATATCAACAAAAATCCCAGGGATAAATCTTAAAAGAAATCCATTAACAAGAAAAAATAACTGTCATTTTATTCTTTACTTTCTATTTTAACTAAATAGTTAAATAAGAAAATTTAGTAATGAAAATCGGGAGTGATGGAAGAGTGAGTTTCAGTTGTTCTATTTTTTGATTATATCCCCTCTGTTTTAAATCTTTTTACCTTCATTCTTATTTAATTTCATTAGTCTTTCTAATTTAATATGATATTTTATTACATTAAAACTTAAATACTTGCACCTGGTGAAGGGTGCATATATTTGCTAGTATATATAATTAAGTGAAACTCTTATTATTCTGTCTTCTGACTTGGACAAAGGAATTGGGACATAGCTTAACTAAACGGTAATGAAAGAATACAAAACAATAAAATGAAAAAAATACAAAGAAAACTCGGGACAGTAAGTATAGTGTAAAGTTGTCAGAGGGGCCTCTTGTCAGATCAGACGAACAGCGAGGGTGTCTATCCCCTTCTTGCTAGCACTAGATCAGGGAGATTATTTTGCTGAGGTGGAATCCCACACCTACTGTTAGCTCCCATATGCTTTACTGCATAAATCTGTGCTTCTCATGTGCTGAGTTAGCAAGGATCAGTATGGAACCTGGAACCTCGCATTTCCCAAGTGGATGCTCTACCGACTGCATGTAAAAGTGAGGTGTTATTAAATAAATCTATCTATACATATATAAAGAGCAGTTGTGTAAATCTGTATGTCCAGAGGAAACTTTGAAAACAAAACAATTAACGACAAAGAAAAAATATATACACATTAAATATCACCAGGGCTTGGTTTTTGAGCAAAAATAATGAAGATTTGATTTATATTTGTGAAAATAGTTAAGAAATAAAATATAAATAGTTACAGCTTGGAATTCTTTTTGCGTTTAATATTCGAAATAGTAGACATTAACATTTCTTTTCAGAGCAGCTGGATCAATGTAAGGTCTATTTTTACATAGGGATTTTAATTTGTTATTCTACGAGGATCCAACTCACGATTCAGTATAATAGATCTGCAGGACTAACTTAAAAAAAAAAAACCCTCTACCCAGGCGGCGCCAGGTAGCTGCTTCTAGTACACATATAAAAGGAAGAAAAGAAAAAAGTAAAAAAAGAGTTGAATATTTTCCAGTAGCAACAGGGTAAAAAAAATCTTGAAGAAATCGATACTTCGATGATGTGAGTGTCAGGTGCTCTAAGGATCATCTTTGTGTTGCTGGGTAGGTTTAGAACTATGAGTCTTAGGGGTCTGTGACCTTGATGGACAGGAATGGATCTAAACAGAGAGGAAAGGTATGCGGGGGAGAAGAGGAACCTTAGATGAAGGCAGGACACTTATTATTATTTTCTTTTACTTGTATTATCATTCACCTAGAAATCACAAGGTTCTGGGTTCAATACCAGTCTTCACCAACGCAGTGCATGGGTAGCAAAACTTATAAACTTAATAATGGTGATTTGGTTTATTTGTCTGTAACCAAAACTATGTCGCTGCTTATGTCACATTAACCAAAATCGTCAATACATAGAATAAAGAACAATTGGTTAAATCAAACTTAACGGACCTAAATTCAACCATCGTATGTCACTCTGCCAAAAGAAAAAAATACCAAAAATCAAGGAATTAACCAAATTTAATGAAATTTTCAGTGTTGATATATTAAGGAATAAAAGATATAATGCACCAGTTATTTTATTTAAAGACTTTTACATTTTTTCAGGTTAGTTAACTTTGAACCACATATCTTTGAGGCGTAACACAGATTCTCAAAGATATGTTGTTCAAAGTTAACTGTTTCTTTTGGCGGGGTGACATACGATGGTGGAATTTAAGTCCGTTAAGTTTGATTTAACCGAACAATTAATATTAATAAGATAAATAAAAACTGTTCCTTGAATCCTCTCCATTGTTACAATTTACAGATTCTAGGTGACAATTTAAATAAATGAATTATATATCATTTAAATTATTCATTAAGGTAGTGTAGATTTTAAAATTAATGGTAACACTATGGAAAATTTCTGTTGGATTTAGAAAATTTGATAGACAAGTCTTGAACCCAGTATTATCTGGACTGGGCCTCTCATTGGCTTAGAGGATCACATGACCGGGTGACTTTTTTTTTTTTTTTTTTTAACTGCACAGATCAGTTTTGCTACCCATGTACTGAGTTGGTGAGGACTAGTATTGAACCCAGAACCTTGTGATTTCTAGGTGAATGCTCTACCGACTGATCTAAAACAAATATTAAACAAAAAAATAACATTTTTTTTTCCATTTTTTATTTTATTTTTTTACAATTTTGAGACATTAAGCATTAAATATGAAAATATTTTTTTTTGACAATCTGAAAACAAATGATATGGCTTAAAAATATTTGCTGCATAGATTTTATTGATCATGCTCCTATTAAAATGATTTTTAAATTTAAAATAGAAAAAGTAAAAACAACGATGACACAAACATTGCTTTGTAGGCAATTCTTAGTAACACCCAATGAGCGAAAGTAGTAAAAAGTAAAAAAATTAGTTTGGTTTGGTTTGTTTTACAGCATATCAACCTCAGTGGGTCATTTAATGCGGACAAAATTTTGAAATAAAATTCATTCTTAATGAATACTCAATTTTTTTTATAAACTTATGTTTTTCTATTTAACCTATAGATGGGACACTAAAAGGTACTACCACTCCGGGTCTGAGTGGACCAGGGAGCAATGGTGATGAAGTGATGCTCCACATTCCCCAGACCTCCAGAACTGGAACCTCACCATCAGATAGTTTAACGTCATACCTAGGACATTAAAAAAAAATTGATTTAAGTTAAAAACTATTTTATATTAAAAACTGGTATTCATTTTTGAAAACCACCATGAAATTATAAAAGTATGTACAGAAGTTGTCGGAGTGGCTTTGTGTTGGTATCAGCCGGACAGTGAGGGAGTCTATCCCCTTTTTGCTAGCGCTACACCAAGTAGATTTTTTTTTCTGAGGTGGATAACCACACCTACCGTCAGCTCCCCATTTTACCGCACAGATCAGATTCTCCAATCTGTGCTACTCATGTGCTGAGCTGGCGGGGATCGTTATCGAATCTGGAATCTTGCAATTCAAAGGCAGGTGCTTTACCAACTGAGAATTTCCACCTTTATAATTATCAGTGTCAGAGTGCAACAAGGTGGATTACTCTAACCGTGAACCCCCAACACACATCCCTGCAAGGGTCCCTACCGGAAAATAATTGAACATATTATATGTTATTTAACTTTTTTACAACAGTGATGTAAAAATAGGGATTTCCCTGGATGAAGTTCATGCTGCCTGAGCGTTTTTATATATATATATATATATATATATATATATATACACACACACACTTCCGGATGGTGAAATGCTTATTGTAATAATTATCGTTGTATGAAATGAAATCAGCTACCCAAGTTCTAATCCTGGATGAGGCTATTTGCATTTCATTTCATGCTAATGTCCTTGGTAAAAGCATGAATTCATCTCTTCTCCCCTCAGCTATGGGTAAATAATATAGTAGATTGTTTTTATTTTTTTAGCCTTTGAGTAAGGCAATCAGTCTAGGAGAAAGACAACTCTGAATTCAAACCAGATATACTCCACTTAAAAATTGACCTTGTTGACACAAGATCAATTTTTAATGTTGTGGACGAGGAAAAAAATATAGTAATAAACCTAAACTTTATCCTATAAATTTATCCCTCAAAGTATGAAAATTTATTCTAAAGAAAAAGAAAAGTTTGGAAAAAATCTAAAGAATAAACAATGATGTGGCGTTTCCATTGGGACGAGTAAAGGTGATGGGGGGAAACCAAGCATTAAGGGTTCACACACCTGCAAACCTTGGCCCTCTCCTGTTCACCACTGGTCAAAAACTAGGACACAGCTCATCTCCACCCTCCCTTGGGGTAAGGACCTTTTTCAACTTAATCATCAGTTTCCAGAAGAAGAAGACAATGGTTTATTTTCACAAATTACCCAATATAAACAATGTCACATAAAACAAAGCAAAACAAAAAAAAACAACATAATTTTGGTTGTTGTAGTAATATGTGGAGAATGATCACTACTTAGGATTGAGCCTATTCTTCTAGTGACCAGCACAGTTGTTTTTTGGATTTTTTTTGTTCTTTTTGTTTGTTTTTATTTTGTTTATTTTTACATAGTTTGAAAGTTGAACTGATATTTTCTCATATACTCCAGACATCCTTTTGTTATTGGGTAGGTCAAAGTTTTCCATTTCGCCTTTGAAATTGCCGCATATAAGAAAAGTAAATAATCCTTTTCATTCGCTCTTCCCATTTACCTTTTGTAGAAAGATTATTATTTTTATAATAAAGAGTTACTTCTAATAATACAAACATGGTTTAGGGACTGGATATAAATCTCCCAACAGTAAGTGACAAACAACTGGGATTATTTGCAGAAATTGACGATGACGAAGAAGACAATAGTTTATTTTCATAGATTACATAATATAAACAATGTCCCATAAAACAAAACAAAACAAAACAAAACAAAAAACAAAACAAAACAAAACAAAAAACAAAAAAAACATAATGTTGGTTGTTGTAGTAATGTGTGGAAGATGATCACTAATTAAAACTGAGCCTATTCTAAATTTAATAATAATAAAATAATTTTAAATTTAATAATAATAAAAATTATAATAATAATAATTATAATAACAATAGCAATAATAATAATAATAAAAATTATAATAACAATAATAATAATAATAAAAATTATAATAATAAAAATTATAAAAATAGACAAATATCTGGACCTTGCCAAAGAACTGAAAAAGTTGTGGAATATGAAAGTGAAAGTGATACCAATTGTAGTTGGTGCACTTGGAACAGTCCCAAAAGGATTAGAAAAGCGCTTGGAAAGTTTGGAAATCAGAGGAAGGATTGAAACCATTCAGAACACTGCACTGCTGCAATTTGCCAGAATACTCAGAAGAGTCCTGGAGACCTGAGGAGACTTGCTGTCACTCAGACTCCAGTGAAAGACCATCAGCTAACACTGATGTGAAAACTCAAAAGGAGTAATTAATAATAATAATAATATAAATAATAATAATAATATAAATAATAATAATAGTAAGGGATGATTCTATATGTGATTTCAAAGACACACTGTATTATTATTGTATGATTCAATATGTATAAATACAGTGAATCTTTAAATCACTAAAAAGCGCTCAATATATAATAAACTTTTTTAGATTATATACATAGCAATATTTATCTTTGAAAGGAAGGAAAAACTCAACACCGTTATTCCATAATAAATTTATTTCGACCAAAATTGGGGCCTTTATTAGATTTATAAAGGCCCCAATTTTGGTCGAAATAAATTTATTATGGAATAACGGTGTTGAGTTTTTCCTTCCTTTCAAAGATATATATATATATATATATATATATATATATATATATGAGAAGATATCAGATTTGGAAAAATCGAACAAAATTACTCACACACACACATTCACATATAAAAACATACCGGTACAAGAGATTATGCTACAACCCCACTACTTTATATAATATAAAAAATATATATACATATACAGACACACATATATACATATATATAATAATTGTGAAAAACTTATGGGCTCCAGTTTTTCACAATTATTATCATTATAGCTCTAGATTTTATGAAGTATTGAGCACTCTTGGATAAATTACTGAAATAATACTACTCCAACAGAAACATTGAAGGAGTTCTTGGACTATATATATATATATATATATATATATATAAAGTGTTGTTATAGGTCCAACGGGAGAAAATTAAATATTTTATAAAAAAAAGGTCCGCAAAATGGATTATGTTTTTAGAAAATTTTTATCTTACATCTGCGACATGTGTTTCAGATCTTCTGATATCTTCTTCAGGCATTGATTAATCATAGATCTGAAACATGTGTTGCAGATGTAAGATAAAAATAATTTTTTTTTCTAAAAACATAATAAATTTGTAGACCTTCTTTTTTATAATATATATATAGATGTTTCAAATGCTATTTGAACATCTTCATCTGATGATTGCCTCGCATGAAACCAATATGGTCGTGAATGTTCCTTTGTCACCTAATAAATAGATATGTAAAACCTTTATATATTTATCTTATTATATTATATAACAGCTCTATTTTATATTGAGCACTCTACCAATAATATTGCCTTTGGTACGCCATTCCAGCAAAAGCTGAAACAGTGACCATCCCACACTATAGCTATATATATATATATATATATATATATATATATATATATATATATATATATATATATATATATCTACACCCACACAAACATGGTCCTGGTGACCATTATTGGCACCCTTTCTTTTTCTTTTATCTTCAGAAATAAATGGAAAATAACCAAATTTATATAAATTTGTTTTATCATTTGCTGTTTTTTTTATCAACCATAAATAGACCAAAGCTGCTTCATCAAATTGTTTTTTTTTTTTTTTAATTCAACATTATGTTTTGAAATTTCATGGGTGCCAATAATTCTGAGCATGACTGTAAACATACCAGCACAAAAGTAACAAAATTGAACCAAGTTGGACAATAGGAAAAGCTAATAAATAACATAAAAAAAAGATATTAAAAAATAATTAAAAATCTGAAAATTAACACAAGAAAAATTTGTTAAGCAGCAGATTTGAAAATGTTAATTCAATTCATATCTATTAATAATGGAGATTCGGTCTCTATTTGTCTTGTAACCGAAACTATGTCACTGCTTATGTCACAATACCCAAAATCGTCAAGACATAAAATAAAGAACCCTGAGTTATATACACTCAAAAATTGAGTATGCAACATTAGACAGTCCACATTGTTTTTTAAAACAAGTTTTGATAAATATATGCCTGGTATTCTATATTTACATACAGTTTGTTTTATTTTGATATATATTTAATGTTATTTAATGTATAGACTTTTACGAGAAAATTATTTACACCAAGAAATAGTTATATGATCTTATTACACAATGAAATTTGCAGATTTTGTTTTTATTTAACTGTATCCATTTTGGAGTTTTCACATGTCTGTTTTTCATTACGTTCTGTTTTGTTTATTGTCTGTTGTGAAACAAAATTTTTTTCATTTGAAAAACCTTAAATATTTGAATTCGAATTTAACTGTAAGAAACTTAGTTTTATTAAAAAGAAAACATATTTATTTGAATTTTGACAGCAAAACTATTTTTCTATATCTATTATTAAAAAAAAATATAAGATTTGTTTACGAAATAACATGGAAAAAAAATCCTTTTACATAATTTTAGATGTTGATAAAATTGAGATAAAAATTTTCAAAAAGTATATATACATTTTTTTTTTACACTAAAGTATATATACATTTTTTTTTTTACACTAAAATTAAAATATTCATTTAATTTTAATAAAAATTTTGTAGATATATGTAAAAATGGGTTTATATTTAAAAAAATATTGTCATTTGTCATAAAACAAAACAACCATTGAATACAATGCTTTTTAAGTAATTGATTTTTTAAAGAATCTTTTTCAAATTTTCAATATTAATATTAATAAGATAAATAAAAGCTGTTCCTTATAATTCAACATTTCAATCCTTCCCATTGTAATAATGACAATTTAAATAAATAAACTATGAAATTAATTAAAATTTTTTATTCCTTTAAATGAAAAAAATTATTTGCAAAAATTTGTTATCAATTTTAAAAATTATTTTTTACTCTTGCCCTTTTTTCAGTAACAAGAAGTTAACTAAAAAGTTTACAAATAAATAAATACCTAAGATTTTGTGTAAAATATTCAAAATAATTATTCAATTAATAATTAATAGATTCAAGCAACATTTTGTTTGAGGGAGACAGAACTAAGTTTCCATTTCAAATTGTTTTACTCCTTTAATGAATTTGATGATTTTACTTCCTTATGATACAAAACCTCTGACATTGAATTTTTAACACCCCACAGAGTCAATATCTTTCAAAAAATATTTTTTACACCGACCAGAGGGCGTTTTTCTTTTGTTGTAAGTATTACTAAATTGGAAGGGCCGGGTTAGCTCAGTATCTTTTCTAAGATATAAGGCATGTGCCAGATGTTCACCTCTACTTATAGACTCGCCTATAAGCACGTGACCTGGGAAAGATTCCTATTGTCCAATCACTGGCAATGCCCTGCTGCTGCTATGATTATTTATACTGACCTTTTCTGGTCATACTAGCATTACTACTTGGATCTTCTTGGACGTCGGAACATAGTATTATATCGCGGTACTTATTGACTTACCAAAGAATACTATACCACAGGACTTATTGACTTACCAAAAAGATTCTATGTCACAGGACTTATTCACTTACCAAAGGATTCTATAACTCATTACTTACTTATTTACCTTAAGTTCTTTGCAACTGGCCAAGGATGGTGGCCAGATACTTAACAGGTTATGGGCCCAGCACGCATCCACTGCGCCACTCTGCTAATTTTAATATTAGAGTATCTACTAGTGATGTTTCAGAACCTAATCACCTGGTTTGAAAAAACTGGATATATCAGCGAAAAAAATTCCCTTAGAATTATGTAAAATAAGAAAGGAACTTTCAGTCGGTAAGATGTAGAAATATTTCAGAGAAATAACATCTTTGACATTGGGAAATACAGAATAGATAGGTGTGTGTGTGTGTGTGTGTGTGTGTATATATATATATGAAAATGGAAAAGGAATTGAATCCGACAATATGAGGAAAAATGAGTAAAGAAAAGAAATGTAGATGGATAAAATGAATTTAATCGATATCACATTAATCGATATCACTTACACATGTGTTTCGGTCAGTTTATGTGTGTGAAAATATTTTGCACACATAGAAGATTCGACCTTCATCAGAGTGAACATTTATTTTGAATATATATATATATAGTCATCCGCAGACAGTCCTGTTTTGACGTATCATGTTTCCTCAGTACGGCTAGACTTAGCAGGGTACCTCCAACAGGGATCGAAACCTGACCGATTTTTCATCAGTCAGAGTCCCTAACCCTCGGGCCATCAGCAGTAGAGGGAATTTATACAGATAAATACTTATTGTGAGTGCTTAAATAATTGAAGCAGTTTCTCATTGTTTTAAATAATCTCCCCTTGGGTTGGGAACTCTTCTTGTAGAGATTTAAAGAAGAAAATGAAGTAGAGAAGCATAAAAGGTTTTGGGTAATTTTCATGTTTAGTTGTCAAAATTCCTAGCATAAAATTGTGCATACGCATTATCTGAAATGAACTTAATTGTTATTAAGAACACGTTTTATGATATTTTTGTGTTAAAGCATGCAGTTGAATTGTTTTCTAAAAGTTTCTAAGATTTGTGTGTATTTCGCGCAAAGACTTTCAAAATGGCTACTGGCTTGTTTCAAAGTGCAAGTCAATTGGCTAAATTCCTAGCATAAAATTATCTGAAATGAACTTAATTGTTATTAAGAACAGATTTTATGATATTTTTGTGTTAAAGCATGCAGTTGTATAGTTTTCGAAAAAGTTTCCAAGATTTATTTATTTCGCACGGAGACTTACAAAATAGCTACTGGCTTGGTTCAAAGTGAAAATCAAGGGAGGTTACTCTAATTGCCTTATTTGCTAGGAATTTTGACAACTAAAGGTGGAAATTACTAGCAGCAGCCAACAAATTTTTACAGTTGATAAATCAGTAAAACAGAAGAAAAAGATTTTTGTGAGCAAAAAGAGGGACTACAATTAACAATCTACAACGCGTCAAACATTTTTTTAGTGCTAATCATGAAACCACTAATTAATTTGGAGCAGGTACAAAAATTACTTAGTTCTGTTGACATTGCTCTTCATGTGCACCTCAAGCACCAGGCAATAAACTTAACCCCTCACACCTTTTAGTTCCAGGGGGTAGGTGCTGCCTGAGGAGAGAGACCCCTGAAACTAAGCAGATAACTTTACCTCACCCATTAATTATTAATTAATAATTATTTATCCATGATTTATTCAATTTTGAGAAAAAAATAAATCCTAAAAATAGTAACTATTGTTTTATTTTTTATATATCTTTATTAATTTTGTTGTTGTTGGTTTAACGACAGAAATGTCATGATTTTTTTTATTTTTAAGAAGCAAAATTCGATTGTGAAATATTGACATACAATATAACTAATTACAAAGCGAGATGTGAAAACTCCTTCAAAAGACGATCGATCTTTTCAAAGGTTATGGATTTTCCACATTTTGGACATTCTTTAAAATCATGTTTGCATATGTGGCAACAGGTCAAATGCCGACAAGGAACGCAGATATATCTGCATTTCATTTCTAGACAGACATTGCAGGTCTCCAATAAGGCAATTTCAGCAGCATCTGTAAAAGAAAATTTATTTAAAGAATTATTTAATCACAAGACAAAATCAGGTACCCTTGGCATCAGGGCTGTGGAATTGGAACACAAAACCTTCAATTCCAACTCCTCTATTTTTGACACCTCTGACTCCAACTCCTCTTCATGTAATTAAGTGATTACAATTTATAATAAATGTAAAAGTATGATTTTTTTAATGATCCATTCATAAGGAGTGTGCAGTGTATAACTTTACAGACTAAACTAGGGCCATATAAAGTGTAAATTCAACTGGAATCAGCAGGTACATTTGGCATCAGAGCTGTGGAGTTGGAACACACAACCGTCCATTCTGACTCTGACTTCTCTATTTTTAGCACCCCCAACTCCTCTTTATATTTTTGGCATCGTTCCGTCTACGAGAGATGATGGAGTTGTGTCAAAGTGTTTTTTGAGGCTTTTTTTTTTTTTTTAACCAAAATAATAATAGAAAATAAATTTTGCTATAGATGCAGTGCATCTTTATAATTGGTTAACTTTAAAACTTTTGTGATGGCATTTTTGGATTTCATGGACAAAAATGGTTTTATAAACCAATTTTTAGTAGTAGGGAAGCTCTAGAACTCATTTTACAGACAAAGATAGGTTACAAAAATTTGCCATTTTTTGCCAACCCCACCAAATTTGGAGACCTAAAATTCAATTTTTGGAATTGGAAGTTTAGATTTTGGGGATCATCTAATGTTAACACGGTCCACGCCTGGAAAAAATTTCAGAAAAATTGAAGGGGGTGGGTGACAATTTCACTTTTTTTCTGGATGATTTGACATGGAATTACCCATTTGACATTTATCTTGCCAAACATGTAAACAGTAATGTGATTATTATTTCTAGCATTCATATGAGGATGAGCTGTTGCCCATGCAGCAAATCCCCCCATCTCCAACCTTTCGCTGTGGTCCAAAGGAAAGGTAAGGAACCAATGCAGTTTGGCAACGGTAGTGTCACAGGAGTTGATGGGTAGCGCTGGATTTCAGTATTACTGAATATGTAATTAACTGATTATCTATATTTATTGAAACCAGTTGAAAACCTGGAGAAGGATGAGCTTTGCCAGTCTATATCTGCCCAGATATGCTACATGAGTAGTACTCCCACAACCATACCTAGTTAACAGGACCTCTGATGATGATAACTAGTGGGACCTGTGCATATATACCTGTTAGGTTCAGACCTAACGAAAAAACAGAGTTACTCCCCTTGATCAGTAGGGGGTGAGATGGGAACCAGGAAGTGTGGTTTCCGCCATGACACTTTTGGATTGGGATTCGAATGGTCAGGATGCATGTACACAGTGCGGTGAAGCTAGTTAAGTCACTTTTAGGAGCATTCCCTACCGCGTGTTAAATAAAACCTTGTTAATTTCCAACAACCTGGTTTTGGATTTTCATTCAGTGTTCCATATTTTATCTCTATGTAAAAACATAACAATACCACAGTATGATAATTTGATTATTATGTTTGATATGTTTACTTAAGAGCTATTGCAAAAATACTTCAATATATATAAAAAATATAATAATCTTGACTTAACTGTCTCTCACTATTTTTTTCTTTCTTTCTTTTTATCTTTGTGGGGGATGTGTTTAATATGTCTACATTAATTTACCGACAAAAAAAGTGACAAAAACATGACTCGGAAAATTGGGCTGGAAATTTGCCTGACGCTGGCTCATTGAAACATAGCATAAATTAAGGTAGGAGGTTGGAATGACATAAGATCAAAATTACCAAAATATATTCCATAATTCAATATTATAAATAAAACAAACATGTAACTTCTTTTTTCTTATTTAATTCATTTTATTTTTATGTTGGGCATCTAAGCAATGCCAGACCATTTGGAATGTTTCATTTTTAAATTGGGTGAAATAAAATGGGAAAAATAAAAAATATGCGATTAAGCGACACCAAATAATCTGGAGTTACATTTTTGCATTGCATCTTGAAATATTTGGATGGTCTCATTTTCAACCAGAAGGTGTTGCAGGATGATAATGGTACGGAAGATTTAGGAACACCAGTATTAATATATAGATGATACTAAACTTGAATCCAAACCAACTATACTACACTTAAAAATTGATGTTGTGTTACATCCTGCTTGTGGCTGAGGGGTTGGTTAAATATATAATTATTAGACCCAGAAGGTTTTAACATAGAAAATATGGGGGTTTATATCTGATAAACCTGTTAATTAATGTTAATGTTATGAAACCACTATCGCGTGCCCATGCGTTTTCGTGAAAAGGGCGTTCTTAGCAACGAACTTTGAACATTGAGAAGTGAAGCGAACGGACGTGTGAAATAAACAACAGTAATAGATTATTGGCGTTTGTGTTTATTAGCATTGGTTGTCAACTGTCCCCTTGTAGTGAGTTTAACAAAACCTATGGTTTTCAAAAGAAAAGGAAAAAAAAAAAGAAAAGGGAAAAAAAAAAGAAAAGATAGAGAAAAGGAACTTACTTGTTTTATGTGGATTTTTTAATCGCTCAGAAGCTGCTTCTTTTGCTCTGGGAATTTTCAAAATAGCCTCCAAGAGACCTTCAGAACTTGTAAATGGCCTTTCTAGATAAAAAAAGAAAAAGAAAGAAAAAAAAAATATAAAGAAATAGAAGAGAAAACAAAAACACTCATAAGAATTCAAACAGCACACATATCATTTTATCTATCTATATCTATATTATAAAATAGGTACAAGAAATTTGCTCTACTTAGTATTGAGCACTTTGTATTTGTTATATCGCTGACTTACCCCTCTGAATTCTACACTTACTGACCATCTTGACCAAATTCACCGATAAGTCAACTTTTCCTTTATAAATATATCTATATCTATACATATATAAAGGGCAGTATGTGTAGGAAACTACAAAAATAAAACAATTAACGATAAAGTAAATATATATACACACTCACTATCACCAGATCTTGCTTTTTGAGCAAAAATAATGAAGATTTGATTTATATTCCTGAAGATAATTTAAAAAAAATTTAAACAATATCAGCATGAATTTTTTTTTTTGCATTTAATATTTTAAATAGGAGACATTAATTTTTATTTTCAGTATCAGTGAACTTTTTTTTTCTGATGCCCCAAAAAGTCGGATCAATGCAAGGTCTTTATCATATAGTAAGGTCTCCAAAATATTTAGAAATCACAGAAATGTTTATTTTCAATTATGTTTACATCATTTTAGACTTTGAACATGTATATTTTTCTACATAATCGCCATTTCCATCAATGCATTTTTGTAGTCACTGCGGCAATTGCCCATATCATACTGGCTCACCGCCAAGTCATTGAGGAAGTGTTGAATCTTATTGTTGCAAACTGCCTATACTACTGGCAGACGTTTTTGACATCCATACACGACTCGCCATACACTTCCATTAGTTGACAATGAATTTCAATTGGTTTAATGCCTTTTGCATTTAAAAACTGAATAGCTGTGCAAACTTCGCATTTGGCGGTAGTGTCAATTGGGAGCTGCATCAGAAACAATTGCCAAGCCAAGACCAAGTGTGGCAGGGAGGCATGCACAACAAACATAACATTGTTGCCAATAACCGCACAAATAATTTCCCTGCGTCCCTAGCGTTTTGGAGACCTTACTTTTGGGATTAACCTCGTATTTTTTGGAAAAGCCAGAAGTCAAAGGGAGGTAAATCTGAACGGTGATACACCTGGGTGATTTGATATTTTGTCAAAAGATTCTGCAGGATATATGAAAAATCTATGTGCCTGGTTGGTTGGATTTTACGGCATGTCAACCCTTGTTGGGTTATTCTATGTGGAAGTCGTTTTGTTTTATTCATTCTTGATGGGCATTAAAATTTTCTTTTTAAACACATTTTTTAAACTCATTTTTTCTATTTAACCCATAGATGGGACATTAACAGGTACTACCACTCTGAGTCAGAATGGACCTGAGAGTCATGGCGATGAAGGGGTACTCCACACTCCCTGAGCCCCAGAATCCGAACTTCACCATTAAATGCAGTTTAACTTCATACCCAGGACACTAAGACCCTCAGCCACCACCATCTAGCACAAATATAATAAAAAGGGTTAAGGGTTTGCCATCAACATGCAGGGTCATTGTGAATGTAACTACACAACCTCATTCAACGACATCTCATTACAGACTGGGTAACTCCATGGGAGAGAATATTCGGACCATATGACCTTTAGACACCCCTTTTTGATCTCGATTAAGAAAGAACATGTTTTTCATTTACACTGTCAATGTCCGGTTGTTTTAACAGACGATTTTTAGATTTTTTTAAAAATTATAAAACTAACCCCTAACAAACAACCAGATATTGATGATGTAAATGAAAAACATGTCCTTTCTTAAATGAGATCAAAAAGGGGTGCCTAAAGGTAATATGGTCCGAATATTCTTATATGAGTAGTAATGTCACCTCTGATTGTTTGCTAATTTACATCAAGGCTGGTTGGTTGGTTGGTTGGTTGGTTGAATTTTATGGCATGTTAACCCTTGTTGGGTTATTTAATGCTAAAGACGTTTTTCTTTTATTCCTTATTGTTGTGTATTCAAATTCTTTTTAAAAACCGATTTTTTTTTACAGATCTATTTAACCCATAGCTGGGACCCTAATAGGTACTACCACTCCGGGTCAGAGTGGACCTAGGAGTAATGGCAATGAAGGGGTACTCCAGAGTCCCCAGTGCTCCAAAATTGGAACTTCACAATTAGATACACTTTAGCATCAAAACCTTTGTAAAAGTGAAATTTTTAATTACCTTTTTTAAGAGTCTGTTGAAGAAATGCACAGTCAATGTATATCTTACTGAATCCTTGAAATAATAATGTTTCATTCATGACTTCGTTAGATACATTTCCAACTGAATAGCTGGGTTCTACGTAGTGTTCTGTTGCTAAAAAGGGAAAGAGAAAGAAAAAAAACAAACAATATAAGATTATCCAAATAATAAAAACTTTAGGTTATTTCATGTCAAATCATCCAGGCCATGTCACCCACCCCCATCAATTTTTCTGAAATTTTGTCCAAGAGTTGATTATGATAAAGTCTGCCAATCCCCAAAATTTAAGCTTCCAATTTCAAAAATTGGTGGAATTATGTTGATTTTTAGCTCTCCAATTTTGAGTGGGGTTTGCGAAAAAATGGTGACTTTTTGCAATCTATTTTTGTCTGTAAAATGAGTTTTAGAGCTTCCCTACTCCTAAAAATTGGTTTATAAAAGCATTTTAGCCCAAGGAATCCAAAAATGCTATAAAAAGGTCATAAAGTTAACCATTTTTAAGTTATTGATGATTTCTGATTTGCACAATTATAACTGATGTTGTAGCTTCGGTTCTGAAAAAATATCAACATTTTTGGTACAAATAATGTTTAATATATATGAAATAATAGAAAATAAATTTTGCTATAGATGCAGTGCCAAATTGGGATATTGATCTTGCTATGAAAAAATCAGAAATCATCAATAACTTAAAATTTTGTTGACTTTAAAACTTTTGTGATGGCATTTTTGGATTTCATGGACAAAAATGTTTTTATAAATCAATTTTTAATAGTAGGGAAGCTCTAGAACTGATTTCCAAATGTTTGATCACAATCATAAATATATTTTCTTTTGTATTTTTAAAAATCTTATTTGTTTATAATCATATGACATAATAATGAAATTTATTGTGTACAGTGCTCAGGTGCACCACAACTCATCAATGTCTCATGTACAGTATATAGAATAATGTACTAATGTCAGAAGGTGTCAAAACACCGGAAAAATTTGAAAAATTTGAAATCTGCACCCACCGACACCAAATTACTTGAAATTTGGCACAAATGTTCCCCTTCATGAGTTAGGAAAGTGTGCCAAATTATTTTGTCTTAAACCTTACAGTTCCGATTTTAGAGGGGGCGATATAATTTTGCTATTTTGCCTCAAAATTAAGGCTGTGCGGTGTCGCAAAATCTCAGTGTTTTTTTTTAATTTAAAAAAATACTTTCATACATTCAATATTTCTGAAATTTGGTATGCAAGGCAAATAAGGACTGTAGAATCCAAATATCCAACTATTTTAACCCTATACCTCACAGAAAATTTTATTTTGCCCACCCAAATGCATGACTCCAAAATCAACAACTTTTCACCTATGTAGCTTACGGTCAGTCTATCGAAAATGGGTCCTCTTCAATTTTCATAATATTTTTTTCTTAACATCTACTATGTCTGCCTAAGTTCACCAAAGAATTTCGTGAGGGGGTCAAGTCTACTTTAGTTGATATGAACCTGCCAAGTTCAGAGTTTTTTTCCTATGTACGTGCAGGATTTCAGTGAAAGATTATAATTAAAGACAATCATCCTAATGCTCCATGAACTCTCAAATGTTGATATTGTGCTCAGTGACTTCTTAAACTATTCAATAATATTGTTTTTATCAATTAAAAAAAAAAAAAAAAAAAAATACAAGGGTGAGTCAAAAAGTAATGCCATTTTGTTTAGTACAGGTATAATTACCGACACAGGAACATGTATCATGAATTAAAATGAAGTTGGTCCTCTGTGGATCACCTCCCTACTTTCCCACAGTCACTGCTTTTTTTTTTCAATAGCAATGTTCCACTTTTAAATGAGAATATGTATCCCTATTCTGTTAACTGTTCTTTGAGCCACTTCTTCACTATAGATTTCACTTCCTCATCACTGGAATAATGTTTTTATTGAAAAGAAAGAATGAAAGATAGTTTCAGAGGCAAACATTATTGTACTATTTGTAAAGAGCTAACAGTTGAAAATGTTATTCCATGATAAACAGGCTGGAGTGATTCCAATTGATCAGTTGGATGCGATGGATATAAAGCTTATTGCCTATAGAACAAGATTGTCTAAAATCGGAACTGTAAGGTTTAAGACAAAATAATTTGGCACACTTTCCTAACTCATGAAGGGGAACATTTGTGCCAAATTTCAAGTAATTCGGTGTCGGTGGGTGTAACACCCCGGTGAATTGACATGGAATGACCCAGAAACATGAATAGTGTACAGCATTGATATACATGTATGTGTGCATGCATATGTGTGGAGGGGGGGTATCAGGTATAGTTTATCAATTATTCCTATCTAATACAAATAATTTGCACAAAATTATATGGTTTCAAGTAACTATTTCTATTTCATAATAATCATTTATTATATAGTTCCAAGTATTTCTATCAAACACAAATAATTAGCAAGCAATTATATAGTTTCAATTAACTACTACTACCACTAATAATAATAATAATCCTTAATAAATAATCATAGCTTCATTTAACTATTCTCAATACAAATAATTTGCACACATTTATATGGTATCAAGTAATCCTAATACAAGTAATTTTCTAACAGACCTATTTGATCCATATATGGGACCTTAACAGATACTACCACTCTAGCCCCAAATGGACCTGGTGGTAATAGTAATGAAGGAGTGGCTCCATACTCTTCAGAGCTCTGTAACTGGAGTCTAACCACCAGATACAGTTTAGTGTCATAATTAGGACACCCATTTTGGGGAGGTCTTAAGAAAAATCATATGGTTTGATTTTTTGTTTGTAAATTTGTTCAAGGTATTTGATTACATACACAGAGGAAAGATGAAGCAAATACTTCTAGCATATGGTCTTCCCAAAGAAACTGTTACCACTTTTATGATGCTCAATAAAGACACTAAGGTAATGGTTTGTTCACCTCATGACGACACTGATTTGATAATAATAATGAAATTTATTGTGTACAGTGCTCAGGTGCACCACAACTCATCAAAGTCTCATATCTAGTACACAGAATAATGTATTAGTGTCAGGAACATGAACAGCGTACAGTAATAATATACATGTATGTGTGCGTGTGTGTGTGTGTGTGTGGGGGTTCTTTGACATTGTTGCTGGAGTCTTGCAAGGGAGGTACACTGGCATTGTATCAATTCTTAATCTGGCTAGATTATGTACTATGAGTGTCAATAGATCTAATGAAAGAAAATGGTCCATTATTTATCTGAGGTGATGACAGGGAATGATATTGTAACATATGTATTCATTCCTTATTCTATTATTATTATTACCAAAAAAAAAAAAGAAAAAAAAAAAAAGCCCTCCGGCAGAGGAAAATTTAATTTTTGAAAAGATATTGCCTGAGGGTGTGGGAGTTAAAAATTCAGTGTCAGAGCAAAATCATCAAATTTACAAAAGGAGTAAAAAAAATAAAACAATTTGAAACGGAAACTTAATCATGTCCACCTCAAATAAAATGGTGCGTGCGTCTATTAATTATCAATTAAATGATTATTTTCAATATTTTGCACATAGATCTTGCATAAATATTTTGCACATAGATTTTATATAAAATCGTAGGTATCTATTTGTTTGTTAACTTTTTGTTACTGAAAAAAAAAAAAAAAAAAAAAAAAAGGGGTGAGTAAAAATTAAAAAAAAAAAATTGCTTATTCAAATTTTGAGTCTATATAACGCAGGATTGTTCTTTATTCTGTATTTTAACGATTTTGACTATAATTTAAATACTCATTAATAGACTTATGCAATCATTGAGAATGTTGTGATGTAATCTGTGACATAGTTTTGGTTACAGACAGAAACACACCCAATCTCTCTCTCTCTATATATATATATATATATATATATATATATATATATATATATAAAAAGGGTAGTTGTGTGAATCTGTATGTCCGGAGGAAACTTCAAAAATAAAACAATTGACGACAAAGTAAATAGATATACACATTACATATCACCAGATCTTGGTTTTAGAGCAAAAATAATGAAGATTTTATTTATATCTGGGATGATATCTGCAAATTAGGATTTGAATAGTAAGAGAAGGGAAAGTCATTGGTTGTGTTTGTGATTAAAACATAAATCAAATATGCCAGACCAAAGCAATCAATGGATCTGCAAGTTCGTATCAACAAGCTCCCGCCGAGAGGGGGGGGGGCAAAACAAGCGAGTCCACAGTCTTCCAGCAAGCCAAACCTTCCCCTGGTCAACACGTTCTTCGTTTTCGTTTAGCAGCTGCAAAATCCGTCAACATAGTCGAAATAATCTTTAGCAGTTCAAAATCACATTTCTTTACTCGGTCGTTCGCGTCAGTCAACCTGCTACTGCTGACCCCTGACTGTCCAGCACTTGACTCACATGTTATTTATGTATGTGTTTACCGAAACATCCTGGCACTTCGCGTCCGTCCAGTGCCTAAATCGCATCTGTTTTTGCATGCGGGAGGACGCGGGTTCGATCCCGGCTGGCAAGACAATGTCTTGCTCTTTTTCGTTCTCCGTCATTAATACAATATAACTGCTAGAAGTACCTTGAGATAAAAATATCCGAAAAGCACATGTTATATTAGCAGAAATCTGAATTAAAATGAAACAGTGTGAAAACTTACCAGCAGCACTGGGGTTGCATTGCTAAAAAGAAAAGAAAAAGATAAAAAGCAAATATTATTTTAACAATTTAAAAAAAAATTGCATCAGTTATAAAATCTACTTTCTTCATATAAATTCTATGAAAAAATCAGAAATCATCAATAACTTAAAATTGGTTGACTTTAAAACTTTTGTGATGACATTTTTGGATTTCATGGACAAAAATGCTTTTATAAACCAATTTTTAATAGTAGGGAAGCTCTAGAACTGATTTCCAAATGTTTGATCACAATCATAAATATATTTTCTTTTGTATTTAAAAAATCTTATTTGTTTATAATCATATGACATAATAATGAAATTTATTGCGTACAGTGCCCAGGTGCACCACAACTCATCAAAATCTCATGTCTAGTACATAGAATAATGTACTAGTGTCAGGAACATGAATAACGTACAGCAATAATATACATGTATGTGTGCGCGTGCGTACATATGAGTGTGGAGGGGAGTATCATTTATAGTGCTGGTGGGTTACAGGAAGCATGGAGGCTTTGAAAGATGCAGTGTTTTGGCAGCCTACTATGGATGCAGGCAGTTTATTCCATGCCTTGGCAACTCTGAACGTGAAAAAATGTTTCCGAAAGTCATGTGAGCTATGCTGTTTTTTGACTTTGTATGCAGGCCCACATGTGTCAGAAACATGGAGATCAAAAAGATGCTCAAGGTTGCTGTAGATAATAAAGACGCTGGAGTTTCAGTGACATCTGGCAACTGACCTGGTAAATGCTCATATATACTAGCTGTAGTTGTGGATATAACATTTAAAAATTTTTTTTAATAAAATGATAATTTTTGGTTATTTCCTATAAGTCTAACATGATCAAAGGGGAACCACTCTTGACTGATAAATTATTTATTTATTTATTGATCTACTAGGAAAAAGCAAGTTAGGGTTAGGATAAGGGTTAGTTTAATGGGAAAATAAATAAATAATTTATCAATCAAGATTGGTTCCTTTTTGATCATGTTAGACTTATAGGAAATAACCTAATTTTTTATAAACAATCAAATTAAAGGGGAATAATAACCATTAAAAAAACAAAAAAATTGCTCCCATCATTTATTATTGTTTAGCATCCCTAATAAAGCGTTTTTCATTTCTTTCTTTTGCTAATTTCTCTTTATTTTGTTTCTGTAGCTCTATCTTTCTTTCTTTTCTTCCTTCCATCCATTCCATTGAAACTGAAAAGTTCTGCTGTTGACTTTTATGACCAATGGGATCCAAACACTGCAACACCAGTGATGCTGGTAGATTTTTGATTTATTGTGTCCTGGGACACACATATTTGCTTTAAATGAGTCCCTGGGAAAATTTATGGGTCCCAACTAAAGCCGTCTAACTCCTACTTTGTAACTTATCCTGTATAATTCATTTCTAAGAAACTACTTAAATGTATTTACAGTTAGCTTGAAATGGTGAGGGAAGAAAAAAGAAAAGCACTGGGACACATGGATATGATTTTACTGCATCCTTTTAGATTTTTATGTGTTAGGGACACAGAACGCATACCCATCAGCATCTCTGCAACACTAATAGAAGAAGCATATAAACCATAAGAGGGACTATGTTGAAAAATAAACCTCATTTGGTCACATTCCACGGTCAGTCTATGAACTTTTCAAATAACCCTTGTATAGCATTATTGCTTCCTCTCCCAGTTTCCTATCTTTTGTTCTTATTGTACAGCTTTCTTTTTCTCTCAGATCTTTACAATTTTCTTTTTCTTCCCTTACAATCAAAACAGAACAATCCATTATTTATCAAGGTGATGACAGGGCATAATATTGGAATATATGTATTCATGCCTTATTCTATTAATATTACTAACTGATGTAATGAATATGTAAATACCTTGGTACCCCCTCACTATAATCTGATTGGACAGTGTCATCTATAAATATTCGACACTGTGGTGGAACAAGAGCCTAAGCCTACTAGTCTAAGCTTACTCGCCTACTAGTCAGAATACCACCACGACTGCTTGGAAGACATACTGCTATTTGACGCACCAGCTACTACTGCGATAATATACCAAATACCAACTTCATAATATATCCCTTAACCTGGATATATCACTAGCAAAAAAAAAAAAAAAAAAAAAAAAAAAAAGTCCAAGTTTTGTAAAAATTAATTTTTGAAAGATATTGCCTGGTGGGTGGGGAGTTAAAAATTCAATGCCAGAGAGTTTGTAGCATAAGTAAGTAAAACATTCAAAATTTATTAAAGAAGTAAAAAATAAAATAATTTTAAATGGAAACTTAGTTCTGTCTCCCTTAAATAAAATGTTGTGTGCATCTATTAATTAAATAATTATCTTGAATATTTTACACATAAATTTACACAAAATTGTAAGCATTTATTTATTTGTAAAATTTTTAGTTAACTTCTTGTAATTAAAAAAAATTGATTACAAATTTCGCAAATAATCTTTTCCATTTAAAGTAATGACATAATCTTTTTAATTAATTTCATAGTTTATATAGTTTATCTATCTAAGTTGTCATTTTTACAATGGAAAGTATTCAAGGAACAGATTTTATTTATTTTCTTAATATTAATTGTTCTTTATTCTATGTATTGACGATTTTGGGTAATATGACGTAAGTAGTGATGTAGTTTCAGTTACAGACAAATAGAGACTGAATCTCCATTAGACATTTTTACAATAGGCAGTATTAAATTTGGAAATTTAAGATCCTATAATATAACTATTAAAAGTACTCTGTGATAAAAACAATATCCTAAGGGACATTTTGCTGAACAAATATTTATTCTACAAAAGCTTTGGAAGATTTTCTTCTCAAGTATATACATTTTTGATTAGTTGGTTGGTTATTTTGTTTAACGGCATATCAATCCTTGGGGGCTATTTAATGCCAAATGTTGTTCTTTTGTGAATAGTTGGTTGGTAAATATTTTTGTTTGTTTTTTTAAATCTTTTTTTTTAATGTTTTTGCATACAAATAAAATACAGAGCACTGAATGAAAATGCAAGACAAGGTTGTTGGAAATTAACAAGTTTTATTTAACGCTTAAAGTCCTATACCGCCTCATTCAACCCGGCTGGAAGTGCCATTCATTTTCCCAATCAGCCTCAAATGATAGCCTTTGTTTAAATGTAATATTAAACATATTTAGAAGTCTTTGATCTAAGGGAAATAACTGGCAATTTTAGATGCAAAGGTCATTTTTAGCCATTTTTTTAATATATCCTTAATAGGCTACAGTCCCAAGCCGATTATCGTTCAATTGTGTCGGATGTAAAAAGTGGCCGAATAAATTGTCCTTTAATATTAAAATGATATCACCCCAAAATTCCAATTTTTTTTTCGCGCATGTTTATTGTCGCAAGAGTTAATAAAATAAGTTTTAAGTGATTAAAATACGTATAGAACGAAAATAGCTCCGAATTCAATTAGCCAATGAGATTACAGATTTTATCTGGAATGTAAACATCAGCTGGTGTTCTGTGTTTATGAAATAAAAAAATATTAATTTAGAATGACCCTCAAAACACCCCAAAAAAATTCCTAATAATATGCTTTAGTAACTAAAGCAAACAATAATAATGCTTTAGTAACTAAAGTAAACAATTTTTTTTCTTCAGGAAAAATTTCAAAATATAATTAATTAAAGAACTGGCTTTTTAGAAAAAAATTTTTTTTTTAATGAACCTAAAATGCGTATGACTTTAGCCCCCTACAGAAAATAATTTACCAAAAATCAGGGAATTATCGGATTTTAATGAAACTTTCAGTGTTTATTTATCAATGAACGATCTTTATAATGCATTATTTATTTTATTTCAAAACTTTCTCATTTTTTCAGGTCACTTAATTTTGACCCCACCTTATGTTGGGGGCGTAAATTGTTTTGGTCATTTTCGATACTAATTACAGTATAAATAAAGAGATAAAAGACCGAACTTATGAATAGAAACAACAAAAATTTACGCGATATGCGAAATACTATTATTTTTGTCTTTTTTCTAAAAAGCAAATTCGCTTATTACTCATTTTATTTACGTGACTTGTTGTCACATGATGCGAAATACTATTATTTTTTTTATTTTTTCTAAAAAGCAAATTCGCTTATTACTCATTTTATTTACGTGACTTGTTGTCACATGATGCGAAATACTATTATTTTTTAATTTTTTCTAAAAAGCAAATTCGCTTATTACTCATTTTATTTACGTGACTTGTTGTCACATGATGCGAAAACTTTTTTTTTTTTTTCTAAAAAGTCAGTTTATTTTTTAATTGAAAATTATTCTAAAAAGCGAGTCCACGTTTTCTTAGTAAATGATACAATTTTATGCTTTTTGGAAGGTAAAATGCACATAAAACATTTTTTTTCGCTAACAA
Organism: Doryteuthis pealeii; assembly: GCA_023376005.1. NCBI lineage: Eukaryota > Metazoa > Mollusca > Cephalopoda > Myopsida > Loliginidae > Doryteuthis > Doryteuthis pealeii. The sequence goes on from CM042140.1 coordinate 87,857,258, forward strand.
CTGTTGCTTCTTCTTCGCTGGAGGTGGCCATTCTTACTTATTCGTATTTCGAGCATACGATTCCCATTCGCTTATTCCGTTTTCGGAGCTACTCCATTTTGGTTCGTATTTTTTTGCGAAGTAGTCCGTTTAAATTTTACTTTTCGCATAATATCAAGATATGCCACCGATTGCGAAAACTTTTTATTAGCCTTTTTTGATTTTTAATTAATAATTACGCTAAAATTATTACTGCTACTTGTAGAGCATCGTAACTCGAAAACTAAGCCCTTTTTGACGCCTGGGACTGTAGCCTATAAAGGAATGCTCTGGATTGAGAAAATTCTCAACAGGATGTTAAGAGTTAATACAGGGTAGAGAATAGTTCTACCCCAAAAGTAACTTAATTAGCTCACACGTGTTGTGCATGTGTCCATCCAGCACGAACCCCAAAAGTGACGTGGCAGAACCCACTTCTGGGTTCCCATCAGTCCCCTACTGATTAAGTGGAATAACTCTAGGTTTCGTTAGGTCTAGTCCTAATAGTTTTATAAAATAAAATTTGACTTTTGAAGATCATGTTGGTGTATAAGTAGAGTGATCTGCCCCTGTGTTTAGTCTAAACAGAGTAATCTGCCCTTGTAAGATAAATTATAAATAAAAGCCGGGAAGCGGCTGTTTGCAATTCGGCTCTCGACGTTTGAACTGCTAACCACGTCTTCCGTACTTTATAGTTGGCACGTAAATCACATATCAAAATAGAAATTTTATAAAAGTTTCTTACCTCAATGAATTCATCTCCCTTTTTTAACTTCATGAATTGACACTTAGGACTGAAACGGCAATGTTCCACATAGACATTGTCATGAGGGTCCCATTGCTCAACGTTTACTTGACAAACAAAACATGTAACTTTGTCCCGTACTTCTGTTAAAAGAAGAAAAAAAAAACTCATGAAAACCATATTATTTAAGACAAATTTCTTTTTCATGTTATAAGAATTAGAGGGTATTAATTGAAAGCAACACTAAGTACTTATAATGCATTAGGATATCTAATGGATAATCAAACACATTTTAAATATACGCTCTTTACTACATTGGGGATGCTGGTAGGTGTCGTCAGTGATGTAATCTGCATGGGTCATTGAAAAGTTTCGGGTCTTTCAACATCATACTTCCTTCGCCAGGCTGACCCTATCAGAGATGATCAAACTGTGATCCACCTACCACTTTTGAAACACTAACAGACATTTGGCTTTTATTTAAGTAAGTAAAGACAATAAACTCTTATTAACAAAGGTACATATAGCAATCCCAGCACTTTAGCTGATTTTGGTGGTCATTGACAAATTCGAACCTTAATCAATTTAACTTAAAATTTATTGCATATTTCTGGTCCAATCTTAAAAATCTTTATATGATTGGAAAGAAAATAAAATAATCTTTCTAAATATGTAATTTGTATGTGCTTCTATCCATTGAATTATTTTTTACTGCAATATAAAACATTATTTTTACTTTGAACAGTAGAAAATGCGAAAAAATAATTTTTTTTTTTTTGGGGGGGGGGTAAATTTTACACGTTACTTTGTTTTGCAAAATCAAAGTGGCCAATCTTTATCAATATTCTTGAAATTGTACACTCAACTAGAAGACACCTTAAACTACAATCATGATGTTGTTATTTTCTTCTCTGACCTGTGGAAGCAAAATTATAAGAAACCAAATTTGATTTCTTCAAAAAGTATAAAGTAAGCAAAAAAAAAAAAGAGCACTATATCATTGATAGAAGATAGTTTCAGAATTATTTTGATAAATAATGTGGGAAATTTTGATAATGCTTTAACGTCAGGCTTTTTTGTGAAACTTTCAATTTTGGAAAAAAAAACAACTTACGAGCTAGTATTAAAACGTAAACAAAACTGCACACACTGGACAGGCTTTGTTTAAAAAAATGATGTAAAGAGGAATTCTATTTCTTGTATGTAATACAACATAGCAGGTATTTAAAAGGGTATTTTTAAGTTTAAAGAGATGTTATTTAATTAAATTATTACTATATATGTGTATAGTATTGAAATGAAAAAGTTAAATAATCTTGTGGTAAACTTACAATCCCCACCCCCGCTGATATCCATACCTCTTATTCTCTAAATAATGGGTTACAGCATAGAGATACATACAATTTGGGTGTAGAATCAGAAAAAACATACAATGTTACATAAGAATGCCAAGTTTTATCAAAATTGCTCCCAAAATAAAAATAAATGGTGAAGAAATTACTGAATTTCTTGTTTTGAATTGGTCCATTGACATTTTCTGAGCAAAATCATGTCCACTTTTGTATCCCTCAATTTTGGGGCTTTAAATTCTCATAACTTTTGAACTACTGGGGATATTTGCATAATTCAAATAGTTTTAAACTCCATTTACACATGTGATTAAATAACAATAACCTCAAATAAAAAAAAATCAATAGAGAATGCCAGTATAGAACAAGCACAGCTTGGATCTCTACTGTAAACAGGGAGCTGATGGTAGGTGTGGTGCTCCACCTCAGATGCAAAACAAAAAATCTCCCTGGTCTAGCGCTAGAAAAAAGCCCCAAAAAATGACAGACAAGGCTTGGCCTTTCCCTGACTTTATTAGCTTGTCTCGGATTAGTTATCCTTTTTTCGTGAGAACAGGAAGTATAGTTAGAAAGTTTAGTTTTAGCTGGTTAGTAGGAGACAGACATCTCTTTGAAGATGGCTATTTCTCCTATGCATGTTGGTTAACTTGGGCTGAATAAAGATGTCTTAGAAATATCCCAAGTCTTGTTTTTTTTTTAATAACATAACATTCACAAAGATGAAGTCTCAAGAAGTTCAAGACCAGAAGAACCGAGAAAACCAACCCAGATAGCAACATACAAGATTAATGACCCAATCAACATATATATTTACCAACCCCTTCACACGAGCAGGATGTGACACAAGGTTAATTTCTTAAGTGGAGTTTAACAGGTTTGAATTCAGAGTTTTCATTCTTCTAGACTGGTTGCCAAAGGGCCTTACTATTTACCCATAGCTAGAGGGAGAATAGTTGGATTCACACTTTTCCAAGGGTATTAGTGCTATGTGAAATACAAACAACCTCATCCAGGATGTGAACTCGTCTCACCGTGTCCATTTCCTACATTGGTAACCATTACACCACGGGCCTCTAGTATAGAGAAGATAAGTATGATAAGTAGAGCTGGGCAGTTCAACTGAAAAACCAAGATTTCTTTTACGAAACCGAAACCCTTCAGTGTAGTGATATTACCACAGATCAACCATATCCAAGGAAATGTGATTGAAAAAGACTTTCAGATTTTAATAAAAACCGAAACCCTTCAGTGTAGTGATATTACCACCACAGATCAACCATATCCAAGGAAATGTGATTGAAAAAGACTTTCAGATTTTAATAAAATCAAATTTTATCAACATTTGTACAATTGTAACAGGAAAAAATGTTTGTTTTTCCATGACACCATACGCTTGCTACTAACCCTGTTTATAACAAACATAAATAAGATAATGAAAGCAGCTTACTTGTATAAAAAAATCCAGCATTTGCAAGTTCTTCTTTTGAAATAGGATGATCTTCTGGCCAATCTTCAAATGACTTTAGTCTTTGTTCTAAATATTGGTAAGGTGAAGAAATATCATCTAGAACGACGATAGAAAGTTTGTCATTTTTCTCTCGCTGTTTGTCATATTTTTCTTTCTGTAGTAATTCAATATGTGGGCAGTCAGGCTTCAGATATAAATGTTTCTCAAAGGGATCGTCCCCAGAAACCCATTTATCAATGATTAAATAACAGAAAACACATTTGACTTTGTCACCTGGTCCATCAGGAATGAAACCTGCGTATGCCAAACTTTCAATATTTACGAATGGGTTGGTCCATGTTTCAAAGGTCTTCTCCCGATTTTCTGTAGACCAAAGTGGATGCGGAACGTCATATCCATCATCATCACATCCAGCAAAATCCATGTCTGATGCTAAGCATAGCCTTTTGTTGTTCCTTAAAAAGAAAAAAAGAATAAAAAATGAATTAAGTATGTAAATATGAGGAGGAGTCAAAAGGTAATGCCATTTTGTTTAGGAGAGGTATAATTACCAATACAGGAACATATATCATTGGATAAAAATGAAACTGGTCCTCTGTGGATCACAACCCTACTTCTGGACATAGTCACCGTTTCTCTCAATAGCAATGTTCTACCTTTGAATGAGAGCATGTATCCCTGCCATATAAAATTCTGTTGACTGTTCTTTGAGCCACTTCTTCACTACAGATTTCACTTCTTTGTCACTGGAATAATGTTTGCCCCCCAAACCCGCTTTCATGGGGCCAAAGAGATGATAGTCTGAGACAAACATTATTCCAAAATGGCCGACGAGTTAATAGAAGGCTTCTGACCAGTAGCGAGACCATACCAATGCTTCAAAGACGTCTGCCAGAAAAACATGAAGACATACCACATCAACATCAACACATGGGAGGTTGATGCAGAAAACCGAGCGCCCTGGGATTGACGCTATTAATTTAACACAACTCACCGGTCCAGTGGCCGAAGCACACTGGACCCCCGTCCCGATGGACAGTTTGAGAAGGCCTTTAGCAGACAGAAGGATGCCAACAACTATTTTTAAATGTATATAAAATTAGATTATTTCTACTTTACAACTTTTAATCTTGAAGTGAAAGCAATTGAAACATTAAAGTACTTTCTATCTTTCTCTGGGGAAAAACATGGTCAGGAATGAAAGAAATATTAACAAGTTTTAGGAAAATATTAACCACAAAAATTGCTCTGCCATGTCCCATAAAAAAGTAGTTTGTGGACAGCATGCAACCCGTATTTGAAACACCAAATCTAGAACCAAGAAGAAAATAGTGGATAGTAGCTATGTTCAATCATAGGGTTAAAGGGAGATAAATGCATATAATCAAGTACAAATTGACTAGATTTTTGCGTGTAAATAAGTAAAAATCTATGATAACTCATATGGTAAAATTATGCTGAACCGTGAATGAAAACACAATTGTTAATAATAATTTTTTAGACATAAAAATCTCGGAAAATATGTTGCACAATTTTGTGCATTTTTAAACTTACATTTTTAGATTAAATACATCTTGATTTATGGTGAAAATATTGAATGCAACATGCCACCTTCCAAGCGTTTAAAATTTACTATTAAATCTAAAAATAGGCAAATTGAATCAGAGAAAATACTTTTTTGGGGATCAATTCAAAGAAGAATACTGTTATTAAAACTATGAAAATAAAAAAAGTAAAAACAAAAATTACATGCTACAAAAATTATTTTTTGGGTTTTAAGAAAATAACTTTAAAATTTTAAATAACTTTCTGGGGTGTTGATTTTTCTATTTTCTTTTCTTTTCTTATGTAGTCTTCAGGATTTGATCTTTCTAGAAATGTAAAAATTAGAGACTAGAATTTTTTTATTCAAATAACCAACACCCCTAATCTGAATTGATAAAAAATATTTTTTTTCAATTTAAAAAAAAAAATATTCATTATAGAATTAAATCATGAATGAATAAAGTGCTGAAAATCTCTTTAAAATGGGACAATCCTCTGATAATTAGTAATTGTTTGAAAATAAAAAATAAAAAGAATTATTATGTCCCCTTATGATCTCTGGACATACCTAGCAATGAAGCAATGAAGCACCTACTTTCCTGATTTTTTTTGGGAGAATATATTGTTTTGATTTACAAATCCCATTTACAGTAAAAACTATTCAAGATAAAGTAATGAAATTTGGCATGTACGATGGTGAGTCAAAAAGTAATGCCATTTTGTTTAGGACAGGTATAATTACCAACACAAGAACATGTATCATACATCAAAATGAAGTTGGTCCTTTATGGATTACATCCCTACTTCTCCACTTAAATCCCCATTTCTCTCAATAGCAATGTTTCACCTTTGAATGAGAGCATGTATCCCGGCCCCGTAAAATTCTGTTGACTGTTCTTTGAGCCACTTCTTCACTACAGATTTCACTTCCTCGTCACTGGAATAATGTTTGCCTCTCAAACTGTCTTTAATGGGACTGAAGAGATGATAGTCTGAAGATGCTAAATCTGGTGAGTAATCTATAGTGAAGAAGTGAACAGTCAACAGAATTTTAAGGGGCAGGGATACATTGCTATTGAGAGAAACAGGGACTATTTGGAGAAGTAGGAATGTGATCCATAGATTTGGTTTGGTTTGGTTTGGTTTGTTTTATGGCATATCAACCTCGGTGGGTCATTTAATGCCAACAAAGTTGTGAAATAAATTCATTCTTAATGCATAATACAATTTTGTTTATCAACTCCCTACATTTCCCTACAAAAGGCTTCCCTACTCAAGGTAAACAAGTTTTGTGGACTGGGTGTTTGGAATGAAAAAAATTATATTACATTTAAGTAAATACATTGGGGAACAATTTTGGACAAAATTTCTGTTGAGTTTGATTTTTCATTTGATTTAGACTAAAATTGGCATGCTGACTTCAAAATTGTAGTCAGTTTTCTTCTATCACGTCAAGTTTTTTCTCTACAGTTTACTCCCCAAATAAGTACAATTGTATTGTCTGTCTGTAAGTAACAGAATTTTATGTTTAAAATTTATGTTTATGATTTGGCGAGATCCAAAATATCATTGTACAAACTATTACTTTTGTTGAATTAAAACTTAACCATATAACAAGAAAAACAAATGTAATATCCTAGTCTACCATCAGTGCCTCATTCAGCTGAAATCCCAGTGTGGGGTAGTAGATCTTGAGAGAAGCATTGGGTGGAGAGAAATTGGCCTCCAAGATCTGACATCAAACCTGTTAATCCCAACATTCCACATAAGCCATTTGTTGATATAAAGAAAATTATGTTCACACCTCGCACATGAAACTAGGTCTCTTGAAGCAATTCATTAAAGCATTGCCAACTGAAGGCAATTGTTTCAAGTACTACATTTTGGTATTTCCTGGCCTTTCAATTGAAAAAAATCAAGACCAGTGTATTTGATGGTTTACAGATTTGGCTAGTTATCAAAGGTGAACATTTCATCTGGATAATATCAGAACTCAAAAAGAATGCTTTGTTCTTGACAAGGTTTTTACCTTGTCAAGAACTTTCTTGAAATGCATGAGCAACGAATTACACTGAAATTGGATAACCATAAAATGTTTGATTGCAACATGTGCATCAAGTTCCATTTTCTGCATAGTCATCTTGCTAACTTCTTGGAAAACCTTGGTGTGGTCAGCAATGAGCAAGATGAATAATTCCACCAAGATTTGAAATTCATGGAGGAATAGTATCAAAGTATACGGGATGGAGCATAAAGTGAAATTGTCAGATTGAACACTCTAGAAAAAAACTATGTGTAAATTTTTACCTTAACTACTTGCACACAATTTGACGTACAGTAACAATATCCTTTGTATGAACAAGATGAATTTGTACAAACATTGTAGTTAAGCATTTTTTAAATTATTTTCCATTGAAAATTTTGAAAGCATTCTATAAAATAAGCTCAAATTTGTCACATGCAGTATTTTAATGTTTTTTGAGAGTAAGTGAAGGTATCCTGTTACTTTAAAAGTTCATGTGAGAGAGAAAAAAACTGGGGTCATTTTTGGATACAGTCCAAAAGTTGGTCAAAAACAAGTGTCAGATCTAACTCAACAAAATTTGTGATGCCCAGTGTAATGTTTTATTATTTACCATTATATATAAATTCTAAAAACATTCCATAAAATAAGCACAAATTTGTAAGATGCTGTATTTCTATGGTTTTTGAAGAAAAAAAAAAATCGAGGGTATCCCATGGCTCAAAATTTGATGTGATATAGAAAAACTGGGGCATTTTTGGATTCAGAGGTAAAAAGATAGTCAAAAAACAAGTGACAGATCCAACTCAACAAAAATTGGGTTCCCCTGTTAGTAATTTTTCTGTACATAGTGTATCTAATGTTTTTTTAATTTTTTTTATTGATCTCTAATAAGAAACTTTTAAAAATATTTCTAAATTGTCGATAAGAAAGTTTCTTTTGAGTGCATCATAAATCTTCACTTTGTCCTTTTTGGGGAAAATTTAATTGTTTAAAATGTATTAAAATGAATCACATATGTAATATTATTTTGCTGAAATCAATAACATTTGGGATCAAGTTTCGGCTCGAATTCTAATTCTTTGTCGGAATTATTTCCGCACGCACGCACACACACATATATATATATATCTCAGTGGAAAAATATGGAAATAAATCCAACAGTATGTAGAAATGTAAATACCAAAAAACAAAGTATTCCAAAAGATTAATTTTTTGGTAGATGGAAAGTCAACGTTAAAACTTTTCATTTTTTTCCACAAAACCTCCACCAGGAAAAGTGGATAAATAGGATATTGTCTAAGCTAGGGATTGCCAAAATTCTGTTTCATTTTTATTTTAAAAACGAATTAAAATTAATCAAATTGATTATTTAAAGTCAAATTTTTGTCTCAGTCAAAAAGGAGTAACATAACGAGCATCAAAGCAAAATAATATTACACATGTAATTTATTTTTAATACATTTTAAACTATCATTTTTTTTATCAATTTTGCTAAAATATATCGCAAACATGACCACTTTGTTTATGTATCTACAGAGTAAAAAAAAACATTTAGGATTTTAAAGCTTATAACAGTTTCTTCTTAGAAATCAATAATAATAAAAAAAAAAACAATAAATACACCCAATCACAGAATAATTAATAACTTTTAAATGAAAGATCTTTTTCTTTTTGGTCTAAACACACAGAAAAAAAAAAAGACGCTCTAAAAATTTTGTTTAACAAAAATTTTGACCAGAAGAAAATGTCACGTAACCTCTCATTGTATGGAATTGGAAGGTTGTCATGGATGAAAAACGATTATCAAAAATCAGGGAATTATCTGATTTTAATAAAATTTCCTCTGTTGGCTTATTAATCAGCAAATTCTAATTTTTAAAATTACTGAATTTATACTGTAATTAGTTTCAATCAAACTGATTCAATGAAAATAAATTGGAATTCTTTAAAATAAATAGTATCATTGCTGGCTACCAGAAATAATTTATATACATAATTAATAGATAAAATTCATATTTTTAAATTCTAAAAACAATTCTTTATTTAATAAAGAGTCTACTTTAGTATTGTTACCTAATAATCTCTGGAAAAAACTCAATTGAAAAGTTAGGCCCCCACTCTTTTAGACAGAAAAAGTATCGATGTATATTTTTTCACTGATATTCTAGAAGCTAATTATATACAAAAACAACAGATTAATTAAAAAAATTTATTTTTATTTTTACATTTAATTTTCAGATTTTCGGTACTTATTTTCTACCAGAATAGCTCCTTTAAATTATTTTTTTTTCTTCTATTCACACATTCGTTCTTTATATACTGTATTTAGTTTCAACTTTATATAACCCCACCAATATTTTGCGCCCCAAAAATAAGGGCGGGGTCAAAGTAATAAGTGATAGACCTAAGGGCGGGGTAAAATAAAATAGAAAAAAATAAAAGAAAAAACATTAAACAAACTCCTGATGATTTTTCAAAATTATTTTCAGCTTACGAAAATAATGAAAATTTTGATTGAAAAACAATGTTTTCATTTTTGCACTGTTAAATCAACTGATATTTAACGTAGCTAAAAACAAGTTACGATAAGAGTTTTTTTTTTAATTCTATGAAAAATCAATTAATAATCTGATTTTCACGAAAATTTCCATAAATGTTTACCATTGGATGTAAATACATCAGAAATAGTTTTTTTTCTAAAATATATTAGGGGAAATATTTTTTTACGAGGTCTATCACCCCCCCTATTTTATTTTAGGAGATAAAAAAAAAATGATGTGGAAAAGAAATTTGGTACTTTTTTTCTATAAAGATAAGAGTCTGAATAACTATATCAATGAAATTGTATAACGTACCGAATTATAGTTTTTTTTAGGAAAAAATAATGAAATCGGAAATAAAAAGTGCAAAAAAAATGTCATAATATTAATATTTGAAAACTTTTTTTTTCTTATGTAATTGGTATGTACTATATTCTATTAAATTGTCAAAAAAAAAAAATTTTTTTTAAGAAATTAATTTTTACGAGATTTTCAATCTTTTGTGTGATTAAATATTTTCATTTTCTGCGTGAAATAAATTAATTTTTTTTTTTTTCCTGTGGAAAAAAAATCAAAATTTTCACGGATATTTAAAAACATGAATTTTAGAATTCAGGTGAACTAAAAGTTGGTCCGATCCGTGCTCGATTAATATTTTTAAAAGAATTTGTAATTTTTATTGTTGAATAGTAATGTGCGATTCTTAGAATGTACGGAAGAGCAAAACTGACATATGACGAGACGCTTCTCGGTAACTAAAGTTTGTTTTTCTGAGCGTAAAAAAATATTTTATTTAACTTTTACGACCAATTAGAATAAAAATAATATATTGAATGATTGTTTTATCAGTTTTTCTCTTAGAAAAATATTCAAATTTTCATTTTATTTTCGATTTTAAGAATTAATACTAAAACCGAACACATTTTTAACGTCAATTTCACTGCGAAATTTTAAGATTAAAGTTTTTCAAGTTTTTATTCATAGTAAATTGTAATATTAAAGTTTTTAAAGATTTTAAATTGTAATATTAAAGTTTTTAAAGATTTTATTCATTTTAATAGAAAAAATTTGGCTAAAAAAGTTTGTCCGTTAAACCCATCCGTACTTAGATGCATAACTGTAAGAGGGTAATAATATGTATTTCTTTCTCTCTAAATCGCGGCCTGAAAATTACCCTTTCGCACGTAATATGGATAGGTTTGTTTATTTTTTAAGATAACGATGTAATTTTTCCCAATCGGATAATTTGATCTTTGAATTAACTATTTTTCTTTGTAACAACCCTGTACGAGATTTTTTATAAACAAAGTTCGGAAATATCTATTTCCGTTTTATTCAAGATGACCTAAACGGTCTGGTGGTACCTATAGAATAGACACATTGAAGTGAATATTAAAATAAATAAAGATAATATATTTAATATTGTAAAATAACGGGTGCAAGAAAAATAAAACATTTATTGCAAAAACACGGACATAAAATGAAGTTTCAGTTTATTCTATGGTAGGAATATACGAGAAAGTAGTTCTTTTTTACCATATATCTTTAATTTGGAATGTTTTTCAAATGATCGTTACGTTCATCAATTGACTTCCTACTATATTGTTATGTTGGGTTCCTATTGCATTTATTGTTTGGACAAGAAGATGAGTCACTTGTGTTGTTATGAAACAATAGGTCGATAAACAAATTCTATGTTAAAAAATGGTTGCAATTATTTACTAATAGTAAACACTGACACTTAAACATAATTGCATCTAATGTTAGAGCATAGATAAAGGTGAGAGATAGAAAAAAAAAGAGTCAAATAGTTACAACGACGTCATAACATAAAAACAATTAAATATGTCCAAACTAAAAATTCCCAAGATGATCAGAAAATTGAAAAAAAAAAATGAAAATGCCAACGGCATTTACGTCGTAAAGGTTCGAAAAACAACAAAAATGGTGGGAAACAAAAAGGATTTCCAAAAAAATTGAAATAATGAAGATATATATTTTGTAGTAAATAATTTACACAAATAAGATTATATTATTGTCATGTTTATAACTAACCTGGAAATTATTTGTGTTGTAAGAGAAATCCATCAACAATAATTCATTTTCGTAATTCTCTTGAGAAAAAAGAAAAACAAGGGAATAACTCGTTTCGAAGATTCTCACCGGAGAACAGTAAAAATGGCCACTAACAATTTAGTCGCTGGTTTTCACTTAAAAAAAAAAAAAAAAGAAGAAAGGACCATATGACCTTTTGGCACCCCTTTTTGATCTCGATTAAGAAAGGACATGCTTTTCATTTACACCGTCAATATCCGGTTGTTTTAGCAGACGATTTTTACATTTAAAAAAAATTATAAAACTACCCCCAACTCTAACAAACAAGCGGAAATTGACAGTGTAAATGAAAAACATAGGGACTAGCAAACGGAGTCTAAAATGCGTTTTTGTCAAAATGACTTTAGCCCCCCTACGGAAAATAATTTACCAAAAATCAGGAAATTATCGGATTTTAATGAAATTTTCAGTGTTTATGTATCAATGAATGATCTTTATAATGCATTATTTATTTTATTTCAAAACTTTCTCATTTTTTTCAGGTCACTTAATTTTGACCCCCCCCCTTATGTTGGGGGCGTAAAATATTTTGCAAGTTGGTCATTTTCGATACTAATTACAGTATAAATAATGAGATAAAAGACCGAAGTTATGAATAGAAACAAAACAAATTTTTTACGGTTGCGCTTTTATGAGAAAATAAGTACCGAAAATCGAAAAGTAAAATGCAAAAAATAATAAATAATTAATTTTTTGGAGATTTCTTTTTTACTCATTTCGATAATTATTTAATTGGCTATTATTTTATAAAAGAAAAAATTATACATCGATGTGTTTTCTGCTTAAAAGGGGGAGGGGGTACATTTTCAATCGAGTTTTTCTTCAAAACTTATTACTTTTGGCGCCTAAAATAAGGTTTGCATTAAGTAGATATGTATTTTTAGAATCTAAAAATATAACATTTTAAACTTAACATCGGGATTTTCATATTTTAAATGAATTTTATATATTAATTTTTCATAGCAAAAATACTAAATTAAAGTTTTGAAATAAAATAATTAATGCATTATAAAATTCATTAATTGTTAAATCAATACTGACAATTTCATTAAAATCAGATAATTACCTGATTTTTGGTAATTTTTTTTGCAATCGCGAATGTTACAGTAAAATTATAAACAATCTCCTAAAACCATCGAAAAAGAGGCTGAATGGCGGATCGCGTCGAAATTGACCAAAAAATCGTTTTAAATCTTTTTAAAATAAACTGCATATGTAATTATATTTTTCTTTTTTAAATGTTGGTTATTATGCTACTACTTATCGATTTAGATAAAGTTTAACCTTAAATAAAAGTTTTAATTATTCTTAATTCGCTTTTAAAACTCGTAGTATCCGATTTTTTTTGCTAGTCCCTAGAAAAACATGTCGTTTCTTAATCCAGATCAAAAAAGGGGTGCCTAAAGGTAATATGGTCCAAAAAAAAAAACGAATTATAAAAAATAAATAAGATTAGTGAAATGGATCTCTAATTAGGACTGAGCTATTCTAGTAGTGACCACCCCAGTCGGATTTAAAGGTTTGAATTCAGAGTTTTCCTTCTCCTAGACTGGTTACCTAACCAAGGTTAAAGAGCCCAGTCTACCCTACTATTTACCCATAACTGAAGGGAGAGTAGTTGGATTCATACCTTTCCCAATTAAAATTAATTAAATCGATTATTTAAGGTCAAATTTTTGTTTTAGTCGAAAAGTAGTAACATAATGAGCATCAGTAAAATAGCAAAATAATATTACATATGTAATTAATTTTTAATACATTTTAAACATTAAAACGTTATTAAAAGTTACCCCCCCCCCCAAAAAAAAACAATAACAAAAAAAAAAAAAAACAACTTATAACAGTTTCTTCTTAGAAATCAATAACAAAAAACATTAAATCCACCATGTACAGAAAAATTACGAACTTGTTGGTTGATATTTTATTTAAAGTCCAATGTATATATTTTTGATTTCTAAACTGGGATGAATGCTTTTAATAAAAATCAAACTCTAAGGAAAACATAAATTAATTATGCGTCAATTTATTTGTAAGTTTAAGAAATAAATAAATGACAGCCTTAATTGATGTTGCAGGTTTAAAGAAGGTATATACCCAATTTGTCGACTTAACTTTGACCCACCCCCTTGTTTTGGGGGCGCAAAATATCGGTGGGGTTATATACATTCGAAACTAATTACTAGGGACCACCAATTGACCAGTTTAGGCCATCTTGAATAAAACGGAAATAAATATTTCCGAACTTTGTTTATCAAAAATCTCGTAAAAAACAATTAACGATCTGTACAGGATTGTTACAAAGAAAAGCAGTTAATTCAAAGATCAAATTATTCGATTGGGAAAAATTATATCGTTATCTTAAAAAATAAACAAACCTATCCGTATTACATGCGAAAGGGTAATTTTCAGGTCGTAATTTAGACAGAAAAAATACATATTATTACCCTCTTACGGTTATGTATCTAAGTACGGATGGGTGTAACGGACAAACTTTTTTAGCCAAAATTTTTCTATTAAAATGAATAAAATCTTTAAAAACTTTAATATTACAATTTACTATTAAAAGGTCCTTTTAATAATAAATTGTAATATTAAAAAAGAATAAAAACTTGAAAAATTTAATAAAAACTGATAAAATAATCATATATACTTACTTTTTATTCTAATAGCGTAAAAAATTATTTCATTTAACTTTTTTGACCAAAAATAAAAACAAACTTCGGTTACTCAGAAGCGTCTCGTCTCTTTGTAAAACAAATATGTCAGTTTTGCTCTTCCGTATATTCTAAGAACCATACATTACTATTCAACAATAAAAATTACAAATTCTTTTAAAAATATTAATCGAGCTCGGATTGGACCAACTTTTAGTTCACCTGAATTCTAAAATTCATATTTTTAAATATCCGTGAAAAATTCGATTTTTTTCCGCAGAAAAAAAAATTATTTAATTTATTTCACGCAGAAAAAAAATATTTAAACACATAAAAGATTGAAAATCTCTTAAAAATTAATTTCTTAAAAAAAAAAAAAATTTTTTTGACAATTTAATAGAATATAGTACATACCAATTTCAAAAGCAAAATAAAGTTATCAAATATTAATATTATGACATTTTTTTTGCACTTTTTATTTCCGATTTCATTAATTTTTCCTAAAAAAAATATACCTCGGTACGTTATACAATTTCATTGATATAGTTATTTAGACTCTTATCTTTATAGAAAAAAAAGTACAAAATTTTTTTCCGCGTCATTTTTTTTTATCTCATAAAATAAAATAGGGGTGTGTGTGTGTGATAGACCTCGTAAAAAAATATTTCCCCTAATATATTTTAGAAAAAAAACTATTTCAGATGTATTTACATCCAATGGTAAACATTTATGGAAATTTTCGTGAAAATCGGACCATTAATTGATTTTTCATAGAATTTTAAATAAAACCTCTTATTGTAACTTGTTTTTAGCTACGTTAAATATCAGTTGATTTAACAGTGCAAAAATGAAAACATTGTTTTACAATCATAATTTTCATTATTTTCGTAAGCTGATAAAAAATTTAAAAAATCATCAGGAGTTTGTGTAATGTTTTTTCTTTCGAATGGAAAAAAACTTTCAAGAAAATATTAATTTTTCTGCAAGTTTCATTGTGTTAAATGTAGGGGGGGGGTAAATTTCACAGGGTAAAATTGGTGGTACCTACTAATTACTGTATAAATAAAAAGACAAAAGGCCGAAGGTGTGAATAGAAGAAAAAAAATATTTTAAGGATTATATCCTGGTAGAAAATAAGTACCGAAAATCGGAAAATGAAATGAAAATAAAAACTAAAAGAATAATTTTTGGAGATCTTGTCGAAATTTTGGTTTGTCCGCAAAATCTGACGCCAGTAACAAAATAAAAAAAATAAAAGTGTAAAAAATATAGAGGAAAAAGGGAATCAACACAAGTCTAAAAGACGAGTCAAACTCTTACAATTAAATTAACTATATTTATTCAAAATTTAAACTACTCTACTGTCTGCTGAGGGTTGCACAAATTTCCCCGTGCAGTATCCTTAACTGTGGAAAAAAAAAAAAAAAAAAACATTTAAAAACATAAAACCAAACAAGACAAAAAATTACATACAAAATTACTTGCCGAGAGGCTAAAGTTCGTAATGCCCTTTTGTTTTTAGTGGGCCCTTATTTTGGTCTGTTGATGACAGAGAACTGAATTAGTTACCTTCTCTCGTTTATCTCCTTCCTTTGTTTCTTCCTTCTCTCCTTCTATGTTTTTCAATGCTTTCTTCTTTCCTTTCTTTTAACTTTGTTCCTTGTTCTTTCCTTTCTTTTAACTTTGTTCCTTGTTCTTTTCTCATTCAACTTTCCTTTGCTACTTCTTCAAATATTCCTGGACGTTCACGCCCGACGACCTTTTCTCACTATTCCTTGTCCCTGGATTCAACCAGTCAAAAAGACCCAGTGGTCTCAAAAAACGTAGATACGTTCACGTATCTTTCAAACCCTTGGATTCGTTCACGAACCCTAGTCCTTTAGTTGAAGAAGAACCTTCGCTGTTCACAGCGGACAACCATAGAAGGAGGGGAGGGCTTCAGCCCAAGAGAGACCTGTTCTCTCACCTCTGTTCACAGAGTGCCGGTCGTAATAAGTGTCCAAAGAAAGGGAACTCAGGCTGGGACCTCCTCGTCCCTTACAAAATGCCGTCATATCCGACCAATCAGAGGCCCACAAGAATTCGCTCCGCGAATTTTGAAAATAAAGGCACCATGGCCCAAACAAAAATATACTTTATTATTACAAAACATCCCCCGAGGTGGGGGGCTACTGTTGCAGCCATTTCAGAGAAATTTCTCAAAAAAAAAAAAAAAATTTCAACAATCTTATTTTTACTCTTTTTGATAATTATTTAATTGGCTATTATCTTATTAAAGAAAACAATTATACATCGATATTTGTTCTTTTTAGGGGGGGGCGCTAAAATTTCAAGAGAGTTTTCGACAAACAAATTATTAGAATTCAATAGTAAAGTAAAGTAGTTATTAAATAAATATGTTTTTGAATCTAAAAAGATGACATTTTAAATCATCATGATATTCATATTCTAAATGAATTTTATATATTAATTTATCATAGCAGAAATACCTAATTAAATCAGGTTTTGAAATAAAATAACTGATGTATTTTAAAATTCATTCATTGATAATCAACATTGAAAATTTCATTAAAATCGGATAATTCCCTGATTTTTGGTAATTTTCTTTCAATCGGCAGGGTTAAATTTATTTTTCGTTTACGGCCATATTTGAGCAAAACTGACCGAAAAAATAGTTTTAAATGTATTAAAAATAAATTATATTTTAAATATTAAAATAAACTAGTTAGTTTTTCATCTGAATTCGTCAATAATTTTCTTCCACCCAATTGTGACGTAATAGATGTCCAACAATAACAATATAAAAGGTAAAAAGTGTAATTCCCCAGCCCTAAAAAAAGATAGTTTCATTTTCAAGTTTTACTTGATAGCTTAGGTATCACCAATTGCGATATCATAGACGTATTTTACAAAATAAATTTAACCCCCTGATTGAAAAAAGAAAAAAAAATTACTAAAAATCAGGGAATTATCCAATGTTAATGAAATTTCAGTCTTGATTTACCAATGAATGAATTTTATAATCAATCGGTTATTTTATTTAAAATCTTTCTGATTTTTTTCAGGTCACTTAACTTTGATTCCTCCTTATTTTTGGAGCGCAAAATATCGGTAGGTTTATATAAAAGTGAAACTAATTACATTATAAATAAAAAAGACAAAGACCAAGAAAAAAATATTTTAAAGGAGTGATTTTGGTAGAAAATAAGTAATTTCTGTAAATCTGAAAATTAAATGTAAAAAACAAAAAAAAAAAAAAAAAAAAAACAAAAAACCTTTTTTACTTTTTTGTTTATGAAATAAAATTTTCTTTTAGATTATCAGTGAAAAAAGTATCCATCGATATTTGTTCTGTTTAAAAGTGTGGGACCTAACTTTTAAATTGAGATTTTTCCATTATTACATCATAATAAAGAAAGCTTGTTATTAAATAAGTATTTGTTTTAAGAATCTAAAAATATGAATTTTAAAATTATGCTATTTATATTTTAAATGAATTTTATCTAGTAATTAGGTATCTAAATTGTTGCTTTAAAGGCTCATACGAATAGAGCTAACGGTAATATTTATTTTAAAGAATTTCGATTTACTTCCATTCCATTGAATCAGTTTGATTGAAACGATCTAGAAATTTAAAAGAAAGATTTCATTGATTAATAACTAAACACTGAATATTTTATTAAATTCAGATAATTCCCTGATTTTTGGTAATTTTTTTTCAATCGGCAGGGTTAAATTTATTTTTCGTTTACGGCCATATTTGAGCAAAACTGACCGAAAAAATAGTTTTAAATGTATTAAAAATAAATTACATTTTAAATATTAAAATAAACTAGTTAGTTTTTCATCTGAATTCGTCAATAATTTTCTTCCACGCAATTGGGACGTCATAGAATTCGTCAATAATTTTCTTCCACCCAATTGTGACGTAATAGATGTCCAACAATAACAATATAAAAGGTAAAAAGTGTAATTCCCCAGCCCTAAAAAAAGATAGTTTCATTTTCAAGTTTTACTTGATAGCTTAGGTACCACCAATTGCGATGTCAAAGACGTATTTTACAAAATAAATTTAACCCCCTGATTGAAAAAAGAAAAGAAAATTACAAAAAATCAGGGAATTATCCAATGTTAATGAAATTTCAGTCTTGATTTACCAATGAATGAATTTTATAATCAATCGGTTATTTTATTTAAAATCTTTCTGATTTTTTTCAGGTCACTTAACTTTGATTCCTCCTTATTTTTGGAGCGCAAAATATCGGTAGGTTTATATAAAAGTGAAACTAATTACATTATAAATGAAAAAAAGACCAAAGGCGTGAAAGAAAAAATATTTTAAAGGAGTGATTTTGGTAGAAAATAAGTAATTTCTGTAAATCTGAAAATTAAATGTAAAAAACAAAAAAACCTTTTTTAATTTTTTGTTTATGAAATAAAATTTCTTTTAGATTATCAGTGAAAAAAGTATCCTTCGATATTTGTTCTGTTTTAAAGTGTGGGACCTAACTTTTAAATTGAGATTTTTCCATTATTACATCATAATAAAGAAAGCTTGTTATTAAGTATTTGTTTTAAGAATCTAAAAATATGAATTTTAAAATTATGCTATTTATATTTTAAATGAATTTTATCTAGTAATTAGGTATCTAAATTGTTGCTTTAAAGGCTCATACGAATAGAGCTAACGGTAATATTTATTTTAAAGAATTTCGATTTACTTCCATTCCATTGAATCAGTTTGATTGAAACGATCTAGAAATTTAAAAGAAAGATTTCATTGATTAATAACTAAACACTGAATATTTTATTAAATTCAGATAATTCCCTGATTTTTGGTAATTTTTGTTTATCAATCTGGGGCACTTATTGGCCACCGTAGTTTTTAACATATTTCCCGCTGATGTTTTGTCCCCCCCCCAAAAAAAAACAAACAAAAAAAAACAAAAAAAACGCAAGAATTTTTTTAGCGCACTTGTTTTTTTGTTTGGAACAAAAAAAAAAAAAATAATTTAATTGAAATATCAACAAGTCAGTAATTTTTCTGTACATAGTGTATCTAATGTTTTTTGTTATTGATTTCTAAGAAGAAAATATAATTTTTTTTTTTTTTTTTTTTTTTTTTACTTTTAAAAACGTGTTTTGTTGACTTCGTTTACAACGTTGGATTTCGTAAAATTTTTGGCTAATTTAATGTTGAAAATGTATTTAAAATTACTTACATATGTTATGTAATATAATTTTTCTTTTCTTTCTTCTATTTCTAATGCACATATGTTACTACTTTTCGACTAAAAACAAAAGTTTTGACCTTAAATAATCGATTTAATTAATTTTAATCTTAATTCGTTTTTAAATGAAAATCGGCGCCTAAATTGTTGGTGACTAATCTTATTCAAATTTGTTTATTCAGTATTTTATATTAACAATATCTCAGTCACCTGCAGATGTCAATTTTAAAACTCAGCACCCCAGCCCCACCCATCAAGTTTAACCTGAAAATTTTTCTCTCGTATTAAAAGATTAAGCTGCGAAAATCCGATAATTAGCCTATTTAGAGGGAATCAGGGAGGGAAAAGTGCATTAGCAGGTGCGCGTTTATGCGTTAACCAAAAAATTAATAGTTCTTACGGTAAGAACTATTAATTTTTGTGTATCTAAAATAAGGTTTGCATTAAATAGATATTTATTTCTAGAATCTAAAAATATAACATTTTAAACTTAACATCAGGCTGCTTTTCCTATTTTAAATGAGTTTTATATATTAATTTTCCATAGCAAAAATACTAAATTAAAGTTTTGAAATAAAATAACTGATGCATCATAAAACTCATTAATTGATAAATCAATACTGAAAATTTCATTAAAATCGGATAATTACCTGATTTTTGGTAAAACTTTTGCAATCGCGAATGTTACATAAAAATTGTAAACAAATTGTAAACCATTGAAAAATAGACAGAATTGCGGATCGCATCGAAATTGACCAAAACAAATCGTTTTAAATCTTTTAAAAATAAACTGCATATGTAATGATATTTTTCTTTTTTTGATGATGGTTATTATGATACTACTTCAATTTAGACAAAGTTTTACCTTAAATAATAGATTTAATCATTTTTAATTCGCTTTTAAAATTCGTAGCAGATGACAAAATTGCCAGTACCTATTCTTACCTTAACTGATTGGTGATAAAAAGAAAGACCCTAGCGCTGAAAAAAAGGGGAAACAAACAAACAAAAAAATCAAAAACAAAACAAAAACAGTGCAATTGAGCAATTTGAAAAAAGATCGTGTGTAACAAAACAAACCACGTGATTAAAAAAAAAAAAGAAGTTCCCTCCATCCAATGTAAACAAAAATCGAAAACTGACCAAATAACCGAGTTTTAAATGAAAGACTTTTCTTTGTTTGTATTTTCGAAATTCGGTCGTATTTATTTAAAAATTTTTGACAATTGTTTTGAATTAAAATAAAATGAAAATATCGAGAAAAAAAAAAAAAAAAAAAGAAGATATTTTAAAGATGGGGGGTATATTGACATTTACTTGTCGATAAAAAAAAACTCTGGTGGGTGGTTTACTTTTAACGCCTTCAAACCACTAAAAAAAGTTATTTGTCGATAAAAATGCCTTCAGACCGCTAAAAAGTATTTTAAATGTGGGGTGGGGGGTATTTACATTTACTTGTCGAGAAAAAACGGGGGGGGGGGGTAAATATCGCTTTCATATCGCATTAACTTCAAACAGCTAGGGAGTTCAATCGTAGCGCGAGTTGATTTTTCAGCAGGCACCACTTAACATTTTTTTTTTAGGGCAGGAGCCCAGGACGCATTTATACGATATGCACCGTTTATTTTTTTCGAAAGAGAAATTTATCTGTTTTTAATTTTATCAATACGACTGATTGCTGCTCGTCTCGTGTTTATGTAAATAATACTCACAGTTATTATTGTACGTACGTCGTCGTACATAAACAATATTAGGAAATATTTTCACGTACACATTTGATTGTGTAACAAATTATTGATGTTCATTTCGTATTTATATTTTTTAGCTGTATTTCCAAGAAAAAAATTTTCGGCATAAAAACACTATATTTTATTAAATTTGTAAAACTGTTTTTATTCATCATTTACAAGCATTCATTCTTGGGTTTGATGATCCGTATTTTTACCATTTAAATATTAATTCCGTTACAGGGTAAACTACAAAGTTAGTAGTTACTAACCATACCTTATTTGCTTAACCACCAAGAAACACAATAAGAAAAGATGGAAAGAGGAACATAAGAGGAATTTTTGATAAGGTCTGCAAAAACATAATATCTAAATATAAGCAAAGAAAATATCTTACGGTAAATCTTTTCATTGTCAGCATTTCTTTTACCTTACGACTTAAGATTGACAATAGTAGCACGTTCTACTTAACTATTGAAAGTATTATTTAATCATTGTGGTCGAAAAATAAAGATGATTTAATACAATAAATTCAAAATTTAAATTAAATAAAACTAATAATTCACAAAAATAAAATAAAAAAATTGACTTTATATATGTAAAATTTACACCCTGTCATCACTATCCCAAGTGGTCTAGTGGTTAGGATTCCGCGCTCTCACCGCGGCGGCCGGGGTTCGATTCCCCGCTTGGGAAATAGTACTTTTATTGTCTCGTCTTTCGGAAATTTAGATTAGTTTTACGACAAATTGAATAAATTTCTAAACTTAGGAGTTTAATTTGCTCCACTTGTCACTCGATTTCCTAAACATATATCCAATCAATTTTCCCCATTATAAACTAAACTGAAATATCATTAATCAGTCCTCCTCCATTAAATACCCTAATTTTTTGTTACGTTTTTTTTAATAAGAAAAATAGAACTGTAAAGTAAAAACATAATAAAATATAATCGTAATAAATTATGATGTGCTGTAATATGTATTTTAATGTTTATTTTTAAAAATAAATATTTGTCTTTAGCGTAATAAATTTGGAAACTTAAATGTTTTGATGAACTTATCAACATAAAAGCGTATGAAGATCGCACGTTAGGTACCACCAATTTTCCCTGTGAAATTTACCCCCCCCCCATATTTAACACAACAAAACTTGCATAAAGGTTAATATTATCTTGAACATTTTTTGTCCATTCGAAAGAAGAAACATTAAACAAACTCTTGATGATTTAAAAAAAAAAATTCAGCTTATGAAAATTATGAACGAAAAACAATGTTTACATTTTTGCACCGTTAAATCAATTGAAATTTAACGTAGCCAAAAACAAGTTATGAGAGGCTTTTTTAAAATTCTATGAAAAATCAATTAATGGTCCGATTTTCACGAAAATGTCCATAAGTACTTACCTTTTGATGAAAATATGTCAGAAATAGTTTTTTCCTAAAATATATTAGGGGAAATATTTTTTACGAGGTCTACACCCCTATTTTATTTTATGAAATATGAAAAAATGAACCGACAAAAAACGATTTTTACTTTTTTTCTATGAAGATAACTTATCTTTATAAAAAAAAAAGTAAAAATCGTTTTTTGTCGGTCTTAATAATGGCTGAACTTGCACAAAGGTGTCAAAATTAGGGTGACTCAGAAAAAACAGAACCCAAATTATTTATTTATTTTCCCATTAAACAAACCTTAAACCCCAACCCCAACCCCAACCCCTAAGCCTAACCTAACCCCTAATCTCCCCTAGTTAAAATTAACAGTTTTATTACAAAATTTGTGGGTTCTGTTTTTTTCTGGGTCACCGGTATATAGGGTGACCAAGAAAAAACAGAACCCAAATTATTTATTCATTTCCCATTAAACTAACCCTAAACCCTAACCCTAATCCTAGACCCCCATAGTTAAAATTAACAGTTTTATTACAAAATTTGTGGGTTCTGTTTTTTCTGGGTCACCCTAATTTTGACACCTTTGTGCAAGTTCAGCCTTAATAATTATATCAGAAGATTTTTATAAGTTTCAATGCCAGAGTTTTTTTTAGTAAAAGAACCATAAATACAGAATTCTGCGAAAAAAATATTAATAAAGAAACTGACCATGTTGTAAAAAACCGGACTGTTTTACTTATTTTTCAAGATGACTGTGAGTAATTTTTCTCCAATCGGATAATTAAATCTTTGAATTAACTGTTTTTCTTTGTAACAACTCTTTATGTTCATTATTTCTTTTTTGCGAGATTTTTAAAAAAAGTTCAAAAATATTTACATTTCTTCCTTCAATGTGGCCTAAACTGATCACGTGACCTATTTTGGTGGTACCTATCGCTCGTACCTAATTTTAGCCAGCAATCGACCGAGTAATATCTAGTAAACTCGGAAAAATCATAAGTTGGAGCACTAGTAAGTCAAGGTACCACTGTATTCTTCAGTCGTCTCCTACACACGGACACAACAATGTTGGCCTTTCAGCAAAAATATACATTAATCAACCCTGTACAGACACTGGATACCGGCTAGAGGACCTACCAAGAGCAATTGACTATACAAACTCTGAAATAAATTAAGGATCATATTATATTAGTTTGTCATACCTAAAAAAATTCTTCATTCAGTTTAGCTGGGAAGTCTTCGTTATTTAAAACAAGTAGTTGAATCCGTTCGACCTTATTCAAAGAGAGTTGGCAAAATTCGAAAAACTCTTCAGGTGTACGGCTTTACGCAGTATTCAGTATTTCACTGTGGACCAAGAGGTTTTTGAATGAATTTACTTAACTATATCGATTAACGAAGCATAAAATACTGTTTGGGATGATCTCTGAGCTAATTGGTTTTCAAGGATGGTACAATATTTCAAACTTTTGTAACGGAATTACAATTGTGATACGTCAACATAAACAATACGAGACGACATAGTTAAAAAATATATAAAAGAAGCTTCCTAGTGAGGAGTGTCAAAAAAAGCTCCAGTAATGCCGAAACTGCCACTCCTACTGGGACAATGTCCCAGTGGGACAACAGTATCGCAGTCGAATTTCATTTTGACTCTTAAAACGACAAACGTCATACTCAAAGATTAATTTTTAAATATCTAAAACTTAGAAAACAAACTTTAGGTATACACAAAAAAAAAAAAAAAATCGATTGACAGGGCACACTAGGGATGTCCAATCTGCCGTGTCAATTTTACCCCCCCCTATATTTAACACAATGAAACTTGAATAAAGGTTAATATTAGTTAGTTGCATTTTTGACAAAATGACTTTAGCCCGCCTAGGGAAAATAATTTGCCAAAAATCAGGGAATTATCGGATTTTAATGAAATTTTCAGTGTTTATGTATCAATGAATGATCTTTATAATGCATTACTTATTTTATTTCAAAACATTCTCATTTTTTTCAGGTCACTTAATTTTGACCCCCCTTATGTTGGGGGCGTAACTTTTTTTTTCAAGTTGGTCTTTCGGTTTTCTAATTACAGTAAATAAAGATAAAAGACCGAAGTTATGAATAGAAACAAACAAAAAACATTTTTACGGTGGCTTTTCTATGAGAAAATAAGTACCGAAAATCGAAAAATAAAATGTAAAAAAGTAATAGATAATTAATTTTTTGGAGATTTTTTTTTACTCATTTCGATAATTATTTAATTGGCTATTATCTTATAAAAGAAAAAATTATACATTGATATTTTTTTCTGCTTAAAAATTTTGAAATAAAATAATTGATGCATTATAAAATTCATTAACTGATAAATCAATACTGAAAATTTCATTAAAATCGGATGATTACCTGATTTTTGGTAATTTTTTTTTCCATCCCAAATGTTACGTTAAAATTGTAAACAAGTGCCTAAAACCATTGAAAAACAACCAAAATAGCGGATCGCGTCAAAATTGACAAAAACAAACCGTTTTAAATCTTTTAAAAATAAACTGCATATGTAATGATATTTTTCTTTTTTTAATGATGGTCATTATGTTACTACTTATCATTTTAGACAAAAGTTTGACCTTAAATAATAGATTTAATTAATTTCAATTTGTTTTTAAAAAGCTAGCAGCCAACAAATTTGGGTATGGCTAGTTAATATTATCTTCAACATTTTTGGACTATTCTAAATAAGAAACATAAAAAAAAAAAAAATGATGATTTAAACAAAATTTTTCAGCTTACAGAAATAATGAAAATTATGACCGGAAACAATGTTTACATTTTCGCACCATTAAATCAATTGAAATTTAATAAGTACCACCAATTTTCCCTGTGAAATTTACCCCCGCCTACATTTAACACAATGAAACTTGCATAAAGGTTAATATTATCTTGGTAATCTTTTGTCCATTTCGAAAGAAGAAACATTAAAAAAAATTCTTGCTGATTTCTAATTTTTTTTCCAGCTTACGGAAATAATGAAAATTACGATTGAAAAACAATGTTTTCATTTTTGCACCGTTAAATCAACTGAAATTTAACGTAACCAAAAATAAGTTAAGACAAGAGGATTTTTAAAAAATTCTATGAAAAATCAATTAATGGCTCGATTTTCATGAAAATTTCCAGAATTGCTTATCTTTTTATAAAAATATGTCTGAAATAGTTTTTTCCTAAAATATATTTGGGGAATTTTTTTTTATGAGGTCTACCCCACCCCATTTTATTTTATGAGATATTAAAAAAAATGAACCGTCAAAAAACGATTTTTACTTTTTTTCTATGAAGATACGAGTCTGAATAATTATATCAATAGATTTTTTTTTTTTTTTGTAGAAAAAAAATCATGAATTCTGAATTGAAAAGTGCTAAAAATTTTTTATTTTATTATTATTTGAAAAGTTTTTGTTTTGCTTTTTTAATTGATATGTACTATATTCTATTAAATTGTCAAGAAAAATTTTTCTTTTAAAAGAAATTAATTTTTAAGAGATTTTAAATCTTTTGTGTGCTTAAATAATTTGTTTTTAATGTTTAAAAATCTTTTTTTTTTGTGTACAAATCAAATTTTTCACTAATATCTAAATATAATATAACACTTAATTTTAGAATTCAGGTTAACTAAAAATTTGTCCGATCCACGATATATTCATATTTTTAAGACAATTTGTAATTTTTATTGTTGAATAGTAATGTTTGATTCTTATAATATACAGAAGAGCAAAACTGACAAAAACACAGTTGTGTTCCTTGGATGTAAAATATTCAGTTTCAACCACCTCGGCCTCTTTGTAAGAAAAGTAAGAACTTCTTTATTATTTTATCAGTTTTTCTCTTAGAAAAAATATTCAAATTTTCATTTCTTTCATTTCTTTTTCAATTTTAAATTAATCCGGATCGCCGAACAATCGACCGGCATAATTGAAAAAAAAAGTTACTTTCACTGTGAAATTTTAATAATAAATTTTAATAGTAAATTTTACTAGTGATTAAAATTTTCATACATTTCATTTCTTTTTCGATTTAGAATTTGAATGGGCGCAAATTCAACTGGCATAATTTTAAAAAAAGTAAATTTCACTGTGAAATTTTAATATTAAAGTTTTTCAAATTTTTATTCATTTCATTTCTTTTTTGATTTTAATTTTGAAAGGGCGCAAATTCTACCGGCATAATATGAAAAAAAGTTAATTTCACTTTAAACATAAAACACTTATTGTCTTTTCTTTGCTTCAGTTACACTATAAGTTCAACTAAAAAAATATTTAGGAGTTATTCTGAAACTAACACAAAAAAAATATGCACTAGAAAACAACTGTTATGTCAAATACAGCCACCCATATATTTAAATGTATAATTATCAAAGAGATACATGTAAATTTGTGGTCTCGGTTCTAAAACAAAGTCACCCTGTTGCAAGTAAAATGGACTGTTTTACTTATTTTTCAAGATAACGGTGAGTAATTTTTTCCCAATCGGATAATTTGATCTTTGAATTAACTGTTTTTCTTTGTAACAAATCTTTTAAATAGTTTTTTTTTTGAAAAAAAAAAAGTTAAAAAATATTTACTTTCGTTTATTCAATATGGCCTAAACTGATCATGTGACCCGAATTTGTTGATACCTAAATTTAACGTAGCCAAAAACAAGTTATGACTACCGGTTTTAAAAAAATTCTATAAAAAATTAACTGTCAAATTTTCACAGAAATTTTGGTAATTATTTACCTATTGATGAAATTATGTCTAAAATAAGTTTTTCCTAAAATATATTATGGAAATATTTTATCCTATGATATCTGAAAAAAATGAACCGATAAAAAACGATTTTTAATTTTTTTCTATAAAGATAAGAGTCTGAATAATTATATCAGAAGATTTTTGTAAATTTCTATATGGTATTTCTTTTAGTAAAATAACAAAAAAAACATGAATTCTGAATTCATCTAAAAAAAAAAAAAAAAAAAATGTTATATTTGGGTAAAAAAAAAAAAAACTGTTTGAAAATTACTAGTTTTGGAAAGGAATGTTTGAAAACATAACTGGGTGATTTCCTATAAGTCTAATATGATCAAAGGGGAACCACTCTTGACTGATAAATTATTTATTAATCTACTAGGAAAAAAGACAGGGTTAGGTTTTAGGGTTAGTTTAATGGGAAAATAAATAAATAATTTATCAGTCAAGAGTGGTTCCCCTTTGATCATGTTAGACTTATAGGAAATAACCCCAAAAAGTGTGATTAAAAACAAAAAAAGGTTTGCAATGGAACAATGAAAATATAGTTATGATTCTAATCAAACATTAACAAATGAATCAAATTTTGGCATTAAATAACCCATATATATATATATATATATATATATATATATATATATATATATATATATATGTATATATGTATGTATGTATATATATATATATATGTATGTATATGTATGTATGTATATATATATATATATATATATATATATGTATGTATATATATGTGATTAAATAAACTAAACTAAACCTTTTCTAAGAGTGAAAAGTTTTCTTTTTTAATCAGTCACTGAAAGGAGAAACTTAAGTTTTCGATATCACATCAGTGTTTATAGAATTCATTGTAGAATTGCAAATGAAAGGAAGTATTCTATTATCATTAATAGTTATTTCCCTTACATTTTGGCTTAAGTTGTTTTGTTTTATAGCATATCAACCCTTTTCAGGTCATTTAATGCTGAATCAAGTCATTTTGATAAACAAAGGACTCAAGGTGTTTACATTACCTGCTTTGGTTTAAATGGTCACCCAATTAAGTATTGAACAGACTCATCACTGCTTAACTTTGGGTGTCTAGGAACCTGGTGCTTTCAGCATGACTTCATAATGCAACAAGGTGTGGAAAAAAGGTTGGTGGACTGGTGACTTACAGGGGAGTGGCTTGTCATATCCGCCCCTATAGAATTGTGTTGACCAAAATGGCTTTCCCTATAATTTCAAAATGGTTCACATGTGTGCATAAAGGCCATACAGACTCACAGGTGATTTTAAAATAGTCTTTTATTTTGTTCTCACAATGGAGCTGTTGAAACTAAAAATCAAATGAAAAACTTTGTAAGTCTCAAATATACAAAAAAAGTAACAAGTTTACAAACAATAAAACAAACAAATTTCACACAAAAAAAGGTAATAACAAAGTTAACAGGAAAAGGTTTACGCCAAAAATTCTAAATAGAGAACATTTAAGCTTAACTATGAATTACAAATTAAGGGAGCAATATCAAAAGGGTTTGGGGTATTTAACTTAAATAGCCTCAAAAGGCACAAACAATGTGTTAACTAGGGTAAAAGGAAGTAAATTACCATATAAGACAATTCTCATTTAACAGAAAAAAATAACACGTTTCGAACTTACAGGGCAAATACAATTTCAAGAAAAGAATGGAAAAATAGTTTACCTTTGTTAGCACGATAGGGGTTTGGATATGAATGGGACTATATCTTAGTAATTCTGTACTAAGAGTGCGATAACTAATTTTACCACTCAAAAAATGCTCTACATCTGAGAGCCCAAAAAGTTGTGACTACACCATACAGTCACCTCAAAGGGAAAGGGAAGAATTTTGGTGAAACTCCCTTAGCCTGACTATACCAAATTACTACGCCAATCCAAAACACCCTAAAAACTTACATTTTTTTACTAAACTTTCTGCTTTTACTGCCTAACAGCAGTAATTCTCTTTTATAAAGCTACACAAAGGCAAATAAGTATTCCACGAATCTCAAAAATGCATTTACACATACTTTTAGGGCTATTTAAAACCAAGTAACTATTTTCTCTAAAGGAACTTTCAAAAGAGTGACCAGGTCACTGGGTACTCACAGGGGGTAAGAGGAAAGGAAGGGGTGAAAGACAGACCTGTTAACCATGTACAAAAAAACTACTAACTACTGCTACTACCGGCAGCCATATGGCTGGTTCGGTCGAGCAAGTCTCTGACGGCATGTGATCACTAGTAGTGTGAAACCAGGAAGGGACAAAATTTATAATCTCCTGACGGAAATTGGAGGGGTTGAGGTAGTTGAACAACACCTATAAATAGGCTGCCCTTCCCTTTCAGCTTTATTCTAATTATTTCAACAGAAATGACTGTTACCTATTTCTGTAAAGTTACACCGTAGTTATCTGACTCAAGTGGGTCACTGAAGAAGTATATTTTTTAGCAAAATCCCCCAGCTCTGCCTTGGTCACAAGAGTCAATATTTTTTTCAACAAAGGCTAGTTTACACGTAGTATCAAACTCTGGCCAAGGGCATAATTGAATATTTTCCATTTAACTGTCTTTCCCTATTTTTAAATATTTTTTAAGATTCTGGTAATTATTTCTACATTACACTGATTAGGCTTTCTCTTGCAGCTATTTTATTATTATAAAGAATTTTTTTTAAATTCATAAAAAAAAATTTTCCTCGAGAAATTTTGATTAGATTTTGTTTTGTTTTACGGCATATCAACCTCAGTGGGTCATTTAATGCCGATTAAGTTTTGAAATAAATCAATTCTTAATGGATAATACAATTTTGTTTATAAACTCA
Source organism: Doryteuthis pealeii (assembly GCA_023376005.1). Classification (NCBI taxonomy): domain Eukaryota; kingdom Metazoa; phylum Mollusca; class Cephalopoda; order Myopsida; family Loliginidae; genus Doryteuthis; species Doryteuthis pealeii. Next base: position 87,887,689 of record CM042140.1, read on the forward strand.
TGTTTTTCTATTCAACCCATAGATGGGACCCTAACAGGTACTACCACTCCGGGCCAGAGTGGACCAGGGAGCAATGGTGATGAAGGGTGCTCCACATTCCCCAAACCTCCAAAACTGGAACCTCACCATCAGATAGAGTTTAACGTCATTCCCAGGACATGTAGACCTGCAGCTACCGCCTTCTAGCACCCATATGATAAAAAGGGGTTGGGGCTTGCCATAAGGGCAATAGGGTTGGGGAAATCATATAGGTGCTACGGCTTGACGTGACCAGCCAATTGATCGGAGGGGGCCTATCTGCCCGCCCGTCTAGCCCAAGATAGGGCCAAAGTGGAGTATTGCATGTCATGAACTGCTCATCCACCTGGGCTCTATCCTTAAGAATCACGGGTCGCCACCCACGGCCAACAGGTGGCCCCATTGGGGAAGTCTTACCCCTCTGCAGAGGTGCAGTCGGTGCATTCTAACGCCCCAGCCGACAGGGCGGAAATTTTGATTAGAGTCAACACTAACAGTGAATCCTTCCTATTAGCTTGGAAATTATTTTACACTCGAGAAAATTTTTAACACTAATAAACAAAGAAAGAAAGAAAAAAATCTCACATCTATGGAGGCGTGTGGTGTAATGGTTAGAGTAGTAGGAAATCAACTCGTCAATCCGAATTCAAATCCTGGATGATGCTACAGTTCCCATAGCGCTAATACCCTTGGGAAAGGTATGAATCCAACTACTCTCCCTCCAGCTATAAGGTTCTTTAACCTTGATTAGGCAACCAGTCTAGGAGAAGGAAAACTCTGAATTCAAACCTGTTAAAACTCCACTTGGAATGGTCACTACTAGAATAGGCTCAGTCCTAATTAGTGATCTATTTCACTAATAAAAAAGAAATTCTATTATTTGCCATTTTTATAGCATTAAGTAAAAAAAAAAGGTAAGTTGTCAGGGTGGCCTAAAGTCGGTATCAGTCAGACAGCGAGGGAGTCTATCCCCTTTTCATTAGCACTAGTCCAAGGAGATTTTTTTTTGCATCTGAGGTGGAGTGCCACACCAACAATCAGCTTCTCACTTAACCGCACGGATCCCTGTGCTACTCATACGTTGAGTTGGCAAGGGCCGGTATTGAACTCAGAACCTTGTGGTTCCTAGTTGGATGCTCTACAGACCGAGCTAATTCATTGAATAGTAAAACAACGTCTAATCACAGGAAAAACACAAGTCCACCTTGTTGGCATGGCTTAGCATATGCTGTATCCCCTTCAGAGGGGTAAGACCCTCCCCCTAAAAAAAAGGGTGTGACACTAAACTGCATCTGGTGGTGAAGGTTTAATTCTGGAGAATGAAGAGTACCTCTTAATTGCCATTACTCCTGGGTCCACTTCGACTTTGAGTGGTTGTACCTGTTTGGATCCCATCTATGGATCAAATAGATCTATTTCCAAAGTATCTGTATTAGTAGGTACCACCAGACCGTTTAGGTCATCTTGAATAAAACGGAAATAGATATTTCCGAACTTTGTTTATCAAAAATCTCGTTAAAAAAAGATCGTACAGGGTTGTTACAAAGAAAAATAGTTAATTCAAAGATCAAATTATCCGATTGGGAAAAATTACATCGTTATCTTAAAAAATAAACAAACCTATCCATATTACGTGCGAAAGGGTATTTTCAGGCCGCGATTTAGAGAGAAAGAAATACATATTATTACCCTCTTACAGTTATGCATCTAAGTACGGATGGGTGTAACGGACAAACTTTTTAGCCAAATTTTTTCTATTAAAATGAATAAAATCTTTAAAAACTTTAATATTACAATTTACTATGAATAAAACTTGAAAAACTTTAATCTTAAAATTTCGCAGTGAATTGACGTTAAAAATGTCTTGGTTTTAGTATTAATTCTTAAAATCGAAAATAAAATGAAAATTTGAATATTTTTTCTAAGAGAAAAACTGATAAAACAATCATTCAATATATCATTTTTATTCTAATTGGTCGTAAAAGTTAAATAAAATATTTTTTACGCTCAGAAAAACAAATTTAGTTACCGAGAAGCGACTCGTCATATGTCAGTTTTGCTCTTCCGTACATTCTAAGAATCACACATTACTATCAACAATAAAATTACAAATTCTTTTAAAAATATTAATCGAGCACGGATCGGATTTTAGTTCACCTGAATTCTAAAATTCATGTTTTTAAATATCCGTGAAAATTTTGATTTTTTTCCACAGGAAAAAAAAAATTAAATTTATTTCACGCAGAAAATAAAATATTTAAATCACACAAAGATTGAAATCTCGTAAAAATTAATTTCTTAAAAAAATTTTTTTTTTGACAATTTAATAGAAGTACATACCAATTACATAAGAAAAAAGTTTTCAAATATTAATATTATGACATTTTTTTTGCACTTTTATTTCCGATTTCATTATTTTTTCCTAAAAAACTATAATTCGGTACGTTATACAATTTCATTGATATAGTTATTCAGACTCTTATCTTTATAGAAAAAAAGTACCAAATTTTTTTCCACATCATTTTTTTTTATCTCATAAAATAAAATAGGGGGGGGGGTGATAGACATCGTAAAAAAATATTTCCCCAATATATTTTAGAAAAAAACTATTTCAGATGTATTTACATCCAATGGTAAACATTTATGGAAATTTTCGTGAAAATCGGACCATTAATTGATTTTTCATAGAATTTTAAAAAATCCTCTTATCGTAACTTGTTTTAGCTACGTTAAATTTCAGTTGATTTAACAGTGCAAAAATGAAAACATTGTTTTTCAATCATAATTTTCATTATTTTCGTATGCTGATAAAAATTAAAAAAATCATCAGGAGTTTATTTTATGTTTTTTCTTCGAATGGAAAAAACTTTTTAAGAAAATATTAATTCTTCTGCAAGTTTCATTGTGTTAAATGTAGGGGGGGGGTAAATTGCACAGGGTCAAATTAGTGGTACCTATGTATTAGTGATGATATATGACCGTGTGCATAAAAAAACAAAAACAAAACGAAAAACAAAAACTCTTAAACGACACACCCTTAACATCTAGGCATAATAATAAAAAAAAATTACTAGGTATACCAAATTGTTGACAAATCCGTGTTTTTACAAAACAAATTTTTTTTTTTTACCGAAAATCAGGGAATTATCCGATTTTAATGAAATGTTCAGTGTTGATTTTTCAATGAATGAATTTTACAATGCATCAGTTATTTTATTTCAAAACTTTCTGTTTTTTTTCAGGTCACTTAACTTTGACCCACCCCCTCATTTTGGAGCAAATTGTTTTAAATGTATTAAAAATAAATTACGTGTAATATTATTTATTTATTTATTTTTTTTACTGATGCTCATTATGTTACTAATTTTTCGAGTTAAACAAAAATTAGTCGATTTATTTAATTTTAAATCATTTTAAAATGAAAAGCAGACGAAAATTTGGATATACCTAATATTTACCCTATAGGTAGGATTTGATACAAGTTCACAAGTATGGGGCATCAAGATTTGCGAGACTAGCTCACTAACCTCTAGACATAAAATAACCCCAGATGGGTTGAAATGCCGTTAAAATCAATTAATCATGAAAACAAGTATAACAAGGGTGACTGTATTGTTATTTATAAAAATATTTATTTAAAGAACAAAAGTTAAACTTATGAAAAAGAAATCTTTTACAAAGTCCTTTACCTTTTTAGGACATTCATTTTGGCGCTTTTTCTACACAGGTTCACCAATATCTTCATCTACAATGAAGAAATTCGTTTTATTTTGAGTCAAATTGTTTGTCTGGTCCATTTTCTTTAGCATCTCTTCCATCCATATTTTTTTCGAAATGTCTGGTTTATCGAAATTTATACACCAATCCATGTGCTTTTTCAGCCACACGTACAAGTCTTTTGGAAACTTTTCGTTGTCTGGAATGTAGCTTGAACTCTGATCCTCACCTTTTGACGACAGTAAACATTTCCTTAGTTTTAACACTGTCGTATAGACCGCTATCATTTCCTTGGCGATGGAATTGCACAGTGTCCACAAACGACTTGAAATCGAGATGATTAATAGATGTTGTGGGATATTATGTGCTTGAGTAGAGAGATAACGTTTTGAAGTAGCAAAAACTTTTGAACAATAATAAGCGGTCGAACCGAATAAAGACACAGAACCCATAAATCGTATCAAGAAATATTCCACTAATCGGACCGAAGGTAAATATGTGAATCGTTCGGCGGGTTCGAAGGTCTTTAAACAGTTCTTGAGTTTTCTAAACAGACCGGGAACGTTGAGGATATTAATTCTTTTACAACACTGTAAGATTCGGCGAACACCAGACCAAAAGTAAAAAGGACGATACTTGCAGCTGTATTTATAACCCATTTTGCTGAGGAGGGCTGTTTCAACCGATAGGCTCTTGTCTAGCAAGTCAAAATCTTGCGCATGTTTGTCCAATCGCTTGATCAGCTTAGAAACAAGTTTAGGTTTCTCGACACTGAGACGAGCTCGGCACATTGATGGAAGAGGAAGATTTTTTTGGGCGACCAGAGAGAGAAGTGCTGGTGCCGATTTGGCATCTGGATCACGTTTTTCCACTGTTTCCTCCATGATCCCTAAATGTGAAAGCGCCTGTCAACTACGGAACGAACAGTCCCACGTGTTGTATCACAACACAATAATAAAATGGTTTACACCGGTCAAGGGAGATAATTTAGGAGTTTTAGTTAATCTTAAAAAGTGATTTCATTTATAAATAGTGATGTTGCAATATTAACTTGTATATCTTAGCTTAATTTGATTCAAAGGCACACTAGTTTAATATCCACCAAAAATAAAACTCATAAGAGGTACACATGAATTTAAGTTTTATGAATATTCATTTTTTATTCTGTGATAAAATGAGTATGCTTCAACATCAACAGCCACATTTTCGTACATGGTGCATCTCCGTGTTTTAGTTTTCTTTTAACATATCCACTTATAATAAAGAAAAAAAAAAAAAAAGAATAAAAAAGAAAAATACAAAGATAAAAATTAGTAGTATTAACGTTTAGACTTAAACCTATATTACTGAAATGTATCATCTATCTGGTAATAACTAGAAACCGTTGTCGATATTTGTTGAACTAAGACTTATTTTGGGTATTTATCGCAATTTTTCCTTGTTCAGAAAAAGGCGAACGTAAAACAGAATGGCGTCGTCTTTTAAAAAGGGGTGTGGAAAAAAGAAAGGAAAAATGGTCTTGTTTGATAAAGAAATGGAATCTTATTATAAGAATTTCTCCACTAAAGGAGGCAAAATGAATCACAGACAATTGAAGACAAACAACTTGCACACATTTCTTATGCACGACTTAAACAAAAGATTTAGGGGTCGAATAACAAAAAAAAAAAAAAAAAATTACAAAAATACAAGAAAGTGAATAAAAAAAGGTTTTCACTTACAGAAACAAAAGGTATTGCACAATAAAATATCTTTAAAAAAATGATTTTCTCTCTCGCAGGAGAGACAGGCAGTTCCACAGAATTTACAGTTCTGTCAAAAAATTTCACGTTCCTTTTCGTTAAGGACAGGCTCCCGGCTGTAGATTAAGGCTAGCCCTCTGCGCTAGTACTTTCTTCTTTCACACGTAGCTGTCCGTTTTTTCTCAAAGGATGGAGACTCCAACAAAGTTTCTTCCGTGGGGAGAAGATTGTGAGAGAAAAGAACCGCGACCCTTTTCGCCAAGGAAAATGAAGAAACACCGTCTCAGCCGTTCTGGGAATTCTGTAGGTTGCAACAGCAATTAGCCACCTTTTCTCAATCAAGGTTTCTTTTAAACCGGCCAATGTCTGTATTCAAGCAGCTTAGGGTTCGTCTCACAGCGCTATGAAAGGACAATCTGCTGGTTGCGATGCCAAAATCTAAGATGCGTCCACACGCCACGACTTCCCAGTTTCAAAGGGGCAGATCTCGGCTCACACGTGATCAAAAAGGTCCAGACAGGCGCCAATTCCAGGAGCCCCCGTCCTTCGCTTTCGCAGCAAAAAACGAAACGAAACAGAGAGACAGACCAAAAGGGAAAAAAGGCATGCATAATTCCAGAAATGATTTTTATTTATTTATAAAGATAAAAATTTCCAATATATTTCCTAATGGACTTATTGAAGGAGCATCCAAGCTACTTTGAGAGTAGCTTGGATGCTCCTTCAATAAGAGTAGTATTCTCCAATGAATGTTAAATTATTATGTTAGTTTGAAGAAATGGTCTCATGTAGAAACGCATTTGTTGATATGAATATTGTTTTATTTAAATTAAATAAATAAAATCACTTTATATGCAAAATTTAAAGCATCAATTAACTGAAGTTGTCATAAATATGAATTCCAAGCAGTACTGAAGGTGCAAGTAAAGGAGTGGCCTATTGTCGGTATCAACCGAACAGTGAGGGAGTCTACCTCCTTTTCGCAAGCTCAAGATCAGGGAGATTGATTTTTGCAGATGTGGAGCACCACACCTACAGTCAGCTCCCAGGTGCTGCTTTACCACACAAATCAAATTACGCAAGCTTTTCTTTAGGATAATGTCTGTAATTGAAGTTTTGTATTGTGTTGGTCAGGAGTTAATTTTTGAAATGAAGTCCTCATGAATTAAATCCTTTAGTGTGATTGGTCGGGTAAAAGAAAAAAGGGATTCTATGGGGTATAAGTGGTTTTGAGTGTTTTATAGGTTTAAAGGTATCTGGGATATTCTTGGCTGCGTGCTTCTCAGGTTTTCTTTTAACCCCATCTCTTTTTGGTGGTCGCGCTGAAAAGAAGGGATTCAACGAACGAGAAAGGAAATAGACAAAGGCAAGAGGTAGTTTTATGACTTAGGCTTTATTGGATGGGCCATAGTCGACTGTGGCAAGGGGATATCCCCCTGGCCAGGAAGCGACTACACTCAGTTAAGGCCTCAGTTCGAAATGTCCGAGAGATTCTTTTGGGGCTGGGGGACAGTCCTTTTTGTTGGACATGTGCAGAGGGTTTTTTTATTTTATTTTAATTTTATTTTTATTTTCGTTTCATTTTAATCCCCACAAAGTTGTGCTTAGCCAGTTGTTGTTATCCAAACCAACAGTATACTGGCTGGCTGACTGACTTCAATAGCCTGGTGTCTCTGTCCATTAAATTGCTCCCCCCCCACCAACTATCAGTAATTGACTCTCATTTTCTTTATGAACTCTTTCTTTATTCTAAAGAACTTTCATCCTATCTGTTTGTATCTTGTCATATATGTCATGTTCCACGTACTTAGACAATAAAGTCTGCATTGTTGTTATGCTATACTTCTTTGTTCAGATTTATTTATGTATATATTCACCTACGCTGGAAGGTTACTCTGAGCCTTTTAACGTATTATAAGAACCGGTTTTGGTCACTAAAGCCAAAACCACACATTCAAATCTCATATGTTTATCATTATAGGAAATGGAATTGGTGAACCGAGTTTAAATAATAGATGGAATAAACTGCCCGCGTCTGTTGTAGGCTGCCGAAGCACTGAGACTTTCAAAGCCTCCATGCTTCCTGTAGTCCGCCGATACTATACTTGATGCCACTCTCCACATACATATGCACACACGCGCACACATACATGCATATTACTACTGTAAACTGTTCATGTTCCTGACACTAATACATTATTCTGTGTACTTGACATGAGACTTTGATGAGTTGTGGCGCACATGAGCACTGTACACAATAAATTTCATTATTTATATATATATTATATATATATATATATATATATTTATACACACCCATTATATATATATATATATATATATACACATACACACACGCCCATTATATATATATATATATATATATATATATATATATATATATATATATATACATACAACATGAGACTGTTTGTCTTTCACTTACCATTAATACCCTCTAAATTCATCTGTCTTTTCCCCATCTATGGGAAAATAGTAGGACAGGCTGCGTTCTTTAGTCTTAGCAAGGCAACCAGTCTAGGAGAAGGAAAACCAGCTTTTATCATCACCATAAAGTTATGCTGACAGCACATATTTAAATGACACTCTCTCTCTCACCACCCATTCCTATCAGTCATCGCTCCTAGCAAATCCTCATTACATCCATTATCTGCAGAGCTGAAGTAAGTCTTTGCTGGCTGGCCTCCTCTGGTGTGTCCATGTGTAGGTGTCTACAGGAGAACGCCACTTATGAGTTCATTCTTACTTCTCCAGCAGTGTCCAACTAACTTAAACAATTCACTCAAAGTAAGTTCGATCTTTATGGACACTCCATTATTGTGACCTTGTTCATCTTACTTGGATGGTTTATGTGATAGGAGGTAAGTGTCTGTACTACTGCTTTTTTCCGCCCTGTCGGCTGGGGCGTTAGAATGCACCGACTGCACCTCTGCAGAGGGGTAAGACTCCCCAATGGGGCCACCTGTTGGCCGTAGGTGGCGACCCGTGATGCTTAAGGATAGAACCAGGTGGATGAGCAGTTCATGACTTGCAATACTCCACTTTGGCCCTATCTTGGGCTAGACGGGTGGTCGGAGAGGCCCCTCTGATTAATCGGCTGGTCACGTCAAGCCCTAGCACCTATATAATTGCCCAACCCTATTACCCTTATGGCAAGCCCCAGCCCCTTTTTATCATATGGGTGCTAGAAGGCGGTGGCTGTGGGTCTACATGTCCTGGGAATGACGTTAAACTCTATCTGATGGTGAGGTTCCAGTTTTGGAGGTTTGGGGAATGTGGAGCACCCTTTCATCACCATTGCTCCCTGGTCCTCTGACCCGGAGTGGTAGTACCTGTTAAGGTCCCATCTATGGGTTAAATAGAAAAATGTTTTATAAAAAAAATTGTATTATCCATTAAGAATTGATTTATTTCAAAACTTTATTGGCATTAAATGACCCACTGAGGTTGATATGCCGTAAAACAAAACAAACAATACTGCTTTTTTGTGGGGTGTTTGCTTTCAGGATTTAATTGACATTGTCACATCCTGCCCGGGACAGAGAGGTTGGATACATACATACACACACTACGAAAAAGTGATCTCCTATCATAGTGTAAGGTTTGGAAAATTTGTTTAATTAAACAATTCACTCAAAGTTCGATCTTTCTGGCCACTCCATTACTGTGATCTTATACCAGACTAGTATTTTTTATGAGTTTTTGGATAGCTCACCGTACATAGTCTCATAGACAAGGAAATTTGGACAAAGGGAAATAATTAAGTTAATAATGTTAAATTATCTCCCTTGAATCAGCGTCACAGCTGGTATAAGCATGGCGTCCGAGGGAGCTATTCGTAGTAAGTTCGCCTTCATAATTTTGTTGTTTACTTTTAGTTTAAGAACTTTTTAAACGTCTTTGAG
>CM042140.1:87897291-88059791 GCA_023376005.1 Doryteuthis pealeii
TTTTAAGAAATTAATTTTTACGAGATTTTCAATCTTTTGTGTGATTAAATATTTTTATTTTCTGCGTGAAATAAATTAATTTTTTTTTTTTTCCTGTGGAAAAAAAATCAAAATTTTCACGGATATTTAAAAAACATGAATTTTAGAATTCAGGTGAACTAAAAGTTGGTCCGATCCGTGCTCGATTAATATTTTTAAAGAATTTGTAATTTTATTGTTGAATAGTAATGTGTGATTCTTAGAATGTACGGAAAGAGCAAAACTGACATATGACGAGACGCTTCTCGGTAACTAAAGTTGTTTTTCTGAGCGTAAAAAAATATTTATTTTAACTTTTACGACCAATTAGAATAAAAATAATATATTGAATGATTGTTTTATCAGTTTTTCTCTTAGAAAAAATATTCAAATTTTCATTTTATTTTCGATTTTAAGAATTAATACTAAAACCGAAGACATTTTTTAACGTCAATTTCACTGCGAAATTTTAAGATTAAAGTTTTTCAAGTTTTTATTCATAGTAAATTGTAATATTAAAGTTTTTAAAGATTTTATTCATTTTAATAGAAAAAATTTGGCTAAAAAAGTTTGTCCGTTACACCCATCCGTACTTAGATGCATAACTGTAAGAGGGTAATAATATGTATTTCTTTCTCTCTAAATCGCGGCCTGAAAATTACCCTTTCGCACGTAATATGGATAGGTTTGTTTATTTTTTAAGATAACGATGTAATTTTTCCCAATCGGATAATTTGATCTTTGAATTAACTATTTTTTCTTTGTACAAACCCTGTACGATCTTTTTTTTAACGAGATTTTTGATAAACAAAGTTCGGAAATATCTATTTCCGTTTTATTCAAGATGACCTAAACGGTCTGGTGGTACCTAGATACTATTTTCCATCCAAAAGGGAAACCTAATAATTTAAATACCTTATGAAATTTTTAAGAATTTATTTATTTTTTTTTTTAATCTTAAAAACCATATGTAAGCCATGAACAAGTGTGTTGTGTTTTTTGTGATTGAGTTTTTTTTAATTATTCAAAATTAGCAAGCATCTTAAAAACAAGGAGCAATAAACTTCAACGTAATACACATTATTTTTGAAAAAGTTTTTGAAACCACCTCAATGCAAAAAAAATCTCCTTTTACTAAAAAACATAGACTTTGTAATTTAGAAAATTATTTTTTTTTTTACTTAAAAAAAATATAATTAAATTTTTTTTTAAGTGAAATAGAAAATTCCCTATTAGTAGTTTCCAAATTTTCATTTAAGGTTTTAAAATTTAAAAACTTATAAAAAATTTTTTTTAAGGTCATTAAGCTGTATAATCCATTTTTTTTAGTTTTACTACTTAAATTTGTAAATTATGTTAAAAATTTTAAATTTTAATTATTTTTTTAAAAAAGAAGGAAAATTTTTAAATTTAAAAAATTTTTAAAAAAAAATAAAAAAAATTTTATATTCCATTTTTTAATTTAATTAATTCATTAAATACAAACAAGGGAGTCTAAGTAGTCCAAAATTTTTTTTTTTTGCATCTGAGGTTACGCTTTCATTAACCGGGATTTTTATTTTTTAAATTAACTCAGAACCTTGTTTTAGACCGTAATTCACACAACGTTAATCCAATTTATATATTTTCACAAAAAAAATGTTAAACCATTGGTGTTTTTAATTCAGAATGAATACCTATTAATTTTTTTTTTGATGGTTTTTTTGGACCCATTATGGAAAATATTATTTCCAAGTATCATTAGTAGGTACCACCAGACCGTTTAGGTCATCTTGAATAAAACGGAAATAGATATTTCCGAACTTTGTTTATCAAAAATCTCGTTAAAAAAAGATCGTACAGGGTTGTTACAAAGAAAATAGTTAATTCAAAGATCAAATTATCCGATTGGGAAAAATTACATCGTTATCTTAAAAAATAAACAAACCTATCCATATTACGTGCGAAAGGGTAATTTTCAGGCCGCGATTTAGGAGAAAGAAATACATATTATTACCCTCTTAAGGTTATGCATCCAAGTACGGATGGGTATAACGGACAAACTTTTTTAGCCAAATTTTTTCTATTAAAATGAATAAAATCTTTAAAAACTTTAATATTACAATTTACTATGAATAAAAACTTGAAAAACTTTAATCTTAAAATTTCGCAGTGAAATTGACATTAAAAAATGTCTTCGGTTTTAGTATTAATTCTTAAAATCGAAAATAAAAATGGAAATTTGAATATTTTTTCTGAGAAAAACTGATAAAACAATCATTCAATATATTATTTTTATTATAATTGGTCGTAAAAGTTGAATAAAATATTTTTTCTAAGAGAAAAACAAACTTTAGTTACCGAGAAGCGTCTCGTCATATGTCAGTTTTTGCTCTTCCGTACATTCTAAGAATCACACATTACTATTCAACAATAAAAATTACAAATTCTTTTAAAAATATTAATCGAGCACGGATCGGACCAACTTTTAGTTCACCTGAATTCTAAAATTCATGTTTTTAAATATCCGTGAAAATTTTGATTTTTTTCCACAGGAAAAAAAAAAAATTAAATTTATTTCACGCAGAAAATAAAAATATTTAATCACACAAAAGATTGAAAATCTCGTAAAAATTAATTTCTTAAAAAAATTTTTTTTTTTGACAATTTAATAGAATATAGTACATACCAATTACATAAGAAAAAAAAAGTTTTCAAATATTAATATTATGACATTTTTTTGCACTTTTTATTTCCGATTTCATTATTTTTTCCTAAAAAAAACTATAATTCGGTACGTTATACAATTTCATTGATATAGTTATTCAGACTCTTATCTTTATAGAAAAAAAGTACCAAATTTTTTTTCCACATCATTTTTTTTTATCTCATAAAATAAAATAGGGGGGGGGTGATAGACATCGTAAAAAAATATTTCCCCTAATATATTTTAGAAAAAAACTATTTCAGATGTATTTACATCCAATGGTAAACATTTATGGAAATTTTCGTGAAAATCGGACCATTAATTGATTTTTCATAGAATTTTTAAAAAAATCCTCTTATCGTAACTTGTTTTTAGCTACGTTAAATTTCAGTTGATTTAACAGTGCAAAAATGAAAAACATTGTTTTTCAATCATAATTTTCATTATTTTCGTATGCTGATAAAAAATTAAAAAAATCATCAGGAGTTTATTTATGTTTTTTCTTTCGAATGGAAAAAACTTTTTAAGAAAATATTAATTCTTCTGCAAGTTTCATTGTGTTAAATGTAGGGGGGGGGGGTAAATTGCACAGGGTCAAATTAGTGGTACCTATGTATTTAGTGGATGATATATGACCGTGTGCATAAAAAAAACAAAAACAAAAAACGAAAAAAACAAAAACTCTTAAACGACACACCCTTAACATCTAGGCATAATAATAAAAAAAAAATTTACTAGTTATACCAAATTGTTGACAAATCCGTGTTTTTACAAAACAAATTTTTTTTTTTTTACCGAAAATCAGGGAATTATCCGATTTTAATGAAATGTTCAGTGTTGATTTTTTCAATGAATGAATTTTACAATGCATCAGTTATTTTATTTCAAAACTTTCTGTTTTTTTTCAGGTCACTTAACTTTGACCCACCCCCTCATTTTGGAGCAAATTGTTTTAAATGTATTAAAAATAAATTACGTGTAATATTATTTATTTATTTATTTTTTTTACTGATGCTCATTATGTTACTAATTTTTCGAGTTAAACAAAAATTAGTCGATTTATTTAATTTTAAATCATTTTAAAATGAAAAGCAGACGAAAATTTGGATATACCTAATATTTACCCTATAGGTAGGATTTGATACAAGTTCACAAGTATGGGGCATCAAGATTTGCGAGACTAGCTCACTAACCTCTAGACATAAAATAACCCCAGATGGGTTGAAATGCCGTTAAAATCAATTAATCATGAAAACAAGTATAACAAGGGTGACTGTATTGTTATTTATAAAAATATTTATTTAAAGAACAAAAGTTAAACTTATGAAAAAGAAATCTTTTACAAAGTCCTTTACCTTTTTTAGGACATTCATTTTTGGCGCTTTTTCTACACAGGTTCACCAATATCTTCATCTACAATGAAGAAATTCGTTTTATTTTGAGTCAAATTGTTTGTCTGGTCCATTTTCTTTAGCATCTCTTCCATCCATATTTTTTTCGAAATGTCTGGTTTATCGAAATTTATACACCAATCCATGTGCTTTTTCAGCCACACGTACAAGTCTTTTGGAAACTTTTCGTTGTCTGGAATGTAGCTTGAACTCTGATCCTCACCTTTTGACGACAGTAAACATTTCCTTAGTTTTAACACTGTCGTATAGACCGCTATCATTTCCTTGGCGATGGAATTGCACAGTGTCCACAAACGACTTGAAATCGAGATGATTAATAGATGTTGTGGGATATTATGTGCTTGAGTAGAGAGATAACGTTTTGAAGTAGCAAAAACTTTTGAACAATAATAAGCGGTCGAACCGAATAAAGACACAGAACCCATAAATCGTATCAAGAAATATTCCACTAATCGGACCGAAGGTAAATATGTGAATCGTTCGGCGGGTTCGAAGTCTTTAAACAGTTCTTGAGTTTTCTAAACAGACCGGGAACGTTGAGGATATTAATTCTTTTACAACACTGTAAGATTCGGCGAACACCAGACCAAAAGTAAAAAGGACGATACTTGCAGCTGTATTTATAACCCATTTTGCTGAGGAGGGCTGTTTCAACCGATAGGCTCTTGTCTAGCAAGTCAAAATCTTGCGCATGTTTGTCCAATCGCTTGATCAGCTTAGAAACAAGTTTAGGTTTCTCGACACTGAGACGAGCTCGGCACATTTGATGGAAGAGGAAGATTTTTTGGGCGACCAGAGAGAGAAGTGCTGGTGCCGATTTGGCATCTGGATCACGTTTTTCCACTGTTTCCTCCATGATCCCTAAATGTGAAAGCGCCTGTCAACTACGGAACGAACAGTCCCACGTGTTGTATCACAACACAATAATAAATGGTTTACACCGGCAAGGGAGATAATTTAGGAGTTTTAGTTAATCTTAAAAAGTGATTTTCATTTATAAATAGTGATGTTGCAATATTAACTTGTATATCTTAGCTTAATTTGATTCAAAGGCACACTAGTTTAATATCCACCAAAAATAAAACTCATAAGAGGTACACATGAATTTAAGTTTTATGAATATTCATTTTTTTATTCTGTGATAAAATGAGTATGCTTCAACATCAACAGCCACATTTTCGTACATGGTGCATCTCCGTGTTTTAGTTTTCTTTTAACATATCCACTTATAATAAAGAAAAAAAAAAAAAAAAAGAAATAAAAAGAAAAATACAAAGATAAAAATTAGTAGTATTAACGTTTAGACTTAAACCTATATTACTGAAATGTATCATTATCTGGTAATAACTAGAAACCGTTGTCGATATTTGTTGAACTAAGACTTATTTTGGGTATTTATCGCAATTTTTCCTTGTTCAGAAAAAGGCGAACGTAAAACAGAATGGCGTCGTCTTTTAAAAAGGGGTGTGGAAAAAAGAAAGGAAAAATGGTCTTGTTTGATAAAGAAATGGAATCTTTATTATAAGAATTTCTCCACTAAAGGAGGCAAAATGAATCACAGACAATTGAAGACAAACAACTTGCACACATTTCTTATGCACGACTTAAACAAAAAGATTTAGGGGTCGAATAACAAAAAAAAAAAAAAAAAAAATTACAAAAATACAAGAAAGTGAATAAAAAAAGGTTTTCACTTACAGAAACAAAAGGGTATTGCACAATAAAATATCTTTTAAAAAAATGATTTTCTCTCTCGCAGGAGAGACAGGCAGTTCCACAGAATTTACAGTTCTGTCAAAAAATTTCACGTTCCTTTTCGTTAAGGACAGGCTCCCGGCTGTAGATTAAGGCTAGCCCTCTGCGCTAGTACCTTTCTTCTTTCACACGTAGCTGTCCGTTTTTTCTCAAAGGGATGGAGACTCCAACAAAGTTTCTTCCGTGGGGAGAAGATTGTGAGAGAAAAGAACCGCGACCCTTTTCGCCAAGGAAAATGAAGAAACCACTGTCTCAGCCGTTCTGGGAATTCTGTAGGGTTGCAACAGCAATTAGCCACCTTTTCTCAATCAAGGTTTCTTTTAAACCGGCCAATGTCTGTATTCAAGCAGCTTAGGGTTCGTCTCACAGCGCTATGAAAGGACAATCTGCTGGTTGCGATGCCAAAATCTAAGATGCGTCCACACGCCACGACTTCCCAGTTTCAAAGGGGCAGATCTCGGCTCACACGTGATCAAAAAAGGTCCAGACAGGCGCCAATTCCAGGAGCCCCCGTCCTTCGCTTTCGCAGCAAAAAACGAAACGAAACAGAGAGACAGACCAAAAGGGAAAAAAGGCATGCATAATTCCAGAAATGATTTTTATTTATTTATAAAGATAAAAATTTCCAATATATTTCCTAATGGACTTATTGAAGGAGCATCCAAGCTACTTTGAGAGTAGCTTGGATGCTCCTTCAATAAGAGTAGTATTCTCCAATGAATGTTAAATTATTATGTTAGTTTGAAGAAATGGTCTCATGTAGAAACGCATTTGTTGATATGAATATTGTTTTATTTAAATAAATAAATAAAATCACTTTATATGCAAAATTTAAAGCATCAATTAACTGAAGTTGTCATAAATATGAATTCCAAGCAGTACTGAAGGTGCAAGTAAAGGAGTGGCCTATTGTCGGTATCAACCGAACAGTGAGGGAGTCTACCTCCTTTTCGCAAGCTCAAGATCAGGGAGATTGATTTTTGCAGATGTGGAGCACCACACCTACAGTCAGCTCCCAGGTGCTGCTTTACCACACAAATCAAATTACGCAAGCTTTTCTTTAGGATAATGTCTGTAATTGAAGTTTTGTATTGTGTTGGTCAGGAGTTAATTTTTGAAATGAAGTCCTCATGAATTAAATCCTTTAGTGTGATTGGTCGGGTAAAAAAAAAAGGGATTCTATGGGGTATAAGTGGTTTTGAGTGTTTTATAGGTTTAAAGGTATCTGGGATATTCTTGGCTGCGTGCTTCTCAGGTTTTCTTTTAACCCCATCTCTTTTTGGTAGTCGCGCTGAAAAGAAGGGATTCAACGAACGAGAAAGGAAATAGACAAAGGCAAGAGGTAGTTTTATGACTTAGGCTTTATTGGATGGGCCATAGTCGACTGTGGCAAGGGGATATCCCCCTGGCCAGGAAGCGACTACACTCAGTTAAGGCCTCAGTTCGAAATGTCCGAGAGATTCTTTTGGGGCTGGGGACAGTCCTTTTTGTTGGACATGTGCAGAGGGTTTTTTTATTTTATTTTAATTTTATTTTATTTTCGTTTCATTTTAATCCCCACAAAGTTGTGCTTAGCCAGTTGTTGTTATCCAAACCAACAGTATACTGGCTGGCTGACTGACTTCAATAGCCTGGTGTCTCTGTCCATTAAATTGCTCCCCCCCCACCAACTATCAGTAATTGACTCTCATTTTCTTTATGAACTCTTTCTTTCTTCTAAAGAACTTTCATCCTATCTGTTTGTATCTTGTCATATATGTCATGTTCCACGTACTTAGACAATAAAGTCTGCATTGTTGTTATGCTATACTTCTTTGTTCAGATTTATTTATGTATATATTCACCTATGCTGGAAGCCTTTTAACGTATTATAAGAACCGGTTTTGGTCACTAAAGCCAAAACCACACATTCAAATCTCATATGTTTATCATTATAGGAAATGGAATTGGTGAACCGAGTTTAAATAATAGATGGAATAAACTGCCCGCGTCTGTTGTAGGCTGCCGAAGCACTGAGACTTTCAAAGCCTCCATGCTTCCTGTAGTCCGCCGATACTATACTTGATGCCACTCTCCACATACATATGCACACACGCGCACACATACATGCATATTACTACTGTAAACTGTTCATGTTCCTGACACTAATACATTATTCTGTGTACTTGACATGAGACTTTGATGAGTTGTGGCGCACATGAGCACTGTACACAATAAATTTCATTATTTATTATAATATATATATATATATATATATATATTTATACACACCCATTATATATATATATATATATATATATACACATACACACACGCCCATTATATATATATATATATATATATATATATATATATATAATATATATATACATACACACATGAGACTGTTTGTCTTTCACTTACCATTAATACCCTCTAAATTCATCTGTCTTTTCCCCATCTATGGGAAAATAGTAGGACAGGCTGCGTTCTTTAGTCTTAGCAAGGCAACCAGTCTAGGAGAAGGAAAACCAGCTTTTATCATCACCATAAAGTTATGCTGACAGCACATATTTAAATGACACTCTCTCTCTCACCACCCATTCCTATCAGTCATCGCTCCTAGCAAATCCTCATTACATCCATTATCTGCAGAGCTGAAGTAAGTCTTTGCTGGCTGGCCTTCTCTGGTGTGTCCATGTGTAGGTGTCTACAGGAGAACGCCACTTATGAGTTCATTCTTACTTCTCCAGCAGTGTCCAACTAACTTAAACAATTCACTCAAAGTAAGTTCGATCTTTATGGACACTCCATTATTGTGACCTTGTTCATCTTACTTGGATGGTTTATGTGATAGGAGGTAAGTGTCTGTACTACTGCTTTTTTCCGCCCTGTCGGCTGGGGCGTTAGAATGCACCGACTGCACCTCTGCAGAGGGGTAAGACTCCCCCAATGGGGCCACCTGTTGGCCGTAGGTGGCGACCCGTGATGCTTAAGGATAGAACCCAGGTGGATGAGCAGTTCATGACTTGCAATACTCCACTTTGGCCCTATCTTGGGCTAGACGGGTGGTCGGAGAGGCCCCCTCTGATTAATCGGCTGGTCACGTCAAGCCCTAGCACCTATATAATTGCCCCAACCCTATTACCCTTATGGCAAGCCCCAGCCCCTTTTTATCATATGGGTGCTAGAAGGCGGTGGCTGTGGGTCTACATGTCCTGGGAATGACGTTAAACTCTATCTGATGGTGAGGTTCCAGTTTTGGAGGTTTGGGGAATGTGGAGCACCCTTTCATCACCATTGCTCCCTGGTCCACTCTGACCCGGAGTGGTAGTACCTGTTAAGGTCCCATCTATGGGTTAAATAGAAAAATGTGTTTATAAAAAAAATTGTATTATCCATTAAGAATTGATTTATTTCAAAACTTTATTGGCATTAAATGACCCACTGAGGTTGATATGCCGTAAAACAAAACAAACAAACAAACAAATACTGCTTTTTTGTGGGGTGTTGCTTTCAGGATTTAATTGACATTGTCACATCCTGCCCGGGACAGAGAGGTTGGATCATACATACACACACTACGAAAAAGTGATCTCCTATCATAGTGTAAGGTTTGGAAAATTTGTTTAATTAAACAATTCACTCAAAGTTCGATCTTTCTGGCCACTCCATTACTGTGATCTTATACCAGACTAGTATTTTTTATGAGTTTTTGGATAGTACATAGTCTCATAGACAAGGAAATTTGGACAAAGGGAAATAATTAAGTTAATAATGTTAAATTATCTCCCTTGAATCAGCGTCACAGCTGGTATAAGCATGGCGTCCGAGGGAGCTATTCGTAGTAAGTTCGCCTTCATAATTTTGTTGTTTACTTTTAGTTTAAGAACTTTTTAAACATCTTTGAGAGTTTTCTATTAGGTTTTAGCCATTTTAAAAACGTATTTCCTAAGAAAAAGACAAGCATTTAACTTGTCTCATATTTATTTAATTTCTTCGACTATCGGTCGTATCTCGCTTAACTGCTTTCCTGAAGAGTAACACCGTAGTAACACGTCATATGAAATAATAAACTAGTGAACATTAAGTAAAATGTTGTTTTTTTTAAAGTAGTTTTTTAATAAAAAAAAAAAATTCGTTTTTAGATTGGACTTTATAACAACGCTTTATAAATTTATTTAAAATGGCTTAAACTTTTATCTCTTTTAAATAAAATGGTCATAATTTTGATGATACCTTCTGTAATTGACACTTAAAAAACCCGACCCCTTTTCCGATGTTTCCAAGGAAATTAAACAAAGTTTCTTCTTGAATATCGCAAGTTTTTAAGATTAAGATTAAGTTGATAAAGATTAGGGAATTATGTAGACCAACTGATTGTTTATATATAAGTTTAGACTTTAATTTTAATTAGATATATTTTAATTAACTTACATTTGGACACCTTTATCAGCCACAACGCAAACTTTTTTGTGCAATAGTAAAATAAATAAATACATTAGAGAAGTAAACATAAATGTTTGTTATTTCTTGTTGTCTTCTTCCTTTTTTGTTTTAGATCTATTTTATAATTATTATTATTAAAAAACAACAACAACTCAAATTAGTATTTGTATCAAAATAAAATTATTCGTATTATAGTTTATACACAATTAGTGATTTTAGTAAGACATTAAAAAGCACCTAATTCCTTATTTCAGACAATCATTTTGTTGTTTGTATTTAATTCGATTTTATAATTGTCAAGAATTGTGTTTAAAAATTTAGTAAGTTTCAATGTAAAAAATTATTGTTCTTTTTATTTATTTGTGAAAAAGTTTTTTCATATTTTTTTTTTTGCAAAATTACAATAGGTTCTCTCATGAGGTTTGGTTGTGAAACAATCTTCATTTGTTATGAATAAAAAAACAAGCAAAAACAAAACAACACGAACAAATCATTTCATTATTTTCAATTAATTACCGAATACAACAATACCCCCCCCAAAAATTTTTTCTCCGGTTTTTATAATAGTCAACAATCTCAAAAATAATTTATTATAGTTCATGTTTATAGACGTATTCGAGGCCACACCTTGAGTTGTCAAATTAGTATCTAGATTTTAAATAGTTTAATTAATCACTTCTTTCTTGACATTAAACATCTTGACATGTTGCTTTTGTTTTTCTTTGAATAGCGAATTATTCTTGTAATTTTTAACACTCAGTATCTTTAGTTTTAAAAACCCAGGAAATGTATTTGGCCACGACTCAATTTTGTTTTGTTTGTTGCATGTTGCAGGCTGAGTTGTTGACAAACAGAACATGAGGTTCATAATCTCCACAAATATATTTTATTCTATTTTAAATATTAAAACAAAACAGCTATTGATGGTCGCTATCGATGTTTCTTTAAGAATAATTGCATTTACACGCAATTGGGAATTTTAAATAACGACTCCCGCCCCAAGATAGGTGCTGGCAAACTGAGCCTAAAATGTGTTTTTGACAAAATGACTTTAGCCCCCCCCCCTACAGAAAATAATTTACCAAAAATCAGGGAAATATCGGATTTTAATGAAATTTTCAGTGTTTATTTATCAATGAATGATCTTTATAATGCATTATTTATTTTATTTCAAAACATTCTCATTTTTTTCAAGTCACTTATTTTTTACCCCCCCCCCTATGTTGGGGGCGTAACTTTTTTTTCAAGTTGGTTTTATAGTTTTCTAATTACAGTATAAATAATGAGATAAAAGACCGAACTTATGAATAGAAACAAACAAAAAAAAATAATGGTGGCTTTTCTATGAGAAAATAAGTACCGAAAATTGAAAAATGAAATGTAAAAAAATAATAAATAATTAATTTTTTGGAGATTTCTTTTTTACTCATTTCGATAATTATTTAATTGGCTATTATCTTATAAAAGAAAAAATTATACATTGATATTTTTGCTGCTTAAAACTTCAAAACTTATCACTTTATTTGTCTAAAATAAGGTTTGCATTAAATAGATATTTATTTCTAGAATCTAAAAATATAACATTTTAAATTTAACATCAGGCTTTTCACATTTTAAATGAATTTTATATATTAATTTTTCATAGCAAAAATACTAAATTAAAGTTTTGAAATAAAATAACTGATGCATTATAAAATTCATTAATTGATAAATCAATACTGAAAATTTCATTAAAATCGGATAATTACCTGATTTTTGGTAAATTTTTTTGCAATCGCGAATGTTACATAAAAATTGTAAACAAGCGCGTAAAACCATTGAAAAATACATTATGGCGGATTGTGTCGAAATTGACCAAAACAAATAGTTTTAAATCTATTAAAAATAAACTGCGTATGTAATGATATTTTTCTTTTTTTAATGATGGTTATTATGTTACTACTTATCGATTTAGACAAAGTTTGACCTTAAATAATAGATTTAATCATTTTTAATTTGCTTTTAAAATTCGTAGCAGACGACAAAAATGCCAGTCCCTATGTTATTGTGTACCAGGAACTGTTTTAGTCTTAGGTAAAAAATGATTATTTATCAAAAATAAAACATGGACGTTTTCGATAGGGCAACTTATTCACCAAGTTTTTTTTAGCAAGACATTTTTTAAGAAGCTTTTTACCCAACTCCTCTCGAGGCCAGATTGTGAAACTGGGTCTGTTTAATGTGGTGAGCAAGCCTCCCACGGAGTGATTTTAAAAATGGCTTAGGGTTCCCTCGGTATTCTCCTTCAGGCATCGGGCAATAAACCCAGTCTTTATCCCCTTTAGGTGTGGGTGTAAGTGCCGCCTATTGGAGGGAGCCCCCCCGGAAACAAGCTGTTAATTTATGTGCCCCCAGAACTGAAGAAGCGTTTATTAAAAAATGAAAAAGGAAATAAAAAAAAATCAACACAAGTTTGTGATTTCATCTAGCAAAATTCAGTATCATTCATCAAATCAAATCATCCTCTCACTGTCTTTGGTGTGATTATCTCTTAAGCATTTCCACCAGAAAGTACCAAGTTAGGCACTCTTGCTATAAAAAGAAATCAGAAACCATTACCAATTGCAGACATAGTAGTAAACATGCGATATAACAACAGGTTTTTATTTTCCTACTTATTAGGACTCAACTTCTGATCCTTACTTCTCGGCTGTCCATCAATGTGAGTAAATATAGGTGACTGACTCAGAGTTCGGACTTCTTGAAATCCAATCATCTTTGTGTCATCTCTGACAGATCGATTGTTGATTTTAATGGCATGTCAACCCATCTTGGGTTATTTTATGCCTAGAGGTTGCAAATTGGATATATTGTATGTTTATGTTTACATTTTTTTGTATCTTTTTAAGAGTGCTTTGCGCATGTTTATATTATATCAAGTGTGCCTATCTAATACACATAATTTTTAAATAAATCTATTTGATTTATAGATTAAACCCTAACAGCTACTCTCACTCTAGATCAGAGTGAACCTGGGAGTAATGACAATGAAGAGGTACTCCAAACTTCCCAAAGCTCTAGAATTGGAGCTTCACCACCAGATGCAGTTTAGTGTCATATTCAGGACACCACTTTTTTTTTGGTGGGGAGGGAGTCTTACCCCTGTGCAGGAGATACTGTTAGCATATTCTAAGCACTGTCAATAGGGTGTAAAAACCACTCTTGGTACCAAGTTTCTAATATGTGACCACAATGTGTGTTCATCTCATCAACATTTCACAAGTAGTTTACTAAAGACTTCTTACATTTGTTCCATTTTCTATTTTATTATCTGACTGTTTATTTTTATCAAAAACAAACATTCTCATAAAATGCATCAGCTTCTCCTCTACTTAAAAAAAATTGTCATTGTGAATCTTGTGCTTTTCTCTATATAAGAGTATTTATGTGGGGATTAAAATAAAATCAAAATAAAAAAATTAGAAATAACAAACTCCCATAAGCCTTCACAGTGGAAGAACCCTTCGACCATGTACGGGAAAAAGGACCCACTTTTGACCCCCAAGATAATCTCTTGGCCATTCGGACTAAGACACTAGTATTGGTCAAGAAGGAATTTCCTTACCACATGGAGAATAAAGCCAAAATGATAAAACTATCTTTTGTCTTTGTCTCTTCCTTTTCAGCGCAATCACCAAATATGATGGGGTTAGAAGTAAACCCTAGGAACATGTACCAAGAATATCCAGTTACCTTTTAAACCTAAAACATTAAACCTTCATGACCCCACATTTATCTATCTTTACAGCCTTCATTTGTTTCACTTGTTCTCTGACCCAAGAACTCCTCTTGTCAGTTTTTTTAGAGTCAACTAGAATTTTGGGAAGCATAGAGTGATTACTTTCATGACATAGCTAATTTAGGCGCTTTGGCTTCTGAACTGGTGGGTGAGGTATAATAAATTAGGTGGTCCCAGGCGAACCATTCATCCCAGGCAGAACCTGCCCTCTTGTCTAAAAGAGGCAAGGCCAGGTTTATTGCTTGGTACCTGAGGTGCTTCAAAAGGGTAATGCTAATGAGACCATGCATTTTTTGCACTGGCTACAGCATGGGATTCGGTTTGTTCATGCCTCCCCATATTATAAAGACCTTGTGTTAGTCTGATCTAGTTGGAGGTCAGGAAAATAAATGCTGCCACTAAATCACTAATTTAATGTCTATTTAGATTAAAATTGTAGGTTATTTCCTATAACAACAACTAAAAAAAGGGGAACTACTCTGATTGACTGATAAATTATTTATTTATTTATTGATCTACTAGGAAAAAAACAACAGGGTTGGGGTTAGGGTTAGTTTAATAGGAAAATTCCAAGCTGAAATGATTAGATTTGTCTATTTCAAATTATCAGCAGGCGGCGCCGTGCGGCCATATCACTGCTGATATAGGCAGCAGCCAGCCAATTTTTTAAATATTAGCAGCAGCAGCCAGCCAATTTTTTTTTATATTAGCAGCAGCAGCAGCCAGCCAATTTTTTTTTTTTATATTAGCAGCAGCAGTAGCCATGCCACGATTATCGCAAATCGTTTGATTTTTGTTTAATTAATTGATTATATCCCTCAATCAGAAGAAATCAATAACCATATTTGGTGTGTTTCTTAGTTATATGGATATTAAGGTATATGCAAGATTTTCGAATCTGAGTGACATCCCTTTCTGAGTTATATGTCGACACATACATACCAAACTTTCTTTTATATATGTGCAAAGGTTTCAAGAATTATTTTTTTGTGGGACAATTTTGAATACTTATATATATGTATATATAGGCAGCTGATTTATCGTGGGTATATTTTATTAAAGGTGACAGACAAGGATTTGGTGTTGAGTTTTTTTTATTGGCGTTTTCATGTTGGTGAGCAAGATGTCACGGCTCTAAATGCAAGCAGTTTAAAAATTGTCCAAAGTTTCTAATGTTATAATCTGAGTACATATACTTTTGACCATCATTGGTCATTGTCATGATGAATGTGGCTATGACTCTTCTAGAGTTAAGGATATTTTTGTGATCAATGATTTAAAAAAATAGAAGTATTCATTACATACAGGTGACTTCGTGTTTGAACATGTTGCATGTTGGTGCTGGTTTGAATTACAGATCAGGATCACATGATTGTAGGACTCTGCACCTATGTCAGATGAATTTAAGTATTCTCCCTCCCAAGCTGAAAGAGACTTTTTTTGGTTATTTCCTATAAGTCTAACAGAGACAAAGGGAAACCACTCTTGACTGATAAATTATTTATTTACTTTCCCATTAAACTAACCCTACACTCTAACCCTAACTTCTTTTTTCCTAGTAGATCAATAAATAAATAAATAAATAATTTATCAGTCAAAAGTGGTTCCCCTTTGTCTATGTTAGACTTATAAGAATTGACCCATTTTTATATGCATCATTTCAAATATTTGAAGTCTTTTTTTTTTTACAATTTGTGCTATATAGGATTTTTGTTATACCTACAAAATTTTTTCAAATATTTGTGGGGGTCTTGTAGTCCTGTATGATGTGTTTATTGATATGTGTATAGATGGTGTTAGCATTAGATAAATGACAAGTTAGTGTGCTGGTGGGTGTGGTGGTTGTATGTCCAATGTATGAGTTAAGTGTTGTATCATCATTAGCATTTGAGATACAATCTCCCAATAGGCATGAGAATTAATTCATAACATTAGTTCTACATAGTGGTGTTTTTTGAGGTGCACTATTATCAGCGGTAATCAGGTTGACTGTTTTAAATTTTTTTGTCGTATATGATGAATTTTAGGGCCGGGTTAGCTCAGTCGGTAGAGCGTTTGGCTAGAAACCACAAGGTTCCTAGTTCGATACCAGTCCTCGCCAACTCAGCGTATGAGTAGCACAGGGATCTGTACGGTAAAGTAAGGAGCTGATGGTAGGTGTGGCGCTCCGTCTCAGATGCTAAAACAATCTCCTTGGTCTAGCGCTATTGAAAAGGGGATAGACTCCCTTGCTGACTGGCTGATACCGACTTTAGGCCGCCCCGTCGACTTTACTTTACTTTTATTGCTATCTGTAGGTTGTATATACAGTAGTACCTTAATTTGTAAGTTTAATTTGTTCCACTCGTAACACTATTTCTTCATATATCAAATCAATTTTACTCATTGAAATAAATTGAAATGCCATTAATCTGTTCCAGGCTCCCCAAAAACATCTAATTTTTTTAATGTTTTGTTTTTAAATAAGAAAAATAGTACTGTAATGTATAAAAACATAAGAAAGTAGAATGTAATGAATTATGTACTGTAATATGTTTTAATGTTTATTTTTTTATAAATAATATTTTAATTTGGTGTAATGAATTTGGAAACTTACATGTTTTTAGTGAACTTATTAATATAAGCATATCTGAAGTTCACTTGTACCTCAAATTTTAGCTCTCATCACAAAACAAAAAATCAAGTGACAGCTTATAATTTCTGGGTATTTGCAAACAAATTTGTGCTGGATAAAATTTGCTGGATAAAATCTATACAATGTTTATATGGTGTTTAACTCTGATGAATATATTTTCTCCTCTGTACTCTCTATAGAACTGAATAAACCCTGTTATACTGAATATGTCAAATAATTTTCATAGAACATAAGTTATTCTTTGCTTTTTTAAAAATTGGTTTTAATCTATTTTCATTTTCAGATCTGCCTCTTCATGAGATGGATACTAATCTCATGTTTGAGAAATTTACAATTCAGGAAATCCGAGAAATAGAAAAGAAGAACAGGTAAATCAATTTTATGTATTTTTAATTTGTTTGGTCAAATGATTAAGTGAAATTATTTCATGGTTTTGAGTTTTATTTTCAGTGAATGAGAGGAAAAAAATGAATCTGATACAAGTCTTTTTAAATGAAGAGAAAATTTAGTATTCAAGTTTAATCTACTAATTTTAATGCATTCTTTTAGACTATATTTTCTTTTGACTATAATCTCTGAAAACATTTTTAAAACTTGTAAAAATTGAAATTTTTACAATTTTTGGATCTGTTTTTATTCTTCCTCAAAGATAAGGGGTGATTTTTTGTTGCTATCTTAGCAAATAAGTTTTTTGGCAAGGCAGTTTGTATGTCACTGTCAAGTAAATAAATTATTAACCTTAAAAATTGTAACATTTGTGCTGATGTATGATTTGTTTGATATAAAAACTATTTCAAATATACGCTCCTACATTTGGGGCGCTGGTGGTTGTCGTCAGTGATGTAATTCGCAGGGTTCATTGGGAAGTTTCGGGTCTTCCAACATCAGACTTCCCTCACCCTGCTGACCCTATCAGAGGTGATCAAACTCTGATACAACCACCAACAACAAAAACCGCTAAAAGACGTTTGACTTTTGAGAAATTTATGGACGGTAGAACTAACCCATTCAAATACAAAGCACTGCGCATCTGATTAGAAGATGATTTGGGCTTGAAACTTCTGAGGTTAAATTCATAGTTACTAAAACTTTTGATAATCCTATTGATAACATTGTAATGTTTTTACTCCAAAATAGACTTGTTTACTTAGCACTATATATACTGGTAGGCAGGCTGACCTGAGGGAGAGACTTTTGACTTATGTACTGACTGACATTGGAGTTTATTTTTTACCCTCCTCTTTAAAGATACTAGTTTTTATAAGAAAGGTTTAACTTGGGTAGGATGATAATTTCCTCTTTCATGAAAACTAGTATCTTCAAAGTTCCAACACCATTCAGTATCTAAGTCAAAAGCATTTCCCTCAAACCATCCTGCCTACTAGCATATATAGTGCTAAGCAAGTGAGTTCATTTTGGTATCAAAACATTACAAACATACTTATACATTGTGAATAAACTAAATGGGGTTAATATTTCTTTATGAATGTTACTTAATTTATTGGATCTGTTAGAAACTATTTTATGATATCATTTTCTAACAAAACTAGTGAAATAATCATTGAATTATGTAACCTTCCTTAAGGATTTAATTAATTGCTGATATATATATATATTTTTTTTTAGACAGAATGAATTAGTATCACTGAGTAAATGTAATTACCTCTTTCTTAATTCAAGTTTTTGAATTTTTAATTTCATTTTGGTTGAATTCATCTGATCTGGTTTTATTAATAATTAGCAAAATATAATCAATTTAAATTTACCTCTAAGCAGACATTTTACTTGGCTATACATCAGTTTTGAAACCATTATGGGTGATGTTGTGATGTGTGCGGCTGTATATGAATTTTATATCAAGCTTGTGCATTTGAAAAATAATTCATTTTTTTTCACACACATATTTCTATATTCAAACAGAGTAATCTCATTATATTCTTATTCTTATGTTCCTCCTCATAGAGTTGCCTCCCTTACATACTTAGTTGTTTTGTATACATTGTAATGATGATGATAATATTTAGTTCTAATGATGGAAATTTTTGCGTAATGTTATCAACGCAGACAATGAGCTAGCAGAACTGAGTTCAAACTGTTGTTGATCTATTTTAGCTGAGTTCAATTTCAAAGTAATTTTCTGGTGTGAAAAATTTCAAATATGAAAAATAAAAATAAATAAATTTTGTTTCTTTTCACCATATATTTGCATTTTTTGTTTTTTAAAAGTATGTTCAAACATTCAATCAACCTTTTGGGAAAAACTGACTGTTAACCAATTGGTATACCTGTTTTATGTCAATTTATTTTGCTTTTACACAATTGGCTCAAATGAGCATGGATGGAAATCAAGTTCATTTAGGTTTGTTTGATCTAGAATAAACAATGGTGGTGATTCTACAAAGTTCAGCACCAGTGAGGAACCACACCTTTCAAAGAAACTGCACTCACTTCTATGACTAAAGGAGTTGTGTGGCAAAAAGTGCACCAGAAATTTATATCATAGTTTTTTTTTTTTAAATGGAAAACAGATGCATTTGGATTCTTTTGAAACAGAAGATGCTGCTGTCATAGCTCTCAGAAATGCTTCATCACATCCAGAAAATGAAAGACAGAAAAATGCAGACAGATGTGACATCATTACAAGAGTTTTCCATTTGAAACTTAAGGTTCTTCCAGTGATGCTGATAGCTTTTTGATTTAGTGCATCCTGGGATGCACATATTTGCTTTGAATGAGTCCCAACTAAAGTTTCCTAATAAATTGTAGGGTTTTTATTTATGATCTGGGGAAACAAGTAAAGCCATCTAACACCTACCTTGTAACCTATCCTGTGTAATTTGTTTCTTGGAAACTATGATTCAGTGTTCTTATAAAGAATGAACAAAATCTTATGTTTTATTTCAGAGTGGATATAGAAAGGAAGAAGGAAGAATTAAGAGTCATGGTTGGGTAAGTTTTTAACTTCTTTGATTTGTTGGTTTTTAATGGTTTTCCTTAATATAATCAATTAGTTGTTTTTTAATTTTGTTTTGAAATTACTATTTCTTCTGAATGATTGTTCAAATTGTATTCTTTAGTCATCTGAGATTTTCTAATAAATTATCAATAATTTTCTTGCTTATTCTCATAGAAACAGAACACGGCTAACTGAGTTTAAATTCTAAACGAGGCTGTTTGCATTAAAAAATTTTTTTCAATGTTTCAACTGGTTCATTCTCCAGCCATCTGCAGGTAACTGTTCAGTGTAGATTTTTTATTGCTCGTATTCTGCTTGTAATCTGTATATAGTCAATCAGCAATAAAACTTTAAAACTGGACACATTCATCTGGAGAAAGCTTGAGAATTTACCAACTTAAATATATATATAAATAAAATAAAGACGTTTTGTATAATTTTTGCTTTTAAATTTTAACAGTAGAAAACTAGAATAAGAAAATTAAATCTAAATTTTCATCAACATTTGTAACATTTATGATATTTAGTGGTCTTACCATTAATATTTATTTTTCAATGACATTTTTGAAAAATTACAAGATTGCTAAAAAGTGTAGAAAAGATTTTTTTTGTAATTTGTTTTTTTACTTGACAAATTTGAAAACCATCTTACAAAGAAAGAAAGAAAAAAAAATCTTATTTTCTTGTAATGTATTTTTCAAAATTTAAAACAATATTATATGTTCAGATAACTCCTATATTTTTTTTACATGAGTTGTCTGCAGAAAATGGGAAAATATTAATTTGCGATTTAGGGAAAATTATGGAGGCCTAGATATGTAACAAATTTCTTTCAGCAAAGTTACACTGCATAGCCAAAACATGTAAGAAAATTAACAACACAACAAGGCTACGTGCACTGAACACTTGCATAATTCTGAAAATTAATTCTTTATTCTTATGTTCCTTCTCATAGAGTTGCCACCCTTACACTCTTAGTTGTTTCGTATACATTGTAATGATGATGATAATCTTTAGTTCTAATGATGGAAATTTTTGTGTGGAGGTGTAACAGTTATTTATGATATTTAGTTTAATAAAAAAATTATTACTGAAAATTTGGTTATTTGAAAAAAAACAAAAAACAAAAAAAAAAAACATACATTCTGAATTGATAAAAAACTGTTTTTTTCAAGTTTAAAAAAAATAGCTATTAATAAATAATTTGGTAAAAATTTCACTAAAATCGGACTATTCCCTGATTTTTGGTAATAGTTTGAAAATTAAATTCTAACATTTTTTGTGAAGTAATAACTTCCCTTCGCGATTTTTGAATATCCTTTTTTTTTTGTAATTCTAGTACCAAATTATATGATATATATATATAATATCTTTTTGGCCATATTTTATTTTTCTTGCTAATTATAAAGCAATTCAAGTGTTTGATTTAATTCTTATCTCCATCCTCATTTTTGTTATAAAATAAATTTAGTAGAAAAGGACTAACTTGCAAAAATTGTCATAATTATTTTCTGTTTAAAAGCGTATTAATATAAGGGAAATAACTCATTAATTTAGAAATAATAGTTACCTCCCTTGATACTGAAATTTGCTTTGTTATGGTTATTGTTTTCTTTTTAACATTTGTACAATTTTAATTCACAGAGAAAGGTACCGTGATTTAATTGAGGCAGCCGATACAATTACAGAAATGAAGAACAGTTCCCAAAATGTGAGTTATTTTTGGTATCCTCTTAGCTCTTGTTGTCAAAATGATGCTGTAATTCACAGTTTTGTTTCTTTTGAGTAATTTTTAGAACATTTTAACAGTAATGCACCAACAAAAATCACGCTACAGTTACATATATACAAAAATTGGATAATATAGATATAGAATATTTCAATTGATCACATCTGTAATTATAAATTGAAACTTTGTGAGCTTTCAGTTTGTATGAAAATACTTGAAAATTTGGGATATTTTTGGTTAAAAGTAAATTTTCAAATATATGATTGATCTTTGGTTTTTACATAACTGATTAACGTTAAAACTTAATAGCCAATAGAATAAGCAGTATTTACAATCTATAATAATAAATGTGAATGTCAGTGCGTCACATTTTTCCAAATTTACTCCTAGAGGCTGTAGCCCAACATATATCATTTTGGAATGAGGTTGACTGTGAGCAAATTATAAATATTTCCCGCTAAATCCGGACCCGCAATCTTGAAATTTTAGATCCTCAAGTTTTGATTACTGCAATTTTTTTTGGTGATTTTTATTATGTGATTTTTTTGTGATGAATTTGGAAACAAGCTATTTGTACTGACCCCAAATGCAAAAACCAAAAAAGTTGCTTATCATGAAGCTTTGCAATGAGTTTTAAATAGACAAATTTATATCATTGTTTTGATGAAAACTTAATTGTTTGGAAAATATTGTTAAATTTTAATAAAATCTAATATGTACTTAATGAATGAAGTGTCATTGTTGCGCCAAAGATCCAATTAATAACCCTTCACAGGAGCTAGTTTAATTGTCACTTGATAGTGCAGCTTTTAAACTAGTATTTTATCTATAGATATATAAAAGGCAGTTGGTGTGTATGTATGTCCAGAGGAAACTATGAAACTAAAACAATTAATGACAAAGTAAATATATATATATATATATATATATATATTCATTATCAGCAGAGCTTACTTTTTGTGCTAAAATAATGAAGATTTTATTTATATCTGGGAAGATATTTAAAAATTACAATTTGAATAGTAAGAAAAGAGAAAGTCATTTGTGGTGTTTGTGATTAAAACAATTATGCCAATTATATAAGACCAAAACAATCAATGGATCTGCGAGACTAATTTTTTTATTATTCTCCTGTCTACTCAGGAAATGCCGGGTATCCACTTCTAGTATAAATATAAATCAATGATTACATCATATGAGAAATTAAATACTAGGTCATCAACTATGTAGTATAGAATAGTTAGTAGCAGAAAACTGCAGATGAGAACTCTTCTTAATCATGACAACTGGGAGTCTAAATAGTAAATGGTTTTGTTTATCAAAGATAAATACATGAAGTATAGGATGCTAGTTAAAATGTTGTCAAATCTATATTTGGTTATTTCCTATAACTCCAACATAAAAAGGGGAACCACTCTGATTGACTGATAAATTATTTATTTATTTATTGATCTACTAGGAAAAAAGAAGACAGGTTAGGGTTTAGGGTTAGTTTAATGGGAAAATAATGGGTAGATTAATTAACAGATAAAATTAATTCAGAGTTATGTTGGAGTTATAGGAAATAACCCTATATTCTTTGTTTGAATTCTCATACTGTATGTATTTATCCAATCCTTTCACCGTGAGTAGGATGTAACACAAGATCAATTTTTAAATGGTCTACTGGTGTCTTAACATTCAGCAAGGCACGGAGAGGGGTAAGGTGGAGAGGAGAGTAGCCTCGACAGCAAAGAGAGCTAGAAAGAGGGAGAAAAGACAGCAGCCCCAGAAAGCATCACAGTTTGTGTGCAGTCAGTGCACCAAAGACTGTCACTCAAGAATTGGCCTGCATAGTTACTTGCGCAGATGCAGATAATTTATTTTAAAAAAAATGTATTTATTTATTTTTTTTTTGGACACTATGCCATCATCCTTAGTGGACAGAAAGGTGCCAACAGTTGATTTGAATTAAGAGTTGTTTTCCTACTCCTAGACCAGTTGCCATAACAGAGTTAAAGAGCCCAGTCTGCCCTACTATTTACCTATAGTTGAGGGAGAATAGTTGGATTCATACCTTTCTCAAGAGTATTGATACTGCTGACTTTACTTTTACTATATGAAACAGAATTTTTAAGGTGAATAAATGTTTCTGTATATTATAAATGGCTTCTGTTTGAAATTTAAATTCTTTTTTGTGTCAGGTGATGAAATCAATTTCAAGGATGGAAGAGCTGTGCAAGCAGTTGAAACAAAATCATATGGTCAAAGGTGCCTCCTATGCACAACGGCCAGACAAAGCCAGGTCAGTGGAGAACTTCAGTTTGAATCTATTGTAAATTCTTTAATGTTATTACAGAGTTTCTGTATGAGAAATCTATCTATCTATATATATAAAAGAAAGATTCTGTTTATTTGTTTTTACAATGACTGTGAGTGCATATCCGTTTATAAAGGAAAATTTGTGGAGACCAGGAAAGACCAAAGTTCAATAAAATCCAACCCTATTTTTGTTCAAGACGAGGTTAAAACTTTTTACCCCTCATTTTCCATAAGAAAAGCTAAATGAAAATATAATTTGGGTATAAATCAATGATATATTAAAAAATAAAACATAATATGAAGACATTTTTTCACGCTCAGAATTGCGGAGACATGGAATAAACTTCCCGCGTCTGCTGTAGGCTGCTGAAGCACTGAATCTTTCAAAGCCTCCATGCTTCCTGTAGTCTGCCGACACTATACCTGATACCACTCTCCACATACATATCCACATACATATGCACACGCGCGCACACATACATGCATATTACTACTGTAAACTGTTCATGTTCCTGACACTAATACCTTATTCTGTGTACTTGACATGAGACTTTGATGAGTTGTGGTGCACCTGAGCACTGTACACAAAAATCTCATTATTATTATTATTAAAATAGAAACAAGTAGAATAATAAAAATAAACAACTTAAAAACAAGAATATATAAAGAATAAAATATTATTCTGGCTTTTTGTTTCTGCAAAGAGGTCAACAGTAGTTTTAACCAGGCGGATAATGAAAAAACATAAAACAATTAAATAAAGCAACAAAAGCAAAACCAAAGTCAATAAATATAACAAAGATTATTTATTATAATCAAGTACATACACCGCCCTGTCGGTTGGGGCGTTAGAATGCAACCACTGCACCTCTGCAGAGGGGTAAGACTCCCCCAAATGGGGCCACCTGTTGGCCGTGGGTGGCGACCCGTGATGCTTAAGGACAAAGTCTTGGTGCATGAGCAGTCCATGACCTGCAACACTCCACTTAGACTCTTACTTAGGCTAGACGGGCGATCGGAGAGGCCCCCTCCGATCAATCAGCTGGTCACGTCAAGCCCTAGCACCTATATGATTGCCCCAACCCTATTGCCCTTATGGCAAGCCCCAACCCTTTTTATCATATGGGTGCTAGAAGGCGGTGGCTGAGGGTCTACATGTCCTGGGAAAGATGTTATACTATTTGATGGTGAGGTTCCAGTTTTGGAGGTTTGGGGAATGTGGAGCACCCCTTCATCACCATTGCTCCCTGGTCCACTCTGATCCAGAGTGGTAGTACCTGTTAGGGTCCCATCTATGGGTTAAATAGAAAAATGTATTTATTAAAAAAAAATTGTGTGTCCATTAAGAATTGATTTATTTCAAAACTTTATTGGCATTAAATGACCCACTGAGGTTGATATGCCGTAAAACAAAACAAACAAATCAAACCAAACCAAACCAAACCAAGTACATACATAAATGTAACATATAAGAAAAAATAACAAGAAGACAGTAAAGAGTTCAGTTTCTTTTGTGTGGTTAACCTCAGATAATAGTTAGATGTCTTTTAGACTATCCTTTGGTTAAAAAAAAGATTAAGAGATGTGGCTTTTCCAAAAAAGTGGAGAAGTGCATCTTGCACAGTTGAAGAAATGAAAGGAACTAGCGGAAAATACCGATGATGTGGTCAGTCAAGAGTTGGTAGTTCCATATATTAATTAGAGGTAATATTCAGGTCAGACACGGGTGGTGGTGGGAAGGAAGGAATCATTTTTGGAGAAGAGTCTATGTATGTATGTATGTATGTAGGTAGGAAGGAAGGTAGTAATTAAGACTTAATTTGTGGTTCAGTTACTATTCAGAGATATGCTTGTTAGAAAGAGGGTGATGCATTCGATGAAAACATAACAAAGATAATAGAATATATAGAAAAATAATTTTTATTAATCTATTTTATTTTTTTAATTCTATTTTTATTAATCTCAGTGTTAGGTCCCCATTACAATCCACTTCAGCCTATGGGCTAGATGAGTGACTGGTTATGCTAACCCCTAGCATCTATAGGATTAAGTTCAACTATATTCTACAAATTGCTCTTATGGAAAACACCCAACCCTTTTTTTATCTTAAAGGTGCTAGAAGGTGGTCGCTGAGGGTCAACCACCAATTTATTAATACACATAAACTAATATATATATATATATATATATATTGAAGTTAGATGAGGAAATTAATCTGACAGTATGTGGAGAAATTTTTTTAAAGAAAACAAACACAGGATCTCATGAACGATGGAAACTCTTTATGTCAATACTTAAGTAGTTCGTTTTTTAAAAATAAAACCTTCTTCAGGACATTGAAAATTTGTATGAGTAAAAGATGAAAGATGTTCAGTGTATGTTGAATGTGCGATAAAAGGTTATTTACTGTTATTTACTTGGCGTTTATATATGAAAGCCGATGACGCGATCATTGCATGTGAAAGCGAAAAATTAATGATCAGAAACAGTCGAATATATATATATATATATATATATATATATAAACAAGATTTGGCATTAGATAACCTATAAGGGTTGATATACCATTAAATATCCAATTTTATTTTTATTTTTCAGGAAGCAGACAGAGAACCATTTTTACACCATTGCTTCTCAGATTAAATTACTATTGGATATGCCAGAAAAGGTAACTGTCTTCTTGTTTCTTTGTATAACTTAAAATGATATTAAAATAAATTTGCAGAATGAAATTTGCTTTTTAACCCTTTGAGCTCTGAGCCTAAATTTATCCTCTGCCGTTTTGAGCATAATCTCCTCTCCAGTAAATCAGTGCTATGATGTGAGAGAAAATAAAAGTACCACTGGGGTATACTGGCTTAAAGAGTTAAGTTATAAACTTTTATTGATTATATTACTTAGTTTTTCATTTGGTCAGGAATTGTCAAATTATATAATATCATTTCAAACCTGTTGTAGTATCCTGAAATTATATTCCAGATAGACATTTACCTCAAAGACACTCAGCCCTGTCAACTGGGGCTTTAGAATACACCATCTGCACCTCTGCAGAGGGGTAAGACTCCCACAATGGGACCACCTGTTGGCTGTGGGTGGCAACCCGTGATGCTTAAGGATGAAAGCCAAGTGGCTGAGCAGTCCTTGACATGCAACACTCCACTTTGGCCCTTACTTAGGCTATACAGGCGGTTAGTGAGACCTCCTCCGATCAATCGGATGGTTGTGCCAAGTCCTATTGTTCCGAACCTATTGCCCTTATGGCAACCCTCAACCCTTTTTATCATGTGGGTGTTAGAAGGCGTTGGCTGAGGGTCTTCATATCCTGGGTATGATGTTAAACTCTAACTGATGGTGAGGTTCCAGTTTTGGAGGTTTGGGGAATGTGGAGCACCCCTTCATCACCATTGCTCCCTGGTCCACTCTGACCCGGAGTAGTAGTACCTATTAAGGTCCCATCTATGGGTTAAATAGAAAATTTGTGTACAAAAAAAAAAAAAATTGATTTAAAAAAAATTTCTTCCAAACTAAAATCTTTCAAAACTTTGCTGGCATTAAATGACCCACTATGGTTGATATGCCATAAAACAAAACAAACAAGCAAACAAACCTCAAAGACACTGGCAGAAATGAACACCGCCTATCGTATCATTATTATAATAAATGTTAGTATTAGATCTGCCATCTTATGGTTTTTATGTTTTATTATTGGGTGAAAATTAAGAGTTAATCTCTAGCCATCCTCAAGATGAATAGAAGAATGTTACTCATATTTTCTTGGCTAAGACATGCCACTGAATATAACATTACATTTATCTATAAGATATTTATCTCATGACATTAGCTGGAATTATTAATTTATATTTCTGTTTATGAAGAAAAGATAAAAGGAAAAACAATAAAGTCAGCACAATCTTTACTATTTTTTTTCCTTTTATCTTTTCTTCAAATTGTTGGATTTAATTCCATTTTCGTAAACTCACATTTCTGTTTATATATCTATGCTTAATTTTTAATGTATATTTGTTTGTTTATATTTATTTGATTAATCAGATATAATTAGAATTAAATGAATTTGTTTATTCCTTGCATTCTTTTGTGGTATTTATAGATGTGGAGTGCTGTTGACCAACAAGATTATCTCCTGGCCACTCAGTCTTACACGCTATCTCGTCATGTTCATACCAGTTTACAACTGGAGGCACAACGATCAGCTAGTATTCTCTCCTGGTTTCCTGTCCTCAGCCGCCAGTGGACTGCCATTAGCCATTTTAAAGCTACAATTCTTCAGGTAATTCATTTTGTTTTAAAAATATAAAAAAATCATAATAACTTCATAAAATTATGATTATTTTAATATCCTTATACAGATTCAAATTATAATAATGAAAGTTTAATAATAATGAAATTTATTGTGTACAGTGCTCAGGTGCACCACAACTCATCAAAGTCTCATGTCTAGTACACAGAATAATGTATTAGTGTCAGGAACATGAACAGCATACAGTAATAATATACATGTATGTGTGCACGTGCGTGCATAAATGTGTGGATGGGAGTATCAGGTATAGTGTTGGTGGACTACAGGAAGCATGGAGGCTTTGAAAGATGCAGTGTTTCGGCAGCCCACAACGGACACAGGCAGCTTATTCCATGCCTAGGCAACTCTGAGCGTGAAAAAATGTTTCCGAAAGTCATGTGAGCTATGCTGTTTTCTGATTTTGTAGGCATGCCCATGTGTATTAGAAACATGGAGATCAAAAAGGTGCGTCATTTAGGCTGTGGCAATTTCAGTATGAGGAACAACTGCAAGTGTGATGTGCACAACAGGCAAAGTAAGACCAGGTTAGGGGACTGATTTATATATATATATATATATATATATATGAGGTTAAGTAAACAAACAAATGTGTTTATGTTTTATATGGCTTTAAGCCGACAATTTTTGGAGGATATGTGCTTAATTGAAGTCATACCTAATTTTGAAAATTAATTAGTTAATAATTAAGACTGCAGCACCATGGCAATGGCAAAATATTGGGATTCCCTTAAAAAACAAGCCACATCCACAGCAATTTTTGGCTTCAACTTAAAAGAGAATTTTTTTTTTATTTGCAAGAAAAAAAAAAGAAAGAAAAATGATAAAATTAACTCATTTTATCATTGCAAAAACTTAGAATTCAAAATCGACACCAACAATGAGAAACCTGAAAATATATTCGTTCCTTGCACGCTTGTTTCATTTTTGACCAAAACAAGACATATACCATAATACAATAATTTCGTTTTTTCTACAACATATGCTGAGCTAATAATGTTGTAATGTTTGATTTCTTTTTCAATAATGTTCCACTGCAATGTATCATTGCTAATAATTCTAGTCATCATAATTTATTAGTTGTCAATAGAAATATTTGATTTTAAAGCTTTTGTCTATTTTTATCATTTTATAAAAAGATTTTATGTTCATATTACCTTTTACAAATAAAAAAACATAAATTTTGCAAATTTAAAAAAATTCCGTCCTGTCGGCTGGGGCGTTAGAATGCACCGACTGCACCTTTGCAGAGGGGTAAGACTCTCCAATGGGGCTACCTGTTGGCCGTGGGTGGCGACCCGTGATGCTAAGGATAGAACCCAGGTAGTTTAGCAGTCCATGACTTGCAATACTCCACTTTGGCCCTATCTTGGGCTAGACAGGTGGTCGGAGAGGCCCCCTCCGATCAATCGGCTGATCACGTCAAGCCCTAGCACCTATATGATTTTTCCAACCCTATTGCCCTTATGCCAAGCCCCAACCTCTTTTTATCAAATGGGTGCTAGAAAGCGGTAACTGAGGGTCTACATGTCCTGGCGATGACGTTAAACTCTATCTGATGGTAAGGTTCCAGTTTTGGTGGTTTGGGGAATGTGGAGCACCCTTTCATCACCATTGCTCCCTGGTCCACTCTGACCCGGAGTGGTAGTACCTGTTAGGGTCCCATCTATGGGTTAAATAGAAAAACATGAGTTTATAAACAAAATTGTATTATGCATTAAGAATGAATTTATTTCACAACTTTATCGACATTAAATAACCCACTGAGGTTGATATGGCGTAAAACAAAACAAACCAAACCAAACTAAAAAATTACCATGATGCCCTTAGTCATTACTGTGGTCATCCCATTTTTAAGGGATGCACCAAGGCAATTTTAGCATGACTCTCTCTTAAGCTAAATTCATCTGTGTGTGTGTGTGTGTATATATATATATATATATATATATATAAATATAAATTGAGGTTTAAGAACTGCCTCAAGGACACTAAAGAATGCTGCTATTGCTGTGGAGGACTGGGAAAAGCTAGTGTGTAATAGACCTGGTTGGAGAGCCACCATCTACCAGTCTGTGAAAGAATTTGAGTCCAACCGAATTAAACACCAAAAATTGAAGCAGGCTATTAGAAAGGGTGATTTTTTAGTCCAGCAACATTCAAAGTGGAGAAGTTCTAACATGTAGTTTATGTGGAAGATTATGTCTCTCCAGGGCTGAGAAAACACAAGGATACAGTGTCAAATGCTACTGGCACTCAAGTATGAAAAAAAAAAAGAACAGGAAATGGTCTTACTCATGCAAGAGTTGATAGC
This sequence comes from Doryteuthis pealeii, assembly GCA_023376005.1. Taxonomy (NCBI): domain Eukaryota; kingdom Metazoa; phylum Mollusca; class Cephalopoda; order Myopsida; family Loliginidae; genus Doryteuthis; species Doryteuthis pealeii. The sequence continues at coordinate 87,927,616 of CM042140.1, forward strand.
CAACATATATATATATATATATATATATATATATATGCATTGTATTTTATATATATATTTACCAACCCCTCCGCATGAGCAGGATGTGACACAAGGTCAATTTCTTAAGCAGAGTTTAACAGATTTGAATTCAGAGTTTTCCTTCTCCTAGACCGGTTGCCTAACCAAGGTTAAAGAGCCCAGTCTGCCCTACTATTTATCCATAGCTGGAGGGAGAGTAGAATTCATACCTTTCCCAAGGGTATTATTGCCAAGTGAAATGCAATTACCACATCCAGGATTTGAACTCGGGGTGACGAGTCCATTTCCCATGACTTTAACCATTACGCCACGCACTTTCACTTGTGTTTTATATATAAGTATTATTATTATAAGTATATTGTTGATACTTGTTTGAAAAAAAGGTGAATTAGAAAATTTTATCAGTTAATTAGCAAATGTATTTGATTCTTTAAACATTTTTTTGTTGTTTTAATTCCTGTTTTTATATAACTATATCTAGTTATCATATTTGACCAATGTGTAATGTTATAAAATTTCTTAATGTAGGGTTGTCGGAAGCTGCTACGTGATGTGACTGCCACAGATAAGGTAAGTAAAAGTAGAGATTTAATTTTTTCTTTGATTAATATAGAAATTTCTTAGATTTTTGTACCAGTTCTTTTAATTTAATTTTTTATTCAAACAATGAAGAAATCTTTGAGCTAACAGTTTGTTTGATAAGCTGTAAGCCACAGTTTGATAAAATTAAATAAATAAAGAATAATAAGAAATGGTTCATCCATTATCCACTTTTGTTTTATATTCTATAAATAAAGAATAATAAAAAAAATAAAAAATAATAATAATAATAATAATAATAATAATAAAAAAAAATAAAAATAAAAAAATAAAAAAATAAAAAAAATAATAAAAGACAAAGAAAAGTATTGTTTTATATTCTATAAATAAAGAATAATAAGAAATGGTTCATCCATTATCCACTTTTGTTTTATATTCTATCAATATTTCAATTTGTAATCATTAGTTAATAATTTATGTAATGGGCATGGCCGATCCCCCCCCAACGTCAGCGGCAAATAATCGCTTGTGCCGTGCACGAGAGACTCGGATGGGATGAGACGGAATTTGCATAAAGGATATACGAGCCATGATAAAAACGGACGGTCGCTGACACTGGCAGTCAGCAACAAAGCAAGCGTCTGCGAGAGAAGTGAAATTCGGCAACTACTATTGTGTTTTGGGTGAACAAGAAGTAAGGGAGGAACGAGCTCAGTTAGTAGAGAAGTTTACAGAAACAAAAGGGATTACTGGTGTCAATTGAATAGACTGCAGTTGGAAAACTTTTTACAATTTATAATCATTTAATTCTGGAGTTATCAGGGAGTAGTGTATCAAACAGAGGTATTCAGGCTGTAGTCTGGTACAATGATTCTCAATGGGGGCACTATATTCACAGGGGTGCAAGAGAGAGAGAGAGAGAGAGAGAGAGAGAGAGAGAGAGAGAGAGGTTTCTAGTATTGGGAAAAAGGTAGAGAGAGCAAAGGATGGAAAGCTATTCAACAAAAAACGCTCCATTCAGGTTGTGATGTGAATCTCAACAAACATTGAATTTTTTCCTTGGATGTTCCTATTAATTTAAAAAGAAATATTTGTATTACCATTCTGTTATTTAACTTTTATATCTAATTACTTAAGATACTGATAGACTCTTTGTACAATTATTATCTATATTTCTACTTTTCTTTGTAGCAAATTGCAGATGCCCTGTGTTCTATACTTCTACTTGAAGATAGCACCCCAAGACAAGTCTTCAATGAATTCCTTCTTGCAAGAACTGTAAGTATAATTCCATTTTTTATTAGGATAAATTGAAAATACAGTGATAGATTGACTTACAAGTGCCCCAACTTAAGAGTTTTCTTAGTTACAAGCAGTTGATTTATTTATTTTATTTTGTTTTACTTTGCATTGAAAGCTAAAATTTCAGGTATGAGCGAGCCTCAGATACGCTTATATTAATAAGTTCTCTAAAAACTTTTAGATTTCCAAATTTATTATGCCAAAGAAAAATATTATTTATAAAATATGAAAACATACAATACAGTGCTATTTAAAAAAACATAATAAAAAAAATGTTAGGGTATTTTTGTGGGGGCTGGAACGGATTAATGGCATTTCAGTTTATTTCAATGGGGAAAATTGATTTGCTATACAAATAAATAGAGTTAAGAATGCAATGAATTAAACTTCTAAATCAAGGTACCACTGTATATTTTTTATTTGTATTCAATGAAGAAAACAATACAGCATAATTAATTCATGTACATTTTAGGGATGTCTTCTCTTTGATAAACTGATTATTATTATAGAATGTTAAATTTCATAATGTTTAACTAGGGCCAGTTTAGCTCAGTAGGTAGAACGTCCAACTAAGGCCCACAAGGTTCCTAGTTTGATAGCATATTAGTAGCACAGGGATCTGTGTGGTAAAGTAAGGAGCTGATGGTAGGTGTGGCACTCCACCTCAGACACCAAAACAATCTCCTTGGTCTAGAGCCAGTGAAAAGGGGATAGACTCCCTTGCTGTCTGGCTGATACTGACTTTAGCCCAACCCGACAATTTTTTTCAGTATTTCCTATAACTCCAACATAAACAAAGGGGAACCACCCTTAACTGATAAATTGTTTATTTATTTTCCCATTAAACTAACCTTAAACTCTAACCCTACCCCCGTCTTCTTTTTTCCTAGTAGATCAATAAATAATTAAATAATTTATCAGTCAAGAGTGTTTCACTTTTTTTATGTTGGAGTTATAGGAAATAACAATTAAAAAAAAAATATATTGTACAATTCAAAAGTCTTTAGCCACTTAAAACTATTGTAAATTTTTAATAATTGCCAACCTGTATGTGGTTGTTTCAAATTATGTTTTTTTTTTTTTACATAGGAAACATTGTTCATATTTGAGTCATTTCCATACTCATTATATTTTGTAGAAGGGGTTTTCAATGAGAGGGGAAGATACAAGACAAATTCCAAAAATGGTTTTGTAAAAAGTCTTCAATCACCTAACATTTTGGTTTTCTCTTTTTGGTACTGGTCTCTTGCTGTCAATGTGACATGATGATGATAATATACATTATCTTCCAATATACTTATTTTTAGATTTACATATTTATAAGTTATGCATTTTTAAATACACAAAACTATCCAAGAAATGAAAATACCTGATGGCATGACTAAGATCTGATTGTTACGATTCTTGTGGCCATTTTTAGGCTGCAGGTGAGAGCACTTTACAATGGAGATCCCTTGTGTTCCTTAGTGTTAATCCTTGTGTTAAGCAGAATCCTTGTGTTCCTCATCTGTTTGTCCCTGTCAAAACACTGATCTGTTATAATTATTGAATGACTTCTATTTACTCCTATAGTTTTTTAATCCTCGTGTGTGTGAGGCTTAGAATACACTGACTGTAATCCCTGCAGAGGGGTAAGACCCCCTCCTCTCTCAAAGGAGTGCCCTGTGTATGACACTAAACTGCATATGATGATAAGGTTCTGGGAATATGGGGAATTTGGAGTACCTCTTCATTGCCATTATTCCCAGGTCCACTCTGACTGGGAGTATTAGTACCTGTTAAGCTCCCATCTATGGGTCAAATAGATCGGTTTAAAAATTATTTGGATTTGACAGGATTGTGAGCAAAAAAGTAAACAAAATCTTTCACAACAAAAAACTACGCAAAAAATGTAAATATAAACATACAACAAATGCAGTTTCCTAACATCTGGGGATAAAATAATCCTAAATGGGTTGACATGTCATTAAAATCAATCAATCAGTGATTTTAATCTTATAAGCTGATGGTATTTAGTATTATTTGGATTATTCAGACTATTGTCCCCATCTTCATTGTTATCTGTACAACGTTTCGACCGATGTGTCCTCCGGCCATCTTCAGGTATTTCTTGTCGGACTTTGGAGCCTTCTCGAACTTGAGAACCTTCTTGTCATAATCAGGAGCCATCATGGAACTTTGAACCCAACCCTTTATTCAGTCCACAGGGGTATCCTGTTCTCATTCCGCTAACCATAGCTGGGGTACAGGTGTTAAGCTGTGTTAATTAATTTTTTGTGTTTTGTCACTTGAAGATTATTTAAAAACATTCAAATTGAAAGAAATGGTGAAATATGAATAGATTAGTTCAAGTAGATATTTTATAAATTTTTGTTAAAATTCTTGTAATTTTTCTATTTTGCTTCAGAATGCAGTGCAACAATTGTTTCATGTGTCTCAACAAGGCATAGGAGTTAAACAACAAATCTGCCTTGTGGTACAGCTTATTGTTCGTACTGTGCATCAAATACATGCTGTATTTTATACAGCAGAAAATGATACTGCAAATACAGACACAAATGGTGAGTTTAACCTTTATTTCTATAAAACTAACATATCACTATCTATATATTGCTAAAATTCTCTGTATGTTTGTGTGTATGTATATATATATATATATATATATATATATAGATGTGAGGTATCCAAAACTTGGTAGTAAGGGATGATTCTATATGTGATATCTAAGACACACTGTATTATTATTGTATGATTCAATATGTATAAATACAGTGAAGTTTAAATCACTACAGAGAGCTCAATGTATAAAAATCTTTTTAGATTATATACAGAGCAATATTTATCTTTGAAAGGAAGGAAAAAGTCAACACCGTTATTCCATAATAAATTTATTGTGACCAAAATTGGGGCCTTTATAAATCTAAGTTATTTAACTAAGCTCCCCAAAATCAAGTCTCATCAGATGGATAATCATCAATAATTTGAATTGCATAACAGAAAAATTTTGTGTGTGTAGATATATATATATATACACACACACACACACACACATTATATAAGTGTTGTTTTTCTGTTATGCAATTGTCAGCATTAAATGATCCACTGAAGTTGATATGCTGTAAAACAAAACAGACCAAAACCAAACCACTCTCCTAACTTAGATCTACATATTATCTATCACTGATATTGACCACTTTTTAATGATAAATATAGCAAACTGCATTATCATATATATATATATATATATATATATATATATAATTAGAAATAACAAAAGACTTAGAGATCCTGCATTATAGACTATTTCAGGGAGCTTAGACAAAAATGTCTAATTCTCCCGACTCATCAGATGCGAATGATGAATTCTTTATTTTTAAGGCATTTGAAAACAGATTTTTTTTTTTTTCCCCTTCCTTTTAAATTGTCCTGTCCTGCTCAGCTGTAGAGTAATAAAAGATGTGAATAAAAAATAGAAATAAAAATAGAAATAATAATAAACAATAATAATAAAACCAAAGATATCTGACCGCTTGTCAGTAATTCGTTAGGAGTTACTGTTAAGTCAATTAATTCAGAATTCAGGGCCACCTCTGTTCACTTGAAGCGACATGGAAAGAAAATAAAATAAATTAAGGTAAACAAAAGCTACTAAATAAGTGAACAGAGGTGGCCCTGAATTCTGAATTAATTGACTTAACAGTAACTCCTAACAAATTACTGACAAGCTCCCTGAAATAGTCTATAATGCAGGATCTCTAAGTCTTTTGTTATTTTTTTAATTATAAATTTGCTCTGTGACTCTAAAAATAAGAGCACACATTGAGCTCTCAAACTGCGACAAGTTGTTTTAAAAAAAACCTATGTTGTAAGGAAGATTTCTTCTCTGGACTTTTGGATTATATATATATATATATATATATATAATTAGTAAAGACAAAAAGCTTAAAAATTGGGTATTAAGGGATTATGGTCCATTTCCACCCATAGGTATCTGAATACGCTATGAGCTTCGTCAGATCACATTCTTTATTGAAAATGGTATACATATAAATTCAGCTTGCTTTTATACATTCTCTCCTGATCCCTGTGATGGTATCGGGTTTCAATTCATCTTATCTTTTTAGGGGGTGGCAGTGCTTTTGATCTTGTGGCAGCTATTTATCTGGGGGCTTGTGGCATACCATGGTTTTCAGATACCCATGGGTGGAAATGGACCGTAATCACTTAATACCTGATTTTTAAGCTTTTTGTCTTTACTAATCATTTTGCTCTGTTTATAAAAATTAAATATTGAGCTCTCAAAATGGATCTGAACTCTTCAACACCGTACCGTTGAAAGAAAGGACCAGCTTAGAATCACCCTAATATCAAATTACCTGGTACCCCACCTAAGTATATATATATATATATATATATATATATATATATATAACCATAACAGAAAAAATGACCCATCATAACAACATTTTTTTTATTAAAGCAATGTATTTAGGATGCACTAATTTAGAAAATAAAGCAATTTCCAGTCTAATCTTTAATTTAATGATAATTTTGTGGGGGTCTTGATTTGAGCTGACATACTTTCTAATCATCCAAATTCTATGTATCTCAATAAAAAATCCTTTTTCACTCCTTCCTAAATAGAAGGATCAATATCATCATGGTCTGCTATTGCAATGGGAACTCAATGAGTTCCTGTGTTGTCTAGTGAGTTATTCATTTTCAACAGAAACAATTTTTTTTGTTTTATGTGTGTATATGATAATGACATTTATTGTGTACAGCGCTCATGTGCACCACAACTCATCAAAGTCTCATGTCTAGTACACAAAATAATGTATTAGTGTCAGGAACATGAACAGTGCACAGTAATAATATACATGTGCGTATCAGGTATAGTGTTGGTGGACTACAGGAAGCATGGAGGCTTTGAAAGATGCAGTGTTTCAGCAACCCACAATGGATGCAGGCAGCTTATTCCATGCCTCGGCGATTCTGAGTGTGAAAAAATGTTTCCGAAAGTCATGTGAGCTATGCTGTTTTTTGACTTTGTAGGCATGCCCACGTGTGTTAGAAACATGGAGATCAAAAAGGTGCTCAAGGTTGCTGTTGTTAAGATGATTAATGACCTTATGAGTGTATGTATGAATGTGTGTGAGAAAACTGAATTTCTATTTGATTATGTGTGGGGTGTCCCTGTGTTTCTATGGCTAACGTGCTGGACTTGGACATCAGAGTAAGTGAGTTCAAACTCCAGTTGCACTATTGTGTTTCCTTTCAGACTGATATGTTTGGGAAAAGTATGAACCCCTTCATTCTCCCAACTATGGTTTAGATAATACCACTATCACCTGTGTGATGTAAGTGAAGTTGAATTTTCAACTCCTATCAGTATCAATTTTCTATCTGGAACTGCATCATTCCAACATAACATAAAATGAGCACAAAAATCTCTGTAAAAATTTTTTAATTTAAATTTCATTATTTTAATATCAAATTGAATATTTATCATTTCATTTAAAATATTTAAAAAAATATTAGTTATATTTGTTGGATATTTATAGTGAATGTTTAGATATTTAAATTTTTTTGAATAAATAATAAATATTCATTAGATATTTATGGTAAATATTTTGTAAATAATGACAATCTTGATTACTCAATACATTTTTCCCAATTACACATATTTTATTCATAGTTTTCAATTATCAAATTACTTACAGCATCTTAAATATTAGGAAGTTTTTCAATATACCGTGCTTCAATCATATACCATTCTTTGAAACAGGAACACTGAGTTTTAAAAAAATGCTGTTGTGATGAAATTCAAGCATATGAACATTTTTTTTCTCATATCACTTGATAAACAAAAACCAGTATCAACAGTCGATATTTAAATTGTCCTCATAATGAATGTAGATACATATTTGATATATATTTAATTACTAGACAAAATGTGACCCATTGGGTCACCCATTGAGCTCTGGGTAAATAATTGGGATTAAGGAAAAATGAGTTTGCAAAGCATATTAAAAAAAAAAAAATACGGGTGAAGAATTAAAAAAAAAAATCATTTTGTAAGATTTCTAAGGAAGGGAATGTTTAATTTAAGCTACGGGCTAGCTGCTATGAAACTTTACATACAAATATATTTCACACTCTCCAAATCATTCTCTTTACACTCACAGAGAAACTAACATATAACAAAGAGGTAATTAAGATATATATAGGGAGGGAGAAAGTGACAGGCAGAATCTGAGTAAAAGAGACAAGTCTTATTTTGACTTAATTGCAAATTACGACTAATTAAAAAGGATTTTTTTCAAACATAACTCAATCCTGGAACTAAGGAATATTTTGATATGAATTTTGTATCATTAAACTAAATAGGAAAAAGCCTTTAGCAAACAATCATTGATTCACTCAGCTTTAATATAATAATAGATAGATATTTGATAAGTTTTTAACAATCAAAACATTTCAATGTTGACAGATAAGTTTCAAATATTAATGAATTATCCTCACATCTCTTATTTTTTACTTTTATTTATTACTTTTCCACACACACACACACACACACACACACACACACACACATATAATAATTTTGATAATATCGTTTGCTATATTTATAAGTAAAGAGTGCTCAATGTCATTAATAGAGTATAAAGGATATAATGCACCAGTCATTTTATTTGAAAACTTTTTTCAGGACAGTTAACTTTGAACCACATATCTTTGAGGCGTAACACAGATTCACAAACATACGTTGTACAAAGTTAACTGACCTGAAAAAATGTAAAAGTTTTTAAATAAAATAACTAGTGCATTATATCTCTTATTCATTAATGTATCAACACTGAAGATTTCATTAAATTCGTTTAATTCCCTGATTTTTAGTATTTTTTTCTTTCGGCGGGGTGACATATGATGGTGGAATTTATGTCTGTTAAGTAGGATTTAACCTTAATTTTTTATGAAATGATTAATATTTCTAGTAAGAATGAAGTTTGTCAAACAAAAAATGTTTCTTTTAAATCCATTTATGAATTTATTGAAATTAAAAATGTTATAATTTAATTTTGATATTAAAAAAAAATTCCATACTATGGAATACTATTGTTAATTTTCATTTTGTACTTAAAAACCTTTTGTTCTTGTGATATGGGTAAAATACTAATATCTTGTGATATGGGTAAAATATTAATTCAGAATGTTGACCACTTAATATTTATTAATGATTTTTCTAGAAAAGTAATACAAAATAACATCAGGTGTTTGAAAAGATACATCTTTCTATGTGCATATTTATTGATAAAAAAGGGCTTTTTGTTACTCGATATAACAATCTTCAAATTAAAAAAAAAAAATTGCATTTCAAAGAAAACCTGGTTTGTCAGTGAAATACTACTAGATTATTTTCATATATTGAATTGATATACTATTAAGAATAAACTGTCAAAATTTAAACATTCAAATGAGAAATATAAAAATTATTCACAAAAAAATGAATATTCCATTTCACTGAATTGGTGTAATATATATAAAAACATACCCCCGTAAATATGTATCAATTAATTGTTCACCCCAACTGACAGCCACTGATGGCCACAAGGGTAAGGAACTTGGCAGACGAAAATTCTATCAGGTTTCGATCCGGCTTGAGGTAGCTGTTAAAAAGTCGAGCCGCACTGATAAGAAGTAAACTTCGAAACACGTCTGTGGATGACATATATATATATATACACGTATACTAGCAGGACCTGTGGATTTATTACGTTTGATATATTTACTTAAGAGCTATTGCTAAATAGTTCAATATGTAAAAAATATAATCTTGATTTAACTCTCTCTCACTCTTTTTTTTTCTTTCTTTCCTTTTTTTCATTATGTTCGATTGAAACAGATTAGTGTTATCGCTTCAGTGGGCTCACCCCCTCTATCTTTCCCCCTTACTCTTTCTTTCTTTCTTATTATATTTTTTCTGTGTACCCTGTCCTTTTTTTCCTTTTCTTTCTTTATAATAAAAACGGAATGGTCCATTATTTAGCTGAGGTGATGACACTCATAAGAAATAAGAATTCAGCACATAAGCAACATCAGATAAACAGGATTTACATTTTTGCAATTAATCTTGGACGATTTGAACGGTCTCATTTTTAACCAGAGGGTGTTGCAAGATGATAACTGTCGTACAATTAAGAAACACATGTAATATATATATATATATATATATATATCTTCTTATTATAATGGAGATTGTGTGTTTTTCTGTCTGTAACCGAAACTATATTACTACTCAAGTCACAATTCCCTTAATTATTTACGTCAAATTCTCCATGATTTCATTCTTTTAAACCTTCAGTTATTAATAAAAATTGTTTTACATTATTAATACTGTTGACCATATCTACGTACTAATAACATGCAATTGTATTTATATATACAACAAAATAGCGGTTTACAGTTTGAACGAGAAGGCTAATTTGCATATTGATATTTAAAATTTTATTTTAATAAATATGTGCTTGGTATTATTGATTTCTAATTGTTTGGTTTTATCTTAAGAAATATAAACAAAAATCTCGTGGATAAATCTTAAAAGAAATTTATTTACAAGAAGAAATAACTATAATATTATCCTTTACTTCCTATTTTAACTAAATAGTTAAATTAGGAAAATTTACCAATGAAAGAGGGGAGTAATGGAAAATGATGGAATAGTTAGTTTCAAAGTTGTTCTATTTTTCGATTATACCGCCTCTGTTGCAGATCTTTTTATCTGCATTCTTATTCTGTTTCATTAGCGTTTCTAATTTAATATGATATTATATTATATCAACACTTAAATACTTGCACCCGGAGGGTGCATATATTTGCTAGTATATATATATATATATATATATATATATATATATATCATCCACAGACACAGTTGTGTGTGTAAAAAAAAAAAAAAACAACATAATTCAAGGGCAACAACTCTTTATTTTTATCTAAGAAAGATAACTCTTTGAAAATTTGAAAGAGTTGATGTCCTTAGATATATATATTTTTCTGATTTTTTTCTTCTCTTTTAAGTAATGTAAATTGAAAAAATTCAGTCCTTTATTTCATCAAATGGTATAGCAGTAATAATCCATAAGTGTGACCCGTGAATATCCCACGGTATGATAATTTAACTATTACAACGTTTGATATGGATACTTAAGAGTTATTGCAAAATAGTTGAATATCTAAAAAGTATAATAATCTTGATTTAATTGGAATGGAATCCTTGACACCATTGAGAAAGTGTATTATAAATGTTACCCAAAAGTGACACCCGGTGCGGACCCTCTCAGCTACGCTACTGAATAAATGAATCTTATTTTTTGGTATCCAAGTGATTTGAACTGACCATTTTATGATCTCTAAACAGTTGGCTGTGAGTTCTACAATTGGAAGATATTTGTTTGTGGAAATTCTTATTTTTATTAAAAATCTTTTTTTTTTTCAAACAACTTAATTAAAGGGGAATAATTCCACTTGAATTAGCTTGTTTTTATGTACAATCTAGTTGGGTTCTTTTCAAAAGACATACGACATACGACTACTACTTTCATGTCTGACCTCCTAGTATGGAATTTTATTTTGTTAACTTTGTTACACTATCAGTAAACAGTGCTATAAACTTTCTATGTTAATAGTGAATTCCATTCAAAAGGAATTTGGTAAGACAGATATTTTTAACTATTAGTAAATTGCAAACCATTTTTTTTTCTCTCAAAATTTCACATGCATGTTTTTAAAAATTTATTTTCTTTCAAAAGTTAAAAACAAATCTCTATAAAAAAAATGGTGAATAATTTTGATTAAGAAGATTTTTCCTTTTGACTTCTTTTCTGCTCTGTCCTCACCTCCCTCCTCTCCTGGTGACAAGCCCCTCAAAATCTAGTCGGGTTATTTTTGTAAGACATAAGCAAGAAACTTAGACTGAACGAGGACAGCTTAATACTAAAGTGGGAGGGGACTTTTGGACTTATACTAAGTTAAAACTTAGAAATTCCAAAGTATTTTTTCTTTTTCTTTCCCCCCTCTTGCTGTTTCATTGTTATTGGGCAACATATCTAAGGCAGGAGAGTATTATGCAGGCCATAATAGTGTGTAGCACCTGAAACCATGGATAGCAGTTTGGTGGATGTGAGACCTGGTGGATGAACCCAAAGTGGGTCAACAGCATGCTTCACAAGATGCTGTGGAGATGAACCTCATAGGTCAATGGTCAGGATCAAACAGTTCAGTCAGGGGACTACTGCTACTCATCTCTAAGCCCAGCAACCTATTGATGAGACTGAAAGATTTCTATGACCTCGGACAAACCATACATATTCCATGCCAGTACAACAATCCAAGGTCACACAAGAGGCACATTCTGTTGAAGTTCTGGCCCAGTGTGTGAAAAATCTGCTGCAGAGCCCCAACAACATCACATCCCCAAACTGCATCACCCTAAATCAATTCCCAAAATACATGCCACATCGCTCTCCTAGTGGTTACATGAAGGGTGCATTCTGTTAGAGCTCTGGTTCAGTGTCCTGAAAAATCAACTACAGAGCCCCAACAACATCACCCAAGGTGCACACTCTACTGAAGACATAGCCCTGGCCCAGTACCTGAAAAGTTAACTACAGTGCCCCAATAACATCACCCTTTGTGCAGACAAACAAGGTGCACACTCTACTGAAGACATAGCCCTGGTACTGAAAAGTTACTACAGTGCCCCAACAACATCACCCTTTGTGCAGACAAACAAGGTGCACACTCTACTGAAGACATAGCCCTGGCCCCAGTACCTGAAAAGTTAACTACAGTGCCCCAATAACATCACCCTTTGTGCAGACAAACAAGGTGCACACTCTACTGAAGACATAGCCCTGGCCCCAGTGATCTGAAAAATCAACTACAGAGCCTAAATACAAAACAAACTTACTTAGATGCAAGAAAAACTTAACTTAGCAACTGTTAATGTCAGGAAACTAAAAATGATAAGTCAACTACCCAATTCTTACGGCATCTGCAGTCGATAAGAATATAGACATTATATATGTACAAAACATAGGTATTACCATACCAATTTAGGACTAAAATACCATGAATCTGGTAATGGATGGACTTTTGCATTGCTATCTGCAGGGAAAATCTCTGTCAATGCCACTATAGGTGTAAGAATGCTCCTCAGTCCTTGTGCTCTAAAATCACAGAGAAAATCCAACCGAGAATTATGATATTTCCATTTGATTGATAATCTGGCTATAGCAGTCTATGCCTTCCCTATGTGTGCATTAACATCGCTTTCTGTGGATGAGATATTACTACCTAGGTAGGTGTACTGGTCTACTGATTTTAGGGTCTTACCATCAAGTGTGGAGATGTCTCCAACCTGTTTAAGAACTCAGTTTTATTGGAGTTCACATAAAGGTCAATGTTCTTTGCTGCCTTCTCCAGGTTATGTAGCAGTGATTTGGCTTGTGCCGGTGTATTTGCAAGAAGTGTAAGATCATCTACATTTTCTTTCATTCATCCGAGATAAATCGTTTTTCAGATTTCTATTTGTAGGTACAGCTCCTCTCTGTTTCTTTAAACTTTTATAAAAAAATTGGACACATAGTGTAGTGGATAAAGGCGTTGAGTTAAGACAGTTCTAAGTGACAGTTGTCTCTAGGCTGCAGGTTCAATCCTGGTCAAGGGCGACAGTAACATAGAATAATAATTAACACAGCTTAACACTTGTACCCCAGCTATGGTTAGCTGAATAAGAACAAGATACCCCCGAGGATTGAATAAAGGGTTCAAAGTTCTGTGATGGCTCCTGACAAGAAGGTTCCCAAGTCCGACAAGAAATACCTGAAGAAGGCCGGAGGGCACATTGGCCGAAACGTACAGATAACAATAAAGATGAGGACAATAGTCCGAATCATCCAAATAGTACTAATTACACTGGGGAACACAATTTTTGTTGAATTGGACCTGACACTTGTTTTTGACTATTTTTTAATCACTGAATCCAAAAATGACCCCAGTTTTTCTATATCACGTCAACTTTTTGAACTACGAGATACTCTCAATTTTTCTCAAAAACCATAGAAATACAGCATCTAACAAATGTTTGCTTATTTTATGGAAGGTTTTAAAAATGTATATATAATGGGAAATAATAAAACATTACATTGGGCATCACAAATTTTGTTGAGCTAGATCTGACACTTGTTTTTGACAAACTTTTGGACTCTGAATCCAAAAATTTACCCATTTTTTCTCTATTGCATCAACTTTTTAAATAACAGGATACCCTTGCTTGCTTGTGACAAATTTGAGCTTATTTTATAGAATGTTTAAAAAATTTACAATGAACAATTCTCTTTCATTTTCAATAAAACAATCAACGCAATCAGTTGACCAGTTCTATTACTTACAGACAAACAATACAATTGTGCTTATTTTGGGAGTAAGCTGTAAAGAAAGAATTTTGACGTGAAATAAGAAAACTGACTGCAGTTTTGAAATCAGCATGCCAATATTAGTCTAAATCAAATGAAAATTCAAACTCCACAGGAATTATGTCCAAAATTGTTCCCCAGTGTTATCAGGCCTCATCTAAAAAAATTCAGAAAAAAAAAATTGTAAATTGTCACTTATTTAAATTTTTTTTCCTTAAGAACAGAGCCTAACTTCTCACATTTTTTTTAATGAATTTCCTAATTATTACAATGAAATAAATTCTATTAAAAAGAGCACATCTTCAAGAGAGACAAGAACTGCAAAAATGTGCCGTTTTGACTCCTACAGATTTTAATTCATGAAATTTTCCAGTGTTTAAAGACTGTGAAATAAATAATTTTTACAGGTGATTTTATTTTCTATTTGTATTTAACAATTTCTTACCCTCTTCGTATAAGCATTTGTGATATAGTTGAAGTTCTCTTCCTGTTACTTGATTTCTTTCTTTCACATTTGTTATTCTTTTTAATGGAATGGTCCATTATTTATCTGAGGTGATGACAGGGCATGACACATGGAGGTAAAAGCATATTAATATATTGAAGATTATATTTATTTTTTCTCTCTCACTCTTTATCCATCTTTCTCTTCCATTTTTTCTCCCCTCTATTTCCTTCCTTCTTTCTATTCCATTCCATTAAAACAGACAATAAGTGTCTGTTTAATGTTATGGTTTCCACTCCCTCCCTCTCTCTCTCTTTTCTCTGCTCTCTTTTCACATTTTCTTTTTTTTTTTTTTTCCTCACAATCGAAATGGAATGATCCATTATTTATCTGAGGTGATTACAAGGTGTGTAGTACCTGTAGAAATTCCACTTTTTATAGGTTTTCTTTATTTTGATACATTTACAAATATTGTTTCATTATGTTAAAGATGTTTAGGATAATGAGCTCAACAAAAAGTGTAGTTTATGAAAAACTCAGGATTTAGAAAACTTATATTATTAGTAAAAATCAATAAAGTATTTTTTCTCATTTCTCATGAAAAAGAAAATCCTCCAATAAACACGTTTTTGAAATATTTATATAACATTTTTGAATACACTACTAAAAACAATCGTTTTTTTGGGTTTTTTTTTTTGTAAACAACCTAACCAAAGGGGAATAATATAGGTAAAAAACAATCTTTGCTTCCTTTATAGATTATTTATTACTTGGTTTATTAATACAAAATAAGTTTTCAAAATAAGCATTCTTCATTTCTTTCTTTTATCCCTCTCTCTCTCTCTCTCTCTCTCTCTCTCTCTCTCTCTCTCTCTCATATATATATATATATATCTATCCATTTTTTTCTGTCTGTCTTCTCTTCCTTCCTTCTTTACCGACAATAAACTTCCCCTCTCTCATCCTTTTCTTATTTGCTTTCTTTTTCTCTCTAACATGTTGCACACTCTTTTTCTCAACTCAAAACAGAATAGTCCATTATTTATATGAGGTGATGACAGGTATTAACATTTGAACAATGTATTTATATCTTAGTTTATTAATATTATAGATTCTTTCCTCACAATCAAAATGAAATGATCAATTATTTATCTGAGGTGATGACAGGGCATGACACACATTGGTACAAGATAGTTACACATAATAACATATTCAGACAATATTACTGCATTTTATTAGAAGACCTGATCGTGTTGAAAATTAAGGAAACTGCTGATCTTATTTTATTTAATTTTTATTTGATAAGTAACTTTTAATAATCATTATCATTTCTTGACCTCCTATTTTAAATCTAAATATACATAGTGAATATTTAAATAAATATAAAACAATATTCTATAGAATTTTATTTCTTACATATTGATGTTTAGACAAGTATCAATATTTATTAAATTGTTCTGGACTTTTGTAAGTATGTTTTAAAATCTTTAATTCTTGTATGTATGTTTTAAAATCTTTAATTGTTTTGTTTCAGTGCCTTGTAACTTACTTTATAGTATTCTGGAGAAGGTTACCAAGACTTCACTTAAAAGTAAGTTACATATTTTTACCCTTAATCATATTTGTTTTTGTCATTTTTTAAGATTTGTTTTAAACAACTATTCTAAAGTTCTGATTATAAAAAGTGAATAATTAGATATCATTTATTGTCTAAATCTGGGTAAAAAATTCAATTACTTTTTGAAATTTGCATTTATACATGATATAATGATGATGAGTGATAATTTAGGAATATTGTCAAAATTTCCCATGAATCCAGGTAAAAAAAGTCCCAAGAAAAAAATGAATCTTAAACCAAAAGTGTTTATTTGATAAATCCCTTATGTCTCATTTGAATTAAAAACATATTTCTCAATAAAACTTAATGCAAACTGCTAACCGGCTACCATAAATTGTAACTTTTTCCCTCACTATGGTCATGCTGAAATGTCTGATTAGCATTCCCAGTTGATTTTCTTTTTTGCAGTTATTGTTATTTAATCATGTTAGTTAAATAGAGCTGTGTAAATGGAGTTCAAAACTGTTTTAATTATGCAAATATCTTCAGTGGTTCAAAAGTTATGAGAATTTAAAGCCCCGAAATTGGGGGTACAAAAGTGGACATGATTTTGTTAAAAAAAAATGTCAAATCATGGACCAATTCAAAACAAGAAATTCAGTAATTTCTTCACCATTTCTTTATTTTTTGGAGCAATTTTGATAAAACTTGGCATTTTCATGTAAAATTGTATGTTCTGATTCTGCACTCAAATTGTATGTATCTCTATGCTGTAACCCATTATTTAGAGAATAAGAGGTATGGGTATTAGTTTTTTTTTTTTTTTAAAGTTTACCACAAGATTATTTAACATTTTTATTTTAATACAGCATGTATACACATATATAGTATCAATTTGAATAAATAACATCACTTTGAATTTAAAAATACCCTTTTAAATACCTGCTATGTTGTATTACATACAAGAAATAGAATACCTCTTTAGATATTTAAAAAAAGACCTGTCTGGCATTTGATGAACAGTTTTGTTTATGTTTTATAATACTAGCTATTAAGTTCATTTTTTTCCAAAATTGAAAGTTTAACAAAAGACCTGACATTAAACATTATCAAAATTTCCTACATTATATCTCAAAATAATTCTGAAACTATCTTCTATCAATGATATAGTGCTCTTTTTTTTGCTTACTTTATAGTTTTTTAAAGAAATCTCCATCAACTTTGGTCGCTTATATTTTTGCTTCCACGAGTTGGAGAAGGAAAAAATGACTTCCAGATTGTAGTTTAAGGTGTCTTCTAATTGAGTGTACAACTTCAAGAATATTGATAAAGATTGGCCACTTTGATTTTGCTAAACAAAGTAATGTGTAAAATTTAGGCTCAAAATTTTTTAAAATATTTTGCATTTTCAGCTGTTCAAAGCAAAATACCATTTTAATTCACTGTAAAAAAATAATTCAATCAATAGAAGCACATACAAATTACATATTTAGAAATATTATTTTATTTTATTTTCAACCATATAAATATTTTTAAGATTGGACCAGAAGTATACAAGAAATTGTGCACTGAACCGATTGAGGTGTGATTTTGTCAATATCCACCAAAATAAGCTAAACTGTTGGGAATGCTAGTCTGATGAGAAGCAACATAAATTGTGACTTTTTTCTCTGACCATGATTCTCATATGGTCATACTGAAATGTCTGATATGAAGCAACATAAATCTAAAGAGTTTATGAACAGTTTAACCTTTAAAGTTGGAGACAAGTTTTAAAGCAGGATGTCTGAAAGCTTTAGAAAATCATGCAAATTCCATTATTATTTCAAAACTTGGAGTAAGTTGAAAATTCTAGATATAACAGAAGCATGTATGATGTCAACTTTTGGTTGTTATATATATATATTATCAAAGTTATCTTTTGTTTCAAAATTGGCTGTGAATTACATATGGATACTGTGTACTGTCCTGAACAAATCCTGGAAGCAGCATCCCACAAAAAGCAGATGGATTTCTTAAATCCTTTTTTTCTATGAATGATTTTGTCTATAAAGATTGTGATATGTAATATCTTGGGTATAATTATACATATAAGTATTGTAAAATTGAAAGTATTAAGTATGTTTTGTTGATATTCAAATGCTATGTGGGCAGCTACAATATGTTTGTAATATATATTATTATAATGCTATCTGTTTATGATCTGTTGTTGTCCTTTTGATCTTCCATATTCCTAAAAGGAAAATTATCCAATATTATCTAGCTTTTTGATCGTTAATTTGAATTAACATAAAAAATACAAATTTTACAACTTTTTTTCTTTCCTAGAAATAACCTAGGTTTTATTATTATGCAATAACTAAATCCTTTTACTTAAAACTCTGGATATGACTTTCTATTAATTTGTACAAAATCATATTGAAGATTAAATTTCAAAATCAAAATTACTTTAATGTGTGCTCACATCTTGTTAGCCCCTATATTTGTATATGTAAGTTTATTCTTATTTATTTTATGTTTAGATTATTACTTACTAACTTTATTTAAAGCTATTAAAAAACCCAACAACTTGTGTTTATGAAAAAATAAAGATATCTGATTTATTTAAAATTAAAAGTAATAAAGAGTTTTATTCAATTAGATATCTTTTTAGGTTCATCAGTAATCTTTGCAAGTTTTTGTTGAATTCCTTTTCATTTTCCCAAATTATCTTGTGGACCTTTTTATTTCAAAACAGTGTTTGATTTGATTTAATAGGCTGAACAATTTCTAATTGGTGAATATTAAAATCTTTAAGATAACCAATTTCCTGATAAATCCATCCTATACATTGGAGGTTAGAATAAATAGTTGTTATCTTTGGAAATGAAATCACCAGCCCAAGTTCAAATCCTGAAGTAGGTAGTTTGCATTTCACTTTGCGCTAATTCCTTTGGGAAAGGTATGAATCCATCTATTCTCTCCTCAGCTATAGGTAAAATAATAGGGCAGACTGGGCTGTTTAGCCTTGGGATGGCTACTAATCTTGGAGAAGGAAAATTCTAAATTCAAATCAGCTTTACTCTGCTTATAAATTGACTTTGAATCACACTCTGATCATGGCAGGGGAGTTTGGTAAATAAAAAGCAAGTAAAAAAAGTAATCGGGGCGGCCTAAAGTCGGTATCAGTCAGACAGCGAGGGAGTCTATCCCCTTTTCACTAGTGCTAGACCAAGGAGATTATTTTAGTATCTGAGGTGGAGCACCACACCTACTATCAGCTTCTCACTTTACTGCACAGATCCCTGTGCTACTCAAATGCTGAGTTAGTGAGGGCTGGTATCAAACTAGGAACCTTGTGATTTCTAGCCAAATGCTTTACCGTCTGAGCTAAACCGGCTCTTTGGTAAATACCTACATATAAATATAACCTTTCTAGAAACTAGTATATTGGTTTCATACCAAATACTTTTTTTTAGATATAAATATTATTTTTTTAGTCTAAAAATAAAATTAACCATGTTAATAAAAGTAAAAATGAGGACTAACTTTTTGATCAAATTCCTATTTGCTTTCATTTTTATTTTTTTGCAAACAAGTTTTATGGTTAAAAACTTGAAATGTTCAATAATCATTTTGTTTTGTAGTCTCAAATCAGAATATCTGTAAAGCAATTTATTTAAAAGGAAAACTTGCCTTATTTTATAGTTATTAATTTTTCATCCTTTGAGAATTTAAAATAGTCTGCAAAACTTTTCTCTAATGTAGTCATTTTATTGAATACTCCCCAATGTTCATATGACGTTTAAAAAAACAAAAAAACGCACACTTCTTTCCAAATTGCCTCCATTGTTACTGAATCATGTTATTTTTCCAAATCTAAATTTTTTTTTTTTTTAATTTAAAAAAAATTCTTCTGGCAATTAATCACTCTTCGTATTTATTCTGAACAAATCAACAAATTATATTGTATAACATGAATGGCTTCTCAGACATCTATTGTGTAGGAACACCTCACTTGCCAAAATTGATTGAACTAGTAAGTCAAAGGTCATTGGTTTATCATAAGTATTTTTGAGTTGGATAAAATACAATGTTTTTTTTTTCCTTCTTCTTTAAAAGAATCAAAACATGAAACTCAATACCAAATTGTGTTTACAAAAACAAATTATCTATAAACAGAAAGATATCAATTTTAAATGCTACATTTGACATGTATGAAATGATTTGAAAGCAAGTTAGAAAGTAGATAAAAAAAATGCACACTTAATAGTTTTTGTTTTTAGAGATTACATTTAAAAATGATTATTGTAGCATATATATATATATATATATATATATATATATATATATATATATATATGATTGGGTAAATAATGCATCATATCACTCAATGATTAAAGAATGAATCAGTGAAACATTATGAAGGGCAATTGGGGATAATAATATGAATAATATATCTGTATTTTTATTGGATTTGTGATCAAAAGGTTTCTGGTTCAATACCCAGAAAGTATAGAGATAAGGTTCAGCTGGTAGCTCATCAAATTTCATGGTCTGTTTGCAATAAAGTTCAATTATTATTAGGAATCAGCACACACATGCACACACACACACACACACACACACACACACACACTATGGTATGATAAACATATACATACCTGCATACATACTATTAATTTTTTTTTTATAGATATGAGGTGTTTGTTAAAAAGGTAATGAAACTGAAGCTATATATACCAATATAAAAAAAGTAAAGTTGACGGGGTGGCCTAAAGTCGGTATCAGCCAGACAGCAAGGGAGTCTATCCCCTTTTCAATAGTGCTCGACCAAGGAGATTGTTTTTTAGTATCTGAGGTGGAGCACCACACCTACCATCAGCTCCTCACTTTACTGCACAGATCCCTGTGCTACTCATACGCTGAGTTGGCAAGGGCCAATATTGAACCAGAAACCTTGCGATTCCTAGTCAAGTACTCTACCGACTAATGAATAATAAATGAAATATCAATTTTCTTCAAAATATTCCCTCTTGGAATTCAACATACTCCAGAGAGTTTTGTATTAGTCAAAGCACCTTTGAAACTCTTTTCTTGATATGGTGTGAAGGTGCATTGTTATATTTCTTTTAATGTCCCACACATCCTCAAATTTCTTACTCTTGAAATGAATTGTAAGTTTATGAAAAACTGATAAAGTCTTACTTTTACTACAAAAAGGTTTTTTTTTTTTCAAATATTTAACTTTGATAACTGAAACAAATAGATTTCAGTCATCATAAAATTGATTTCCAAAATGTCATATCTGTTGTATTTCCTTTTTTTCCTCTTCTTTATTTCTTTTGTAAACAAATAGATTTCATATTTATTCCTAAAAAATAATCAATTAAGTATTTTTATCATATTTTTGTTCAAACTTTTCCTTTTACAATAGTATGAATGTTGATAAAATTTAATTTTATTAAAATCTGAAAGTCTTTTTCAATTGTGTTTCCTTGGATATGGTCGCTCACTAGTAATAGCACTAAACTGAACAGTTTTTGGTTAAACCGCACATTTCTACCTTGGACACTCATCATTTTCAATTTATCTTTTTTCCTAGAAATGTAATATCAATGAAATACTTTAGTACAGCTCATTGCATCTTGTCCCTAAACTTCTTTCAGCATTTCAAAAGTTTTAGAACTGGTTTTGCTCAGTTTTTAGCAAAATTGAATGCAGACTTGTTTGGTATTTTCATCCATGAGAAACTATGACATACTGAAAAAAAAAAAAAAAAAAATTAAAATCAGGTGAATGACTGAACAACTTATATGATAAAGTGATGATGTCTAGACATTTTGACAAGTCAGTGCCAATTTGAAAAAAATTATGAAACCAGTCTCAATAATTTTTAAACATATATAATTTATATATCTCATTATGTTGCATTTATCTTTTTTTTCATTATCTATCTACATATATATATATAAAATAAAGGGACAGGCTTCTTGCACATACACACACATCTACATAAACATATAAACAGTTATATTTATCGGTGCATATATATATATATATATATATATATATATATATATGGGAGAAATGTGAGGATGTTAATCCGACAGTATGTGGAGAAAGGTAGACAAACACGGGATGTTATGGAAACTGGATGTTTATTGTCGACGATGCAACATTTCAGTTTATTAGACCATCTTCATATATCCAAGTCCTGAAGATGGTTTAATAGAGCGAAATGTTGCATCGTTGACAATAAACATCCAGTTTCCATAACATCCCGTGTTTGTCTACCTTTCTCCATATATATATATATATATATATATATAATGTACTCCTAAAACCTGGTAGAGCTCTCTAGAGGGGACTTTAACTGAACTTTCACCACTTAGCATAAGGCATTACCTTCTGTTGTTTACAGACTTGAGTTCTCTGGTGATTGTAAACATACATCTGCGGATGTATGTATTTTCAGTTAAATACTCACCTCTTACTGACAGTTACCAATGGCCGAGACAGTAAAGAGCTGGACTAATGAAAATTAAGTCAGGTTTTGCTCCTGGCTAGAAGTAGCTGTTAAGTCTAGCCACACTGATGAGACGTAAATGTCAAAACACTGTGTCTGTGGATGACATATATATATATATATATATATATATATATATATATATAGAGAGAGATATGATAAAAAATATTGAGACTTTGAATTTTTATTTTAAAATTTAACCAAAGTTGTGTGCACAGCTGAGATAAAGGGATAATGTCTAGACCATTCAGTGTCAATTTTTGATACAGCAGATGTTTTTTGATCATTTTTTTTTTGTGAAACACTGGATTGTACAAGTGCCGCACCCTCCATACTCACCATATCTGACTCCAACTTTTTCTTGTTTTCTAAACTGAAAATTCATCTCTAGGTTAAAATTTTAGGATGCAGAGGATATGAAACGAAATATCACAGTGCAGATTCAAACCATATCAAGAGAGGAGTTTCAATTTGGAAACTAGCTGAAATAAGTGTGTTGAATGCTTGTAGGGGTTACTTTAAAGAAAGCTTACATTTCATTCATTGTTCATTTCTGTCTTGGTAAATACAGCTTCTGTCTCAATACTTTGGGAATACATATATGTTTGTGTATGTATATTATGGTAGGTTCATTTTAGAACTGTAAGGTCTCCCATTTAGCGAAAGTTACAAATTAACATAAAAAATTACCGTATTTGACAGCCTATGAGACGCACGGGTATATAAGACGCATCCAAATTTCACCAGGTCAGATTAAGGAAAAAAAGTTTTTAGTGTATTTAAGCATATATTGTTGAAAACAGTCTAGCTGTACATTACATGCTTCTGTTAACCTTGATTATAACAATACCAGCAATAAAATAATGGGATTTAGGGTAGGTAAAAGTACTTGAGCATAAGCTGGGTTAGTGAGCATCATAGAGAAGATTAGCCTAGGCCTACGGGAGGTCTCAAACTTCACCTATGATGTATAAGGCGCAGGGCAATTTTTTGAGTAAAAATTCTGGAAAAAAAGTGCGTCCTATATGCTGTCAAATACGGTACACCACAAAATATTAAAACTTTTGCTTCATTTGAGGAAATAGATTTCAGTCTTTTAAAATGTTATCCCTGTTACGACTTAATGAGGTACATTTTAACTGATGATCTTTGATGCTACTTCTTCAAACAATGGTGCAAGTAAGAGATCTAGTTTTTGGTATCCGTATTCATTATACCAACATACAACTTTGGCTGTTTGAGAGAATTTCATATTTAAAAAAAAGTGAAAAATCAACCTACCCTAATGTATATATTTATGTATAATGTAATTTTCTCTCACACATTGTATTTAAAATTTAAAAAAAAATGTGATAGTTTTAATATAACATTTAATGCAGCCATTTTGATTGTCAGAGAATCATTTCTGTTCTTTTGATTAGATGTAATATAATGACAAATTTGAAATCTATGTTAAAAGTTAATATTAATTTCTAAGCTAATATGTCATATGTATTTAATAATTCATAATTCTAATGTATGAATATTTATGTACATATATTTTGCAAATTAATCTAATGGCCCATGATTAATTAAAACTATATTTGATTTTTATATTTTATACATATTATCAATTAATATTTTCTTTCAGATGTTGGTCTATTAGATCATCAAAGTTCAATATCAGCTAGTTATCTCCCTAATTCTGTGATAGGTAAGTACTTTCATCTTTATGAAGAATCAAAATTATTTATTTTATTATTGTTGTCTATTTATTTCTTTCTTTCTCTTGAAATTATGATTCTTCTAAGAAACAGACAATATTTCTGAACTATATTGGTATCAGCCGGAGAGTGAGGGAGTCTAACCCCTTTTCGCTACCGCTAGACCAGGGAGATTTTCTGCTGAGGTGGAGCGCCACACCTACCGTCAGCTCCCCACTGTACTGCACAGATCAGTTTACCCAATCTGTGCTACTCATATGCTGAGTTGGCGGGGTGGTATCGAATTCCAAGGCGAGTGCTCTAACGACTGAGCTAAAATTCCATTTACATAATTCCCACTTAACTCAGTAAATTAAAAAAAAAATGGATGATTGTTTTTTTTTTGCATCAATAAGTTTTATTAGCAGAAGAATTTTCATGGATTATTGGATCATGTCATTTTGAAAAATTGCTTCATCAACTGATATACATATATTAACGTTTTGAACCTGACCCTTGTGTCATATCCTACCTGTGGTGAATGGGTTGGATAAAAAAGGATCTCCCATCATAGTATAATAGTTAGCAAGCTAGATCTCACAGATCCATTACTGCTAAATAGCGAGTTTGATCCTTGTTGGATGCCCCATACTTGCAACCTTGTGTCATATCCTACCCATGGTGAACAGGTTGGGTAAATAACTACACCTCTACCATATAGCTCATGTTATAGAGTAGAGGTAGTTTTGCTCATTTACAATACAACAGTCCCACTAAAGTATGCAGACTCTTAGGCTAGAAGGGTGGTTGGAGAGACCCTCTCTGATCAATTGGATAGTCACGTTAGTCCTAGCACCTATATGATTGTCCCAACCTGATTGCCTTTAGGACAAACCCTCAAACCTTTTTATCATATATGTGCCAGAAGGTGGTGGCTAAGGGTGTTAACGTCCTGGGTATGATGTTAAACAGCATCTAGTGAGGAAGTTCCAATTCTGGACCTCTGGGGAATGTGTAGTACCTC
Source organism: Doryteuthis pealeii (assembly GCA_023376005.1). Taxonomy (NCBI): domain Eukaryota; kingdom Metazoa; phylum Mollusca; class Cephalopoda; order Myopsida; family Loliginidae; genus Doryteuthis; species Doryteuthis pealeii. The sequence goes on from CM042140.1 coordinate 87,953,175, forward strand.
TTTATTGCCATTACTCCCAGGTCCACTATGACCCTGAGTAGTAGTACCTGCTAAGGTGCCATCTATGGGTTAAATAAATCAAAGTATTAAAAAATGTCTTTTAAAAAATTGAGTTTGGAAAAAAAAAAGAATACCCAACAAGAATGAATAAAACAAAGTCTTTGGCATAAAATAACCCAACAAGGATTGACATTCTGTAAATTCCAACAAACCAACAAAGCTTATACTTGATAAATCTGTTTTTTTTACACAGTTGGAATAATTACAGTAGAACTGAGTTAGATGGTATCAGTATCACTCGTTGAGTGACCAAAAAGTCGAGGAACCCCCCTGCAATTACATTGCTTGTGAGTTTCATATACCGTCTCTGCTACAGACTTAGATTTTCCACTTAGTCCCCAACTACCGTCACATGTCCACTTAGATGTTCTTGTAAATATGGTGTCTCTCTCTTATACTAATCAAACTTTACTAAACAATTATTTGACAACACTTTTTTTGTTTATAATGCTAAAGAATATCTGTGTTATTTGATTAGTTTTATTTGTTATTTTCATAGACTGCAAAATAATTTACATATTGTTTTATTTATCAATATAAAAATAATTGTTTTTTTTTTTAGATTTCTACCCAACAACACGAGTTTCCATTTCTGTGATTTCTGTGCAGCATCTGAAGGAGAATTGTCAGCAATGGATTGATGCGTAAGTTGATTGGTTTTCTATTTCTCAACAGAAACTATAACCCACTCTCTATTCTCACCCCACCCCCAATAGTTGTAGTTTTCAGATATAACTGAGTTTATGTATTTTAAACAGCATAGAGGCATCTCCACACTGGATGGTTAGCCTCTGAAATTAATAGACTTGTTCACATACCTATGTAGTAACATTTCATCTACAGAAATCAACGTCAATATATGCATAGGAAAGCCATGGACTGCTATAGACAGATATTGATCATATTGAAATCTGATCTCACTGATAAGATAAAGTGAAAATTCTTCCAAGCTGTAACTATGTCAGTGCTACTGTATGGCTGTACCACCTGGACCCTAACAAAGCGGTTAGAGAAAAAGTTAGATTGGAGCTACACAAGCATGTTGCATGGTGTCTTGAACAAATCTTGGAAGCAGTACGCCACTGGCCTCCTATCACACAAACAAAGTATTTCAAAGGATGAATTTATTAATAGGTGGAAAGTTAGTTAACCTTAGAATGTTTTGGGCTATTCATAAAAACTCGTCCAATTTCCCTGATGAAGGTTTCATAAAAAAAAACAGAATCTTTTGACATTGACTAACTTTTCATCTATAAGTAAATTCATCCTTTGGAATACTTTGTTTTTTTTATTTACATTTCTACATACCATTGGATTTATTTCCATTTTTTCCACTCAGACACACATATGTATATATATATATATATATATATATATATATACAGTGATGCTGATAGATTTTTAATTTAGTGTTCTGGGATGCACATATTTGCTTTGAATGAGTCCCCAGGAAAATTTATGGGTCCCAATTAAAGTTCCTTAATGAATTGTAGGGTTTTTATTTATGATCTGGGGAAACAACTAAAGCCGTCTAACTCCTACCTTGTAACCTATCCTGTGTAATTCATTTCTAAGAAAATATTGAAATGTATTTACAGTTAGCTTGAAATGATGAGGGAAGAAAAAAGAAAAACACTGAGATGCATAGATATGATTTTACTGCATCCTTTTAGATTTTTATGCATCAGGGATGCAAGACGCGTACCTATCAGCATCTCTGTTTATATATATATATATATATATATATATATATACATATATATATTGTTAATAAATTTTTTACCATTTACTTACTGTAAATTGAATTATGCACATAGTGGCGTGCAGATCTTTTTAATATGAAAATACAACTGACATGATAGAGAAATACAATTTTTCATTTTAATGCTTGTGTATTAAATATCATCTTTTTTAATGAAATTTTTTTTTTTCAGTTGCATTCAGAGTGTGAAAATAGGAATGGGCAAATTGTTAGGATTTGTGAACACTGTGAAGAGACTTGCAGATATCCGAAAGGAAGTTTGGGAACTTTTGGTGCAGGTAAGAAAATAATTTTACTTTTATTTTATTAGAAAAAAAAAAAGGTGTTTGCTCTTAATGCATAAATAAGTTAATAAAGTTAACCAATTTTAAGTTATTGATGATTTCTGATTTTCAAAATTTTAACGGATGTTGTAGCTTCAGTTCTGGGCAAATATCAAACCATCTTTTTGGTACAAATGATGTTCAATATATGTGAAATAATAATAGAAAATTTTTTTTGTCATAGATGCACAGCCACATCAGGATATTGATCTTGCTAGGAAAAAATCAGAAATCATCAATAACTTAAAATTAGTTGACTTTAAAACTTTTTTGATAGCAGTTTTGGATTTCATGGGCAAAAATAGTTTTTATAAACCAATTTTTAGTAGTAGGGAAGCTCTAGAACTCATTTTACAGACAAAAATAGATTACAAAAAGTCATCATTTTTTGCCAACCCCACCAAATTTGGAGAGCTAAAAATTTACATAACTCCGCCAATTTTTTGAATTGGAAGCTTAAATTTTTGGGATTGTCTAATGTTAACATAGTCCATACCTGGAAAAAATTTCAGAAAAATTGAAAGGAGTGGGTGACAATTTTACTTTTTTCTGGATGATTTGACATGGAATTACCCATATATATATATATATATATATATATATATATATATAACACATATGTACAAATATGATATATACATTGAAAAAAATTATACTCACCAGATATATAAAGAACTTACTTTTTTATTTTAAGCATCATACTTGCCTTTTTTTTGTTCTTATGAAGAAGTGGTTCTTTCAAATATTCTAACAGAATGACAATGTTGTTTTATGACTAAAAAAAAATCTTCATCTTTATTGGGAATTTATTTTCTATGTCATGTAAATGGTATTCTTCAACAGAGCTCTCTATATTCTTCAATATCATAGATAATTAAAGAAAGAAAAATAAATGTAATCAGAACGTATTGGGAAAACAATGAAAGTAAGTAAATAGAAATAGTTATTTTTTGATATATACAATTCCTTTTAAAATTTCCCTTCTACCTGATGAATGGGTGGGGAAGGGTAACTGAATCTGTAAAAATGGATATGAATTCCATCTCTGAGAGGATTGTTTGTTATTCTACATTTAATGCTAAAGGCACATATAAGGGATGATTAAAAAAGGGTAATATGTATATATATATGTATATATATATATATATGTATATATACATATGTATATATATATATATATATATATATATGAGGAAGAATGAATAAAGAAAAGAAAGTACAGAATGGATAATAAAAGCTGAGTTTAATCAATATCACTTACACATGTGTTTTGGTCAGTTTATCTTTGTGTACACGATTATTCTTCCTCATATTGCCGGATTCAATTCCAATTCCATTTTTACATATATATATATATATATATATATATATATATATATGAAGGGTGAAGGATTGAGTAAATCCGACAAAATGTGGTTGCAAATAGAGGAAAAAGTGGATAGAACAACACAGCAACTAAATTCAATTGATATTTCGTCTCAGTATTTACTGAAGCTTTGTCAAAATTTATTCAATATTGAATAAATTTTAACAAAGCTATGCTAAATACCAAGCCGAAATATTAATTGAATTTAGTTGTTGTGTTGTTCTATCCACTTTTTCCTCTATTTTCAACTACATATATATGTGTTTGTGTGTGCATACATATGAAATTTAAAAAAAAGTTTTTTGTATTAATACAAAATCCTAGTGATTAAAAAAAGAAATTGTCATATACACTGACCAATTCAAATATTAAGACTAGTGATATGTGGTAAGAATGACAGCTACTGTTATGTAACAATTGTTGCATATTCCTTCTAATATTCTTCTAATGTCTGCTGCTATTGTCTTTGTCTTCTATCTTTCATTGGGCGCCTGTTCTTCATATAAGGGTTCTCTTTTAAGTTGGACGTCTCTCTGAATCTGGGGGTGTCTCTGTGTGTGGTTTCCATCTTGTTCTTGTTATATTCATGATTATCAAAGACAAACACAGAGACATATTTTTGTGTACCCTTTTATTGCACCAAATACCCAATACCTTATTTGCCCCATGTGCGCAGGGAAGCAGAGACAGTAAAACATGTCTGCCCAGAAGGGCAGCCTGAACTCAACTCCCTAATTTCTAATTCTACTTTCCTAGCCTCGTCTACTCAGCTGTAGAATATTCCAACTGCATCTCTGCAGAGGATACTACCCTCACCCCAATGAGGTCACCTGTTGTTCGTTGGTGGCTTCCTGTGATGCTTAAGGATGGAATCCTGGTAGCTGAACAATCTATGACATGCAACACTCCACCTAAGCCCTTACTTTGGCTAGATAGGTGGCCAGAGATGCCTCCTCCAATCAATCGACTGGTCATGTCAAGCCCTTGCACTTATGATTTCCCTGACTGTATTGCCCTAACCCTGCTAGAAGGCAGTGGCTGAGGGTTGTTAGTGTCCTGGGTATGATGTTAAACTTCATCTAGTGGTGAGGTTCCAAGTTTGAGCTCTGGGGAGTGTGAAGTACCCTTTCATTGCCATTACTCCCAGGTCCACTCTGAACCTAATGGTAGTACCTGTTAGGGTCCCATCATATATCAAAAAATGTTTTAAGAAATGTGTTTAAGAAAAATATAGTTTTAAAAAATTGAATTTAGTTTAATAAAAATGGATAAAATAAAATGTCTTTTGTATAAAATAACCCAACAAAGGTTGACATGCTGTAAAATCCAACCAACCAACCTCGTGTAATCTCTTTTTGATGACCCATACTACCACTCTGTGTCAGTGAACCTAGGAGTAATGGCAATGAAGGTGTACTCTACACTCTCCAGAACTGAAGCCTCACCATGAGATACAGATTAGTGTCATACTCAGAACACCCTTTTTTTGTGGGGGTCTTACTTCTCTGAAGGGGATACAGTCAGTATATTCTAAGCCCCACCAACAGGGTGAAAATCTTTAGAGGGAAACTTCCATGCATGCCTAGGATCTGTTTTGTGTACACATAGCGGACCAACACCTTATTAGGCAGGTAGTCATAATATTTAGACTCATCAGTGTATATGTATAATGCTATGTCATAACAATCTGCAATTCAACTTAATTATTCCTCTACTGTTAAAACACAGTACTTTTTAAATTAACTGTTAGCCATTAAAAGCAGCTCTGTTTGTCTGTGTGAATCCTTATAAACATTGCCAGGAAATTGATATTAGTACTTACTTAATTATTGTTTGCCTCGTGTCCTCTTGAACAGATATCTTTACCCCCTTTTTACTTCCTCTTCAACAACTCTAAACTGCCACAGGCTAATAATGCACATTTCTAATTCACTTGTTTTCTTCTTAGTTTTTCTTCTTCTTCTTCTACTTTGGCCCTATCTTGGGCTAGACGGGCGGTCAGAGAGGCCCCCTCTGATCAATCGGCTGGTCATGTCAAGCCCTAGCACCTATATGATTTTCCCAACCCCTCTTTATCATATGGGTGCTAGAAGGCGGTGGCTCTGGGTCTACATGTCCTGGGAATGACGTTAAACTCTATCTGATGGTGAGGTTCCAGTTTTGGAGGTTTGGGGAATGTGGAGCACCCCTTCATCACCATTGCTCCCTGGTCCACTCTGACCCGGAGTGGTAGTACCTGTTAGGGTCCCATCTATGGGTTAAATAGAAAAACATGAGTTGATAAACAAAATTGTATTATCCATTAAGAATTGATTTACTTCAAAACTTTATCGGCATTAAATGACCCACTGAGGTTGATATGCCGTAAAACAAAACAAACCAAATCTTCTTCTTCTTTTTTTACTGCTTTAATAATAAAAGGAGTTGATGCATCATGACAATTAAGTGGTTGGATAGATGCAAGGCTTCTTGTGTTTATATTTTACTTGGCCAAATTACTGAATCTATTTCAGTTTTAAAAATTGGGAACAGACTTCTTAACAGTTCAGTATAAGAATTCACTTACTTAACCTGTTGGAATATGGCCAACAATTCAGCCTTCAACATACCTGGCAGGTATGCAAAAGGTGACAATTTTACAATCTTGCTTGTTGTTTTTGTTTTGTTTTGTTTATACAAAAACGAAGAGTACTTTACATTGTGCCATGATTAGCAAACTCGCAGGCCATTGGTAATAACTTTGAGTTTCATTAACTGTTCTATGTTTTTCTGGGTTTGTGTTAGATTAAGTAAAAGATGTTTGGCACTTTATAGTTCATATAGGTGTCAATGTGCCAGTAAAAGTAATTCTATATCCTGTTTTTGTGGATGCTGAATAGAGTAGAAAACTGGTGGCTTAGACATTTTGAACTCTATTTTATGTGTAGCGTAATTAAAATGGTCTACAGAGAATTTGGATTGAAAAGAAAATGGTAATCGGATTTTTGGGTAAACAGAAAGAAAAGAAATAAGAACAAAAAGAAAATGAAGTTTAGTATGTCAGCCAATGACTGGTCAATGACCCCTGAACTAGATAAGTAAAAAAAACAGAAGTCCATAATTTTCTGCAGAAGAGCGTTCTTTCTCCCACCCTAGGGCCACAAATGGAAGTAAAGAGAACTCGGTCTCTTTTCGCTGGGGTCCAATAGGAAATATGGACGTGGGCTTTTGAGGTGTTGTGTTTCGGCTGTCAGTGAACGGCGGGCCTATAGTAGTAAAGAACAGGATTTTTATGATAGGACAGTTTGAACTTACTTTTTCTCTCTCTGAAAAACACCAAAACATAAGCCTTGTAAGAAATAAACAACCCCTTTTTGATTCTGCGACTTTCGTATGTTGTTTCTTGTTGGAACGCATGGCCTATGTGAATGTTGTTGTCTGTGTGTGACCCACAAGTTAACTACTACTACACCATTTATGGCGCTGAGCCTTTATACTAGATATGTCATCTAAGTGAGATTTTTAACTTTAGGAAGTGTTATGATTTTAAGTTAGGAAAATCTTTCCCTCTGGAAGTTAATTCTATACTTGTAAAATCTATGAGATTCTTAAAGTTTTAATAACATGTTTGTTGTGAATGAGATGACTTACCTCCCATGAAACACATCTGCTTAGCATGTCAGGTTTTAGAAAAAGAACATGGTTGCCATTAACAGGTGGATTTATGGGGTGTAGTCTCATTTTTTCTTGTTTGTTGGCATGATTATGGCAGCATCTATGTAAATTATGCCCACAGCAAAATTAGATATAAGGTGTTTTTTTTGGTCATTTGGACAGTGGTGATTTTGGTGTGTGTAACAAAGTCTGGAACTGAGAGATGTGTGTGTAAAAAAAAAAAAAAAAAAAAAAAAAAAAAGTGGGGGAGAGAAACGGCCCAGTGGAAGGATTAGGGCCTGAGGAAACTTATTTACCTCAACAATGTTAGTGTTAATATTAATGTGTTATGAATTTAATTACTTCTTCTTTTGATTCTAATCGCTACATATGGGTGTAAAGTAGAAGCTAGCTTTACTTATTTATGTTCTAAAAAACATGGCGGATAAAAAGAGGCAGCAGAAGGAACTCAGAATAAATTATTACTGAATTATCTCAAGTGAGGAGTAACAGTTCCTAAGCATCTCTATGTAAATAGTCAGAATTAGAAAATTGGTGAGACCAACAAAGACCAAAGTTCAATAAAATCCACTCCCTATTTTTGTCTGAAAAAGGGTTAAAAAGCTTTTTACCCCTCATTTTCCATACAAAAAGCTAAATACAAATATGATAAGGGTATAAATCAATGATATATTAAAAAATTAATTAAAAATGATTAAAAATAAAACAAATTAATAAAGGGTCATCATCATGTCGCGCATGCAGCACGGGTATCCATGACAATCTCTCGCCAACCTTCTCTATCATTCATTGCACCTGGGAGCTCCTCTGTGGAGCAGCCAGCATCCTCACATAGCTGGTCAATGTAGGTCCTTGCTGGGTGCCCCACACTTGCATGTCCATGTGTTGGCTTCCACAGGAGAATTGTCGCTTATGAGTTCATCCTTGCTTCTCCAGCAATGTCCTGCATGCCTTGTATAGTTTGTAAGATGGGGGGCAGGTGACCATACAGCTGTTTCCCTGTGGGGTGCTGTTTCCACGACTTGTTCAAGACTGTACGCAGCATTCTTGTGTGAGCTCCCATCTAACTTATTCTCAAGATGCTTCATTAGGGTCCAGGTGGTGCAGCCATATAGCAGCACCGACACAATCACAGCCTGGAAAAACTCTCTTGAGCTTGTCAGGGAGATAAAACATAATAAAGTGTAAAAAAACAAAAAAAAATACAAAAGAAAAACCGTAATAAAAATAACTTATAAACAATAAAGGATAAATAAACAAATATATAGAAAAATAATTTTTATTAAACCATAGATTAGAGATTTATTTTTAACTTTTGAAAATCCTGGGCAATGCAACGTAGCCCTGCAAGTTTATTATAAAGAAAGAAACAATGGTGACTTGTTAACAAAATTTAACCAATAGGTTATGTGAAATAAATGAAATTCAGTTAACTATTATATGAAGATATATTTTGCATTGTGTAATATTACTGACTACCATATTACTTCTGTTCACCCGTGTATATTTTTTATGCTTTTATTTTTACACTTTTTTTTTCTGCTAGGAAACAAATTTTGATCAGTGGAAATTAATCTGTGAAAGGATATTCAACAATGGTCAATTGATGTCCATCTGGTCTGTATTTCTAAAGGAACAGTTTTTGGACAGAATCAAGGTAACTTTTTATCTTATATAGTTAAACCTTATTTAATGACAGGCTTGATTTGAAACAGATAAGGATAAGATAACAAAGGAAAAAAAAAGGAAAAAAAAAGAAACTTATTATCTACTTGAAAACATAAACTGCTTACAATAATTTGCTTTCAGTATTCTATGATAATAATATAACGAGAAATACTGACAGACTTGTTTCTTCTGTCCGCTAACCGTCAAAGGCAAATTGAACTTGTTTTCCTTCACAATCTAATTCTCCCTTCCTCATAAAGGTCTGCTCTGTATGCTCAATCCAAGTGTTACTCTTGTACTGGTTCTCTTCCAATGTTCAGGTGTCCTGGGTATGACGTTAAATTGCATCTATTGGTTAGGTTCTTATTTTGGAGCTCTGGGGAGTGAGGAGTACCCCTTAATCACCATTACTCCCAGGTCCACTCTGACTCAGAGTTGTAGTACCTGTTAAGGTCCCATCTATGGGTTAAATAGATAAAAAATGTGTTTAAAAAAACAAGAATTGAATACCCAACAAGAATGAATCAAACAAAATGTCTTTGGCATAAAATAACCCAACAAGGGTTGACATGTCATAAAATCCAACCAACCAGTGTTCATTTTTATGGTCAAGTCATGCTGAAAGCCCCGGTTCCTGCTAAGATCACCTAGGTTAAGCAGCAATGAGCCTGTTCAGTACTTAATTGAGTGACCAGTTAAGCAAAAGCAGGTACAGTAAGCAACCCAAGTCCATTGTTTATCAAAATGACTTGATTCAGCATTAAATGATCCAAAAAGGGTTGATATGCTGTAAAACAAAACAAAATCCAACAAGTCCTGATGTACATAATAACTTATGCAAAAAATAAGTTCTAGTTGAGCTAAAGACTTAATTTATTTATTTTTTTTCTTCAGAATTTTATGTAGATTTGGATAATACTAAGTATCAGTAAAAATAGCAAACTCATTTTTTAGCCTATTTCCACCTCTGGGCCACACAGTGCCCTATAAGATAACTGTTGCTGGGAGAAGAGATGGATTTATTGTTTTTACCCAAGGACATTAGTACAAAGTGAATGTAAACTGATTTGACCAGAATTTGAACTTCACTGACCCCAGTGTCATCATAGAATAAAATTGAAGATATTGAGTCCTCCTGGTTTTAAATTTAGAATTGTCTTTTTCTTAGATTGGTTGCCAAACAAGGCTAGAGGGTCTGATCAGCCCTACAATATAGTGGGGAGAAGAGATGACTTCATTGTTATTATTCAAGGTCAATAGTTCAAAGTGAATGCACACTGACTTGGCCAGAAATTGAACTCGGTTTCCTGATTCTATTTCCCTTAAGGATAACCATTAAATCACACTTACTATTAAGATTATCTTATTTAGTTAATTTTTCTGAATTTCTACACTAAATTGTGGAAAGTATGTTTTTACCCAACTCCTCCACCATGTGGATGTGACAAAATCGTCAATTTTTTTAATTGGAGTACAGATGGTTTGAATTCTGAGTTTTCTTTCTCCTAAACTGGTTGTCTAACCAAGGCTAAAAAACCCAGTCTGTTGTACTATTTACCCATATCTGGAGGGAGAACAAAAGGATTTGTGCCTTTCCTAAGGGCATTAGTGCGAAGTGAAATGTTAACAGCCTTGTCTAGGATTTGAACTCAGGTTGCTGATTTTAATTCTTATGATAATAACTGTTATGCTAAGTGTGCCTCCAAATTGTGGAATTAAATTTTTTTGAATATTTTAGGCTCTCATTCAATTCCAAATGGATTCTACTGCGGAAGTTACAAAACGCCACATTTCCAAAGTTGTCATGGAATTGGCAAGTCCTAATGAAAGGTAATCTTTTATTAATTCTGCTATTTTGAATTTTAATAAAACTTAAAGATTTCCTTTTTAAAAAAAAAAAGTAAAAGAAAATATTTGGATTCAAAATCTGATTAATTTTGATTTATCTGTTTGAATTGTTGAATATGAAATTATTTTTATTTCTTTTTATAAAAGGTCCATGATGGCTGAAGTTGATTTAGCTAATTTTATTTGGCTGGAATCAATTGGAGATATTCCTTCTAACACAGCATGGATACCTGCAAGTCAAAAGACACTCAATGAAGGAGGTGGACTTTTAATGAAGGCTCGTACTTTTACTCCAGCAGTCCTTTGGTAAGATGAATATTTCATATTTTAAGATATTCTAATGATATGTGAAATAATGATTGGAAAGTGTTGAATGTTAACTGTTTATTTATCTACAACTGACAATATTCAACTTTCATTTATAGAGACCTTAGACATTTATATTTGTAGACTCTTAACAGACTTAAACCTTTTTAAAAGAACTAGCAAATATATGCACCCTCCGGGTGCAAGTATTTAAGTTTTAATGTAATAAAATATTGTATTAAATTAGAAAGGCTAATGGAACTAAATAAGAATGCAGATAAAAAGATTTGAAACAGAGGGAGTATAATAAAAAATGGAAACACTGAAATTTACTCTTCCATCACTCTCGTCTTTCATTGTTATTTTTTCTAATTTAAGTATTTAGTTAAAAGAGGAAGTAAAGAATAAAATGACAGTTATTTTATCTTGTTAATGGATTTCATTTAAGATTCATTGAAGAGATTTTTGCTTATATTCATTGAAATAAAACCAAACAGTTAGAAATCAATAATACTAAGCACATATTTATTAAATTCGATTTTTTAATATTAATATGCAAATTAGCTTTCCCGTTCACACTGTAAACCGCTATTTTGTTTTATATATAAATATAATTGCATGTTGTCAGTATGTAGATCTGGTCAACAGTATTAATAATGTAAGACAATTTTATTAATAATTGAGGTTTAGATAAAAATAAAATCATGGAGAATGTGATGTCAAGAACTAAGAGAATTGTGACTTGAGTAAGAATATAGTTTCGGTTACAGACAGAAAAACACACAATCTCCATTATAATAAGATGTATAGACAAGTTTTCAAAAGTGGATACAGCTAAATTTTGTCTATTTTCCATAACTGTTTTCAAAATTGTGAGTGTAAGAAAAAAATAAATTGCTCCATCTTTGAGTTATGTATGGATTTGTAGAGTTGTTTTCTGTTTATGGTATTTGAGTTATATATAAATATATAAATATGAAAAGGTATTTAGAGAATGATTTTAGTTATATATAAATATATAAGATATGAAAAAAAAAGGTATTCAGAGAATGATTTTAGTTATATATAAATATATAAGATATGAAAAAAAACAGGTATTCAGAGAATGATTTTAGTTATATATAAATATATAAGATATGAAAAAAAACAAGGTATTCAGAGAATGATTTTAGTTATATATAAATATATAAGATATGAAAAAAAACAAGGTATTCAGAGAATGATTTTAGTTATATATAAATATATAAGATATGAAAAAAAACGTATTCAGAGAATAATTTTATTATAGTTAAAGTATTTACTAATGTTAAATGTTTCATTTAAAAAAATATTAAACCATCATCAGGACATTGTCAATATGTGATGTGATTTAATATAAAAAAAAACAATGTTTAACATTAGCAAATACTTCTAACTATAATAAAATCATCCTCTTGTTTTTTCATATTTTATATATTTACATACCCTTGGAATTATCTCCATTTTCCCTGATATTTTAGTTATATATTTTTTAAACCAAAAAAGAAAATAAAGAAAAATGATATATGTTATTAAATATTTTAAAATAGGTATATTTACAATCTGATATGAATTCAAATTTGATTGTCTTTAACTACTTTTGAAACTTTTGAAACAAGATAATAAAGGGAGTAGCTGTGATGATTATGATGATAATATTATGATAAAAGTTATTTGAGAAAATATTATTGTTATACCATGTATCCTAAAATTAATCATGACAGATTAGCTCAGAGGATGATATTTTATGGACAAATCTCCTCATCTTTTGATATCTCATTCTTCTTCACATCATTTTTTCATGAAAATATTTCCTTTTTAATTCAATGTGTTTTCATATGATTGTTTATACATAAGCTTCCTTTTCTTCTTTCCCCCTTTTTTTTTCCTTTTTTCTTTCCTTAAATTAAAAGATCATACCATAGGCTTATTTTCTATAGAGAACATATAATTGTTGTTTTATTCTTTTTTTTTTTAAATATTAAATATCACTGAATAAAAAATGAAATTTAAAAGACAGAAATATAGAATTAAAATGTCACTCAAAATGGTAATTTTTTTGATTTTTATCAGACCTCAAGAGAATATTTTGTTTTTGTGCTTTTAATATTCATGGATGAATATATAAAAAGTTATCAATCACTGTTTTTATTTCCCCTATCGAATTTCCTTGTTTCTATCTTCTGCATTATCAATTTGCATTAGTTTTTTCTTTTCTTCTTCTTCTTCTTTAGCATGCAAATTTACTTTTCCATTTTTGATATGCTACCACCAACAAATTGGTCTAAAGTTTCTTAAACTTTTACATTCTTAAATTCCTTTACAAATTAATTGAACCTAAAAATGTCTTCTTTTTTTTTGTAAAGAGGGGATTACCATAATCTGGAATTTTCTTCTGATTAGTCTTGTATTTATTGATATGCTTTCTTTTTTTTTTTTAATGAATCTGAGTATTTTCTTTTCTTGGTCATCATCTGAATGAGAGCTGGGGATTTTGAGTCACTTTGCAAGAGAAAGATGATGAATAATGGGGAGAAAGTTGCTGTTATGTGAACACATCTTGACAGCCAATGTTTATTTTTGGTTGGTGTCAAGTGATTGATAGAAAATTTAAAATAATGAATTCTGTACCTCTTCCTCCTCCTTTCAAAATTGTGAAAGCACGTGTTAGTGTGTTTATGCGTGTACATGGGTGATTGGCAGTTATTAGTTAAAATATTGTAATCTACTAAAAGCTAATTGAAGATCAGTTTCTCATTTGGAAAAAAAAAATACAAAACATATCTTTTATTTTAATAGAAATTTAATTTGTATTCATATGTGTATAAAAGCTATTTTATGAAAATGCCTGTCTCCCAATGAAGACCAAAATAAAGAATTCACCTACTGTATTTCTACTGATATTATAAGTAAGTAAATAAATAAAGTCGTCGGGGTGGCCTAAAGTCAGTATCAGCCAGACAGCAAGGGAGTCTATCTCCTTTTCACTAGCACTAGACCAAGGAGATTGTTTTGGCATCTGAGTTGGAGTCCACACCTACCAACAGCTCCTCACTTTACTGCACAGATCCCTGTGCTACTCATGCGCTGGGTTGGCAAGGGCAGGTATCAAACCCAGAACCATGTGGTTCCTAGTTGAACGCTCTACCGACTGAACTAAACCAGCCCTGATATTATACAATAACAAATCTCACTCAATTTTGAAGCGGCACATCAGGAATTCATGTCTTTTCTGCACTTCCACCTCCATCTTTACCTACACCACTGATTGGAAATGACTTGAACATTTTTGAAATTTTAGTATTTATTAATTTAATCAACAAAATTTGATATACATGTAGCTAATGTAAATAAAGTAAGTAGAGTGGACTCTTGTTGGTATCAGCCGAACAGCAGGGAAGTCTATTCCCTTTTCTCTAGCACTAGACCAGGGAGATTATTTTTGCTGAGATGGAGCGCCACACCTACCGTCAATTCCCAGATGCTGTTTTACTGCATAGATTAGATTACCTAAGCTGTGCTATTTATGTGCTGAGTTGGCGTTCCCCAGTATCGAACCTGGAACCTTGTGATTCCTAGGCGGATACTCTATCAACTGAGCTAATGTACTTGATTATAATTTCTGTTCAATTCTGAAATTGAATTAAATGACATGGATGTATGTATTATAATGTACTTCAGGTTTTTGTTTAGATGCTTTTGAATTGTAAAAAATGTTTAATTTGTCTCTTTCTTGAGCCAATATCTATTTAGACATAATATAGAAAGAAGGCATACTTAGTATAATGGTTATTATTGTATGAAATGGAATTGGTGATCCTAGTTCAAATCCTGGATGAGGCTACTTGTGTTTTCCTTTGTATTAATATCCTTGGGAAAGTCATGAATCCCTCTGTTCTCCTCACAGTTATGGGTAAATTGTAGGACAGACTTGGTTAGGCAACTAATCTATTAGGACAAAGAAAACTCTGATTTCAAACTTGTATTACTCTGCTTAAAGAAATGATCATGCGTCACATCCTGTCCATGGCAAAAGGTTTGGGTAAATAGATACACATATAACAGAAAGTGACTATATATATATATATATATATAATTGGACATGTAATCTAGTCTTACTACAAAGTAATGAGCTTCAGTTTTTTTATGGTAACATGAAGTATTTTAGAATTTTCTTCTTTTCCTTACTATATCTTTCCTTCTTCCTCTCTTACTATAATTTTCTTTCTTTCTCTCTCACTCTTCCTTTCTTTCTCTCTCACTCTCTTTCTTTATCTCTCACTGTAACTTTCTTTCTTTATCTCTCACTCTAACTTTCTTTCTTTCTTCCTCTCACTCTAACTTTCTTTCTTTCTTCCTCTCACTCTAACTTTCTTTCTTCCTCTCTCACTATAATTTCCTTTCCTTTTTTTTATATGAAAATAATCCTGTCATTTATAATGGGAATGCCGTTAGTCAATTATGCAACTTTTAATGGCATTATTGGCATTTTCAAGTTAATAAAAAAAATAAACCTACAAATTCTCAGTAAGCAGAAAATATGATTTAGAAAATCGTATAGAAAAGATGAAGAGAATAAATGATGATTATAAGCCTTCAGCCATATTCATGTCAACATAAAAATTCTTATTGCTTTGAAGACTCCATAACAAATATTTTAATCTTTCAATTTTATTATGGAAAATTGTTTTTCTTTTTGTTTGTTTTATACTTGTGTGTCTTTAAACTTGTGAAAGATTGTTATTGCAAAAATGTATCTTGGAAATGTGAATTCATGTAAAATAATCATTTCTGATTAATTTTGATAATTAATGAAATCATTTAAACCTTATACATTTCTTTATAAGAACATTTGGTTTCAATGGTGAATTATTGTCTTTTGTGAAAAGTTGGGGATATCAAATATTTTATGTATTTTTAAACGATCCTCACTTTTTTTTTCCAAACAAAAGAGTATGACTGTGCGCTCTGTCTGTAGGGTTTAGAATATGCTGATTGTATTCCTGCATAGGTGCAAAACCCATCTATCCTAAAAAGGGTATGACACTAAACTACATCTGATGGTAAGGCTACAGCTCTAGAGTTCTGAGGAGTGTGGAGTACCCCTTCATTACCATTACTCCCAGGTCAACTAGATCAGTTTGAAAATTATTTGTATTTGATAGGAATACTTGATATTATATAATGTATTAAGAATAGTTACTTGAAGCTATAATTGTTTACTAACAATCATTATTAGTTACTTGAAGGCATACTTAGTATTAGATAGGAATACTTGAAACCATATTACTGTGTACATTTTTTGTATTAGATATTAGAATACTTAATATCATGTAACTGTGTGCAAAAACTCTTAAAAACAACTACATAAAAAATATGAATGTGATTTCCTAACGTCTTGGCATAGAATAACCCTTAACACATTGACATGCCTTTAAAAATATAAATAAATCAATATAACAAAAGTTTATAAAGAGCATTGTAGAATGGGTCAACCAAGCTGTAGAAAAGCAAAAATGAAAATAGTAAAAGAACCCCCCCCAAAAAAAACAAAAACAAAAACAAAAAACCCACCAAACATTAACAACAATTTATTAAAGAATATTAGACAAAAACTATTGAATTTTATTGTATATTTGTTTATTCATGGGGGAGGGAATAAATTGATTTCTATAACATTAAAATAAATCATTCTTAAGTTGTTAAAAGCAATGTAAATGATGGGTTAATTGACTACATAGGCAGTCATTTTTTTTTTGTTACATGTTACTCATTCAATGAGAGCAAATTGCTGTTGTATCCATTGTCAGTCTTGACAGAAGTAAATTTAAGCATAAATAGGAGCTATAATTCTAAAGTTCCAATGATTATGCTAAAAATTCTTTATAGTTTTAGGAAGAGGAAATTTTCACTCATTTTAGACAGTTTGTTGGCATTTTAGATTTATCTTAAGAGCTAAAAGGTTTATGACAACAATGAGTTTTATGCAGAATTGTTGATTAAATTATGCCAATAATTATGTGAATGGAAATATTAATTTTTAAAAAGAATATTTTATTCACATCTTTGAAATCTCAATTTAAGTTTGTGGATTTCATGTTTTGAATAATGTCGATCATAATTAGATTTTTGTGTTGGATATTCTTAGTCATTTTTCTGCCACATATACGTTTATAAGTAATCAGAGATGCTGATGCATAGAAATCTAAAATGATGCAGTAGAATTGTATCCATACATCCCACGGACGCACCTAGGGATGCAATTTTTCCATAAAAAATCCTGATACTTTGCTCACAAGCAACCTGTAACAGTTCAGGGATGTGAGTTCTTTGCTAATTGGCAGAAAGTAACTACATCAGTTTTTAACAGGAAATTTCCACTGCCAAACATCACGAGAGAATTTCTGGCATTGTGTTTAACTTGGTATTGCTCAACCCTACTGTAAATAATTCCCTTTTTTTCTTCTCCCACCATTTCAAGCTAACTGTAAATACATTTCAATATTTTCTTAGAAACGAATTACACTGTATGAGGTACAAGGAAAAGGTTTGATGGCTTTAGTTGTTTCCCATCCCCTTTCCCCAGTTCATAAATAAAAACCCTACAATTATTAAAAAACTTGAGTTGGGACCCATCAAATTTCCTGTGGACTTTCTCAAATCAAATCTATGCATCCCAGGATGCACTAAATTAAAAAGCTATCAGCATCACTGAGTAACTGTTATATTTTTATAAACATCATTATTGTAATTGGTGTTTTTAAGCAAAGTGTTGAATAGTTGTGTTTGATAGAAATTTTTTTCTACTGTTTATAAATGAATTACAGTTATAAAATTCTTATATGTTCATGGTTTTTAAAACCTTGTAGCCTTAACATTGAATTGTATCTGCTTGTTTATTTTGTGTGTGTGTTTATATATATATATAGGCACTGAATTGATGACACTTTAGGATTGTCAGTTTCTCGCCTATGTGATCATAAGATCAAGTTGGATGGATTTAGTCTCATGATTGCATAGGTGAGAAAGTGACAGTCACCAAGTGCCATTGACTCTGTTTTATCACCTATATCGAATGTTTATTTATGAATATAGCAAACTACATTTTATATATATATATATATATTTATATATCTATATATCCATGCATACATATCCTCATGCATATATATATATATATATATATATATATATGTGTATCATGTATAAAAGTGTGTGTGTGTGTACATGTATAAAAGTGTGTGTGTGTGTGTGTATGTATAAAAGTGTGTGTGTGTGTACATGTATAAAAGTGTGTATATATGCGTATACATATATGTGTATAAATGTATGTGTGTGTGTATAAATGTATGTATGTATGCATATGTGTGTGTATATATGTATATATGCCTATACAGTGATGCTGATAGCTTTTTGATTTAGTGCGTCCTGGGATGCACATATTTACTTTGAAGGAGTCCCCAGGAAAAATTAAAGCTGCCTAACTCCTACCTTATAACCTATCCTATGTAATTCGTTTCTAATAAACTATTGGAATGTATTTACAGTAAGCTTGAAATGTGAGGGAAGAAAAAAGAAAAATACTGGGACACATGGATATAATTTTACTGCGTCCTTTTAGATTTTTGTGTGTCAGGGATGCAGGGCGCGTACCTATCACCATCTCTGCATGTATGTGTATAAATGTGTATGTGTGTGTATGTATATATGTGGTTGTATATGATTGTTTTGTATATGTGTTGTATAAATGTGTGTGTAAATGTATGCATGTATATATGTATATGTGCTTGTGTATAAATGTATGCATGTGTATAATTACTGGGTATATGTATTTGTGTGTTTGTATATGTGCATATGCTTGTATGTGTATGTATATATGTGGGTGTATGCATCTGTGTATATATATAGATGAGCCTTAACTTTTATTTCTAAATTTTGCACATTTAATTATTCACAAATTCACATACCATATCGCCTGTCTCATTCTTTCTTTCTCTCCTTGTCTATATTGTTGATACTGTAATTTGAAACTTTAAAAATATTCTGTTACAGTCCCCTGTATTGTTTTTATTTTTGGTGTGTATTAAATGTGTGCAACACATATTAAGAATTGGGGTTGATGGGCTAGAGATATTCATGGTTTTTACATTTTTGTGAAATCCTGTGCCCCTAGCTAAATGAAAATATGTATATCTGTATGTCATAATTTTGTTTAGTTGTATATAAGGTGTATGTGTATTTTTATGTTTAATTCATTTATTTTATTAGTTTTAGTTTTGTATTTTTTCTTATGTCTATTAAAAATCAGAAATCTGTTTTTAGCATATTTGTGTTCAAGTTGCACAGTATTTTCTGTGAGCATCTTTAAAGTACATTTTAGAAATCTTTACCCAGAAGATTGGTTTGATTTATTTGTTTAATGGCATACTAACTCCTTATGGGTTATTTAATTTCTTAATTATCTATATTTTCAATGTTCCATAGCAATCTTTTTTAATCACTTATTTTTTTCGATTTGACTATAATAATATATTTGCATAGTTATATGGTATCAAGTATTCCTATCTAATACAAATAATTTATACACAATTAGATGGTTTAAAGTAATTATTTTTGTTCAATAATAAGAATTTGCTTGCACACAGATCATTTTAATAATTCTTACCTAATACTAATAATTTGCACATAATTATATGGTTTCAAGTAATAATAATCCTTAGTAAACAAATGATATCAAGTAACTATTTTTGATACAAATAATTTGCCAGCAATTATATGGTTTCAAGTAATAATAATTCTTAGTAAACAAATGATATCAAGTAACTATTTTTGATACAAATAATTTGCCAGCAATTATATGGTTTCAAGTAATAATAATCCTTAGTAAACAAATGATATCAAGTAACTATTTTTGATACAAATAATTTGCCAGCAATTATATGGTTTCAAGTAATAATAATCCTTAGTAAACAAATGATATCAAGTAACTATTTTTGATACAAATAATTTGCCAGCAATTATATGGTTTCAAGTAATAATAATCCTTAGTAAACAAATGATATCAAGTAACTATTTTTGATATAAAATAATTTGCACACAATTATATGATATCAAGTATTTCTATCTAATAAAAATAATTTTCAAACAAGTTTATTCGACCCATAGATGAACTTCTAGCAGGTACAGCTCAGTTGACTGCAGGCTGTAGAATACACCAACTGAACCTCTGCAGAAGAGTAAGACCAATTCCCCAATGGGGCTACCTGTTGGCCATGGGTGGCAACCCATGATGCTTAAGGACAGAATCCTGGTGGCTGTGCAGTTCATGACATGCAATGGTCCACTTTGGCTCTTACTTGGGCTAGACGGGTGTTTGGAGAAGCCCCCTCTAATCACTCAGCTAGTGATGTCAAGCCTAGCTCCTATATGATTATCCCACATATAAACCCTCAATGTTCACTATCTTGGCATCCTCAACCAACAAGTTACACTTAGCTGTACTCGAGGCCCTCCTCATCAACATATTCCTTCCTGCTCTTTGTGTACAATAGAAATTTTATTCCTTACTTCTTTTTAGTCCTACTTTTCTTAATCCCACCAACATAAAGAAATAATATATATATATATATATATATATAATCCAAATGACTGGTATGTAAGGGATGATTCTATTTGGGATCATCGAAATCTATAATATATATAATATATATAATATAGTGTATAACCATACTGTAGTCTTGTAGTTGCAAACATATATTTCTACAAGGATTTTTATAAATCCCTAAGAGAGCTCAATGTATAACCAATAGATTAATTATATAAAGAACAATGTTTAACTTTCAAAGAAAGAAAAAATATTTAAGTTTTAAAGAAATTAAAAAATGATGATGGTTTGTTAAGTTTTTCTTTTTTTGAAAGATATATATATATATACTCTTAAATAAACATATCAAACATAATAATTAAATTAAAAACAGTTTATTGCACGCCAATGAAAACTATATTTGTATTTGGTTTGGTTTATGTATTTAGTAAAAATAATTACAAAAAACAAAATCTTAAATTTATAATTTGAAATTTGTTTAATTTTTCAGTCTATGTAAGACATTAAATGATAAACTGAAGACAATGCTGGAGGATATAGAGCCATATCTGATGACTGAGAATAATGTTAGTCTCAGTTCACAACAATACAGTCCATTTGATCAACTGGCTGATTGTCCTGAAATTGAAGCTCATGTCAAGAAATCCAGTGAGATTTGCATTAATCAGTGAGTAAACCTAATTTTTTTCATAATAAATATTTAATGTTATATCTATCATAAATATTTCTGTCAGGTCGATTGAATGAGTGTTATTGGTACCTTTACAACCCAGTACTACTCGTCATATGGTTGGTGATTAAACTGGTTTTCATGTCTGACTAACCTATTGAAGAGGGTTGGCTTAGACACCGAACTGGATGAAAAATTATACCTGTCAAAGGATGGATGAACCCTCTTGTAGGATCAATGGCCATCTAGCACACTCATGCTGTGAAGTGTGTGAAAAGCATTGCTTTTTGGTGTTGGCATAATGTTGCCAATAATGGTTTGCTTTGTAGCAAGAGAAAAACTTCCATTAACTGTTCTCACCTCCTATGTCTGACAATAATTTTTAGAGAGGGTATATATAAAATATATATATATATATATATACATACACACACACAGAGGGTGTGATGGGTAAATTTTGTGCATGTGCTTTGTTTGTTTCACGTTTTGTCTACTATGCAGCAAACTAGAGTCATATATATACTTTGGTGCGGTACCAAGTTTCTTGGTACAAGGTGATTCTAGGTGGGTCCTAATTCTCTACCAGTTGTTTGTTGTAGAGTTCAGGTTCCGTATGAGAGCTCAATGTTTAATTATTGTAAACAGAGCAAAGTTATTTGGGAATAAAAGGCCTTAAATACCATGGGTATCGTGGTTATGGACCATTTCCCCTCGAGTATGCGCACGAGCTTCTTCAGAACACTGATATATTTTATATATATATATATATATATGTGAAGAGATGGAAGTGAATCTGACGGTATGTAGTATAGTGAGAAATGTGAAAAAACACATGTTTAAATAAAATGAGTGGTAAGTTTATTAGCCGATGCTGCAGTGTTTTGATCTGTTAAATAGATCTTCTTCAGGGCATTTGTTGATATAAGGAAAAGTATTCTATGATAGAATTTTAAAACTTTTCCTTATATCAACAAATGACCTGAAGAAGATCTAAACAGATCGAAGCACTGCAGTGTCGGCTAATAAACTTACCACTCATTTTATTTAATCCTGTGTTTTTTCAAATTTCTCACTATACTACATATATATATATATATGTGTGTGTTAGAATTTAGAAGTAGCAAGTCGATCTGTTCCATGAAAAAAACTTCTTTGAGTTGAATTCTTTTGAAATGTTCTTATATATATGTGAGGGAGGTTTTTTAGAAGTTGTGTGTATATCCATATATGTACATATATAAATGTATGCAAAAAATCTTTGTCATAGATGCAGTGCCACACTGGGATATTGATCTTGCTATGAAAAAATCAAAAATCATCAATAACTTTTTTGATAGCATTTTTGGATTCCTTGGGCAAAAATGCTTTTATAAACCAATTTTTATGAGTAGGGAAGCTCTAGAACTCATTTTACAGACAAAAATATATTACAAATAGTTGCCATTTTTCGCGACCCCCCTCAAATTTGGAGAGTTAAAAATCGACATAACTCCGCCAATTCTTGGAATTGGAAACTCAAATTTTGGGAATTGTCTAACTTTAACACAGTCCACTCCTGTACAAAATTTAAGAAAAATTGAAGGGGGTTGGTGACATGGCCTGGATGATTTGACATGGAAATTACACATCTATTTTTCTACATAGTCGACATTTCGGTCAATACATTTTTGCAAGCACTGTGACAGTTTTTGTATGTCCATGTCATACCAGACTGTCACCATGTCATTGAGCAGGTGTTGAACGTCATTGTCATTACAAACTTCCTACACTACTTGCGGATGTTTTTCACACCCATACATGACTCACCATACATTTCCATTAATTGGTAATGAATTTCAATCAGTTTAATGCCTTTTGTGTTCAAAAACCAAATAATTGCGCAAGCTTCTCACTTAGCAGTAGAGTCAGTCAGGGACTCTATAAGAAACAATTGCCAAACCAAAACTGAGTATAGCAGTGAGGCCCAGGCAGTGGCATGCTCAACAAACACAACAGTGTTGCCAATAGCTGTACAAACAATTTCCCTGTGTCCCCACTGTTTCGGAGACCTTACTTTTGGAATTACCCTCATATATTTACCATTTCAAGTATCGACTTATTAACTTCTAACTTTCCTGTTTATTTATGTTGAAAATAAGAAATTCTTGAGAATACTTTATACTTGATTCATTTGAGATGTTAAGCCTTGATTGAATATAAATAATTATATATATAAAGAAATATCAATTTCTTGTATGAAATTTTCTTGTGGGTTTCTGTAGAAGAAAATGTCAGATTTCATGTTTTGTACATTGTTTTCTTTTTATTTATTTTATACAGAATATTAGACTACATCAATGAACAGATGAAACTCTGGAAAAAGTCTCTTGAAGAGATACAAGACAAAACCATTAATGAAATTACTATAAACAAGTAAGAATATTATTTGTCTGAATTTTTGAGATGAAGCTTTTATATGTATTATTTTGATTTTTGACTTTTAGCAGCTTTAGCAAAGTATATAAAGGTGAGACATGCTGTCCACTAAAAGTAAGACTAGAGGAACACCGAAAAGCAGTGGTATGAGGGGAAATAGAATAGTTGGGTATGTGTGACGGGAAAAGGAAACCATCTGCCCTTGTGGATTAAAATTAAAATAATAGATAGGAAGAACATTGGAGAAGAAGATCTCAAAGAATCAGCGCATATATTGGGCTACAGTGACCTATTGAGTAGACCAAGTATAGAGATGAACACAGTATGGGAACCAGTAATTAAAAAAGTCTAGATTAAATTGTTTTAAAGTAAATTAATTTAAAAATTAAAATATCAAAGAATAATTGATATCATTGGATTTTATGCTTTGAATTATACAAGAAATGCCAATAAACAATATGATTTTTTTTTTTTTAGATGATTGTGATTCTTCTCAAATTGATAGTCATGCAAAAACGATGTCATTATCTAAATGAAATCATCATAATTCTTCAATGCTTTGTTTGCACAACAGTCAAATTATTCAAAATGATTTCCCAATTTGAATCGTTTTTGATGCATTACGTTTTATTAAATCCTGGAAGCAGTACCCTTCAAAATAGTGGTTGTGCTGCCACTTACTTCCCATCTCACAAACCATCCAAGTAAGACGGACAAGACATGCTGGACACTACTGGAGAAGTAAGGACAAACTCATATATGACAGTCTCAATGCAATCCTACTGTAGGCTAACCTGCAAAAACTTATATTAATCAGCTCTGTGCAAACATTGGATGCCGTCTAGAGGACCTTCCAAGAGTTGTGGCTGATAGGGACAGATGTCAAGAGAGAGTCAAAGGAATCTGTTGTCAGCACATCTTCATGATGATGATGATGATGATTTCAAAATCTGAAAGATTTTTGTAGAAGCAAACAATAATTAGTGAACAGTCATATATATATTTACCAACCCCTCCGCATGGGCAGGATGTGACACAAGGTCAATTTTTTAAGCAGAGTTCAACAGGTTTGAATTCAGAGTTTTCCTTCTAGACAGGTTGCCTAACCAAGGTTAAAGAGCCCAGTCTGCCCTACTATTTATCCATAGCTGGAGGGAGAGTAGGATTCATACCTTTCCAAGGGTATTAGTGCTAAGTGAAATGCAATTACCACGCCCAGATTTGAACTCGGGGCGACAAGTCCATTGAACAATCATTAAATAGTGAACAGATGTCTTCTTTTGTTGTCTTTATATTTACCCATTTTATATAATTTTGGAATGTTGTCTTATATTGCCATGGAGTTCACCTGAAGATAATTAAGGAATAGTTTGATTGAATATTTTCAATTTATATTCTTATGACTTAAGTCTTATAAATAGACATATACAAGTTTAAGTCAAAATTTGTGCAATATTTTGGTAATATGAGTCACAATTTGGCAGCTCCAGATGCTTTTGACAAGGTTGTGAAGGTGAGACATACTGTCCACTAAAAGTAAGACTAGAGGAATACCGAAAAGCAGTGGTATGAGGGGAAATGAACCACATTTGACTTTGAGATACTTAGGCCTAACTGAACAAAATGTTCTTGAATAATCTTGTTACTGTACTGTGATCAACTGTACCTTCACCTTTCACACATCAAATGTTTTTGGTAGATTCTATGGCATTATGGCTCAGTTTAAACTCAGAAGATCTTGAATTAGACTGTAGCACATTCATCTTCATGGATTTCAAATCACACACGGAGTAAAGCAATGCACAACATGTCAACACACCAACTACCATGATACTGATTACAATCAAGCCATATTAGATCACTGAAGTTAAGCAGTGATGAGCCTGTTTAATACTTAATTAGGTAATATTTCTCTGAATTTTTTAGATGAGGCTTGATAATTTGTATTATTTGTGTTATTGTCCTCATCTTTATTGTTATCTGCACAACGTTTCGGCCAATGTGCCCTCTGGCCTTCTTCAGGTATTTCTTGTCGGACTCTGGAACCTTCTCGAACATAATAATTAACACAGCTCAACAATTGTACCCAATCATGGTTAGCAGAACAGTATACCCCTGTGAATTGAATAAAGAGTTGGGTTCAAAGATCCATGCAGGGTCCTGATTACAAGATGGACCTATTGCCTTTATGGCAAGCCCCAACCCCTTTTTATCATATGGGTGCTAGAAGGCAGTGGCTGTGGGTCTACATGTCCTGGGAATGACGTTAAACTCTATCTGATGGTGAGGTTCCAGTTTTGAAGGTTTGGGGAATGTGGAGCACCCCTTCATCACCATTGCTCCCTGGTCCACTCTGACCCGGAGTGGTAGTACCTGTTAGGGTCCCATCTATGGGTTAAATAGAAAAATGTATTTATAAAAAAATTGTATTATCCATTAAGAATTGATTTATTTCAAAACTTTTTGGCATTAAATGACCCACTGAGGTTGATATGCCGTAAAACAAAACAAAACAAACCAAACCAAAGACAAGAAGGATCCTGAGTTCAAGGAGGGGTTCCCGAGTTTGACACGAAATACCTGAAGAAAGTCGGAGGGCACATTAGCCGAAACGTTGTGCAGATAACAATAAAGATGAGGACAATAGTCTGAATAATCCAAATAATATTAATTGGGTGACCACTCAAAGCAACAGCAGGTACTGTAAGCAATCTGAGCCCATTTTTTAAATCAAAATAACTTGTTTTGGCATTAAATGACCTGGAATGGGTTGATATGCTGTAAAAGAAAAGAAAACAATCTGCCATGATATTACCAACAACAGATTGAACTGTTTCAGTCATGTGATATATACATCACAAATTAGCATGTACCAAAATATTGCAAAAATTTTGACTCTCACTAGTATTATTCTAATTTACCTTCCAGCATAAATTATGTGAACAAAAGCCAAATAAAGTAGTCATTAGTGAAACTTAATCTATAGCCTTAATAAACTTTAATGTTACTAACAAGTAAACTATAAAAAATTATTGATGTTGTTATTACTAAATAATTACATGTAATTAAGCTAATTAGAATTGCATGACATTAAAAAAAAAAGCCAATATAAAAACGTCAAAATAAAACTGAGTTCTTATTGAAAATTATACTAAATTCTTTACATAGTTTTTGTCATAGCTAATTTTTAAAGTGCAAGATTAAGACAAGAACTATTTTTTTCTTCAAGTGAACTAAAGATTTAAACATAGAAGTCAAAATACATTTTATTTTTTAACACTTTAACTCTATGTAATAAGTTCATTTAACCAAAACTTGTAAAATCTATCTATCTATCAATAATATATATATATATATATATATATATATATATATATAAAGAAAATTTGAAAAAACAAGTGTTCTGAAAATGGGATGAATTTAATTATCGATGTTTAAAACATTTCGGTTACATTGAACCTTCATCAGGATGTCTCTTGGGATGAAAAAATGATGGATGTTTTTATATGTGACAGGAGATGAAAATCTTTTTAGTTATGTAACTGTATTTGATCAGCGTTTTATTTTTGAAAGGCAAGTCGCGATCTACTCACGCGAAGGTGTCATGATGCGTGACGCAACCGAAGAAATGCAAAAGACGAGAAAAAGTATTAATGGACTGATTATTTTTAAGAACATAGAGAAACAAAGTGGGAATGATAACTAAATAAATAATTAAATGAAGCCTGGTATTTTGTAATTATTTAACACTATTTTAGCTAAAAACGGAGATATATTGAAAAAACCATGTCGATTATTAAGGGAGGGCAAATGCGAAATTGCACAGAAAAATCTGTCGTAGTCTTTTGTTGTGAATATGGGCTAATATTGTGGCATCATTGAAATTAAAGTTATGATTAGTTTCAGACATATGTTGGAGAAGGGTGTTCTGAAAATTGCCCAATTTAATATCATGATATAGATACCGATTTAATTTTTATTTATTTATATTAAGCATTCAGCTCTCATACGTAACATGGACTCTGCAACAAACTACTGGTAGAAAAATAGACCAGCCTAGAATTACCTTGTACCAAGAAATTTGGTAACCCAACAAAGAAAAAAAATATATATATATATATATATATATATATATATTATTATTATTATTATTCTAAACTCAACCGCTGTGAAAAAATAAATAAATAGATAACTCAGTTTGCAAAAGAAAAAAAAAATTTACAAACTGATATCTGGGGGGGAAAAATTAAAAAAAGAAAAGACCAACACACCCATACTTTTTGAAAATAATCATCAGTATCGATGTAGTGGCAAAAATAAAAACCTCCAACACCGAAGGAGTGTTCTAAGTTGTATATGTAAAAAGTGCTCAATACGCTAAGTAGAGCATGATTATAAGAACCTAAATGAGTCAGATACTACCTGCCTAAGTTTCACCCGAATGATTCTTATCCTGAAGAACCATTTGGGTGAAACCTAGTTAGATAATGTCTGACTCATTTAGATCCTTATATATATATATATATATATATATATATAAAAGGTGTGGCAAAAAAGTATTTAAATTTTTTGTACTTTTTGACACACCTTGTATTCTGAAAAAAAAATGTTTCATTCAATCTTCATTTCTATCTTGGTAAATACAGTTTTAAACTTGGTACTTTTTTTTTACACACCTTGTATTCTGAAAAAATTAATGAATGGAATGTTATTTTTTTTTTCAGAATACAAGGTGAGTCAAAAAGTACAAAAAACCTCGATACTTTTTTGACACACCTTTTTATATATATATATATATATATATAGGCCTGGTGATTCATCTGAGAAAACACAAGGATAGAGTTTCAAATGCTACTGGCACGTAACTATGATGATAAAAAAAAACAGGAAATGGTCTTACTCGAACACGAGTTGACAGCCATTATATATATATATATATATATATATATATTGATTAAAAGTTTCTTCGTTTCAAAATGTCCAAAATACTGTTGATAAAAAAAAGAAATGGTTTTTGTTTTCTTTGTAGAGTAATTTTGGTTGGTCGGTTTTGCTCAGCAGTCACTGATCTCTGTCCAGATTTACACATGTGCATTGTAGGAATGGACAACAAAGAGAAAGGAATAAAGTAAGTATGCAAATGAATGCAATCAATTGAATTACTTTTATAACTCCAAATTGAAAAGCAAGTAAGAATATATTAACATCATGTCTTATTTCAGATAAAAAAAGGAATATTTGATTGTCTCTTTCTATTGTTAACATGCTAGGAAATCTTATTAGTATCGACGGTAACATTATTAACCACTATTATGTTGTATGTTACTTTGTAAATCTAAAATGTTATTAACTCAGTGATGCTGATAGCTTTTTAATTTAGTGCATCCTGGGATACACAGATTTTATTTGAATGAGACCATGGGAAATTTGATGGGTCCCAAGTAAAATTCCACCCTGTTGGCTGGGGCGTTAGAATGCACCGACTGCACCTCTGCAGAGGGGTAAGACTCCCCCAATGGGGCCACCTGTTGGCCGTGGGTGGCAACCCGTGATGCTTAAGGATAGAACCCAGGTGGATGAGCAGTTCATGACTTGCAATACTCCACTTTGGGCCTATCTTGGGCTAGACAAGCAGTCGGAGAGGCACCCTATGATCAATTGGCTGGTCACGTCAAGCCCTAGCACCTATATGATTTTCCCAACCCTATTGCCCTTATGGCAAGCCCCAACCCCTTTTTATCATATGGGTGCTAGAAGGGTCTACATGTCCTGGGAATGACGTTAAACTCTATCTGATGGTGAGGTTCCAGTTTTGGAGGTTTGAGGAATGTGGAGCACCCCTTCATCACCATTGCTCCCTGGTCCACTCTGACCCGGAGTGGTAGTACCTGTTAGGGTCCCATCTATGGGTTAAATAGAAAAACATGAGTTTCTAAACAAAATTGTATTAACCATTAAGAATGAATTTATTTCACAACTTTGTTGGCATTAAATGACCCACCGAGGTTGATATGCTATAAAACAAACCAAACCAAACCAAACCAAGTAAAATTTTTTCATAGTGTTTTTATCTGTGAATGACTAAAGCCATCTAACCCCTACCTTGTACCCCATACAGTGTAATTCGTTTCCAAGAAAATATTGAAATGTATTTACAGTTAGCTTGAAATGGTGAGGGAAGAAAAAAGGCATGGGATGCATGGATATGATTTTTCTGCGTCGTTTTCGATTTTTATGCATCAGGGACACAGGACGTGTACCTATCAGCATCTCGGTTAACTTATTGTAATTTTTCAGTTTTTAAAAAATTTTTGATAATTAAATTTAAGTTTTCATTATTGGTTCACTAATTTTTTTCTTAAGTAATTTTTAGTAATTTCAATTGATGAAATTGATGAGATCTTTGTATCCTCCATTTGTTGGTTTAAAGGGGCCAGTTTAGCTCAGTCAGTAGACCATCTGCCTCTTAGCCAGAAGGCACTGGGTTTGGTACTGACCCTTGCTAACTCATCACATAATTAGCACAGCTTGGATCTGTGCAGTAAAGTGGGGAGCTGATGGTAGGTGTGGCACAGTCTCTGATCTAGTGATAGTGAAAAGGGGGAAGACTCCCTCACTGTCCTGCTGATACCGGCAATAGGCCACTCCACCCACTTATGTGTGTATATTAAGGGAGTTCAGTGTACAATGTAACTGCTATAGTAAAGTGAACCCTTACTTTGTATTGATTGTCTGAAACCAACTCATTACAGTATTTAGTTAATATCTTTGTATTTATTATCATTTATTATTATTATGCTTAGGGTTAGAGTTTAAACTTAAAATAAATCATTGATATTTTTTATTTAACTTTTCGTATTTAAAAAAAGGATTTAGGTTTTTGAGTAAAACTTATTTATTCTCAGAAATTCAAAATATCACAAAATAAAAAAAATACACAAAAAAAAAGGATAAACAATGAAATAAAATTTTTCAATTTTACAGCCTCATTTTCATAAGATGGACATAAAATTAGGGCTCACTTTACTATAGCATTTACATTATAAGAGTTACATATCAAGGGTTCCCCTTAAAACTATTATTTTTTGAATTTTTCAAAACTAAATAAAATTCTATAAGATATGAATGTCTCATAAATTGATAGCTCAAAAATTACCCGAGAACCTTTTTTTCTATGAAAATGGTAAAATGTTCATAAATACTATCATTTATTTATTTATATATATATATATATATATATATATATACACATTCAAAAGATGTATTTTATGACTATATATATAATGTCAAATTTATATGGATCATAAATTGTTGATTCTTTTACAGCTCTTCAGGGTTTAAAAGTAAAAAGGCCACATGTGATTCTCTTTGGGAGAATGTCCAAACCTCTCTGTCACAGTGCCATTTGGATTCTTACAGGTGAGTTTATGATTTTGAATTAGTATAAAATGTTGTTCAATGTTGTTATATTGGCAAATCTACGAATAATTAATCAATGGTATTTTGTCTGGGACAGCCTACTTAACATCAGTTTTGCTATCTAGTAATTATAATTATTCTTCAAAGAAGAGTCTAGCCTAAGTAAGGGCCAAAGTGGAGTGTTGCATGTCATGGACTGCTCAGAGCAGTTGGAGAGGCCCCCTTCAATCAATCAGCTAGTCATGCCAAGCCCTAGCACCTTTATGATTGCCCCAACCGTATTGCCCTTATGGCAAGACCCCCAACCCTTTTTATCATATGGGTGCTAGAAGGTTGTGGCTGAGGGGCTTCATGTCTTGGGTATGACATTAAACTCTGATGGTTAGGTTCCAGTTCTGGAGATCTGGGGAATGTAGAGCACCCCTTTATCACCATTGCTCCCAGGTCCACCCTGGCCTAGAGTGGTAGTACCTGTTAGGGTCCCGTCTATGGGTTAAATAGAACAAAATGAGTTCTAAAGAAATGTGTTTTAAAAAAAAATTGAGTTTACAAAATAACTGAGTACCAATCAAGAATTAATCAACCAAAACGTCTTTGGCATAAAATGACCCAGCAAGGGTTGACATGCCGTAAAACCCACCAAACAAAATCAAAGAAGAGACTTTCTAGAATTATTTTTTTCTAGCAATGATATTGGAAAGTTTTGCCAATGTTTTTAATGACAGATTCATTAACAGATGCATTTACTTAAGCCAATTGGGTTAGATTAAAAAAAAAACAACATTTGTTTGTGTTAATTAATTATTATTCTATGTTACTCTCACCCTTGACCAGGATTGAACCTGCAGCCTAGAAATTTACTGTCACTTAGAACTGTCTTAGATTGTTCACTATTGGTTAGTGGAACAGGCAAATACCTCCTCAACTTAATGGACTGCTCCTGGCAGTAGTGGTAATAACTATTTAATCTGTTGCAGTTTGTTCATTAATATAGATTGTAACTTCCTGGAGAAGTTATAACACTTTGACTTTTATTAATGGTATCTGCTACCATTAATAAATGGTTACAATTTCGGGTCTGTTTTTGCCGTATGAATGATGGCTGTCATACTTATGACACATGTTTGAAACAGTTATGCTGTATATAATAAACTATTTCTGAAATCATGCTAATGTAATCTAACATTAAAATACAAATTAAATGTTTTTATACTATAAATTATTTTAATGAAACATCGTTATAATTTAATACCTGAAATTATTTCTGCTGAGAACCATGGGAGTTAAACTTTGTTTGGACTAGAATTAGATATATTTTGAGCATGTCACATATTACCATCATTTGACACCTTTTTAGTCACAAAAACATTTCCATGTATTTGTGTGTAATGGTTTTAATTCAACCTTTCCAGTTGCATATCTATGAACAAAATGTATAGTAATTTATATGTAGATGTTTTTCTATATTGTTGCAGAAATAGAAAAGAAAAAAAAAAAAGAAGAAAACTACTTGGTCAGTCTTTAAGTGCTTTGTTGGACATAACACTTTTTCACTAGTTTTACTTAATGTACATACAATAGACTTTTTCTTTTCTTTTTACTTTTTTTTTTTACTTTTTAAACTTAGGCTGATATTTGCTTTATTAAAATACATACTAAGTGAGCAAATATGTTCGATCAACTTCTTTTAGCTGGCTGTCACAAATGATTAGCATTTCTCTGACATAAATCCAAATAGATTCAGCTCAACCAGTTCTATAGCAATTTTTGAGACACTCTTCATATGTTTTGTTTAATTTTCATATGTTTTGTTTAATGTTTTTATTTTTGGTAGAGTAGTGGTGTATTTGTTTGACTATTTAATTTCATGCTAAATTGCTTGTCAATTGCATATTCTGTACTGCCTGCAATACTCTAAGCCAGTCAAGATAGGTTTCCATGCCATAAATATTTATTTAGTTTTTATTTATTTTCAAATTTCACTGTTGTGTTTTGTGTATATATATATATATATATATATATATATATATATATAATTAATAATATAATTTGCTACATTTATAAATAGATAGTGCTCACTATCAGTGATAGACCATATATATATCTGAGTTAGGATAGCATAGACATAGTCAATGGCATTTAGTGACTGTCAGTTTCCTGCCTCTGTGATCATCAGGCCATATATATATAAATATATTATTGAACATATGAAAATCTGATCTCTGATAAGCTAAAGTGAAAGTTCTTCCAAGCTGTAGCCATGTCAGTGCTACTGTATAGCTGCACCACTTGGACTCTAATGAATTACTTAGAGAAAAAGCTAGATGGGAACTGTACAAGGAAGTTGCATACTGTCTTGAACAAATCCTGGAAACACCCCCTCCCCACAAAAAAATGCAGGTGTAAAGCCACTTGCCTCCTATCACACAAACCATTCAAGTAAGATGAACAAGACATGATGTTCTCCTATGGACACCTACACATGGACACACCAGTGTGGGTTAGTCAGCAATAACCTACACCCATCAGTTCTGCACGATACTGGATGGTTTACAGAGAACATTCCAGGAGTGATGGCTGATAGGGGCAGGTGGTGATAAAGAGTCATGGAGATACATGCTGTCTTATTATGTATTTACCCCCCCCCCACCTGCCACAGTTAGAATGTGATGCAAGGTCAATTTTTAAGTGGAGTACAGCTGGTTTGAATTTAACATTTTCCTGCTCCTAGAGAGATTGTCTAACCAAAACTAAATTACTCAGTCTGCCCTACTATTTACCCATAGCTGATGGGAGAACAGATGGTTTCATGCCTTTTCCAATTGGATTAGTGCAAAGTGAAATACAAACAACCTTGTCCAGGATTTGGTCTTTGGTTGCTGATTCCATTTCCTATAATGATAACTGTTTTTTCAGAATTGCAGTTGGATTTCACAAGGTCATAGTAATACACATCAATGTAACAGTTTAAACATGTTAGGATGAAATAAAAACATAATCAATGCATATAATTCAAGTATATATATATGATTATGTGGCTTTAACCATGAAAATGTACAAAACATCGCCCCCCCCCTCTATAGCTACAAGGGGGGGGAAATAAGAAGTAAAAGCAGGTGGTGTCACATTTCATCTGTATGTCTGGGAGTGGTTTTGAAATAAGGAAACCTTTTCTTAGCTCAACCTCTTATACTCTCTCCAACCAGCATTTTCCCCTACAGGTCGCCACCTGTTAGTTTTGGGTGGTGACCTGTGATGCTTAAGGACAGCATCCTGGTGGATGAGCAGTCCACTTAGACACTTACTTAGGCTAGACGGGCATTCAGAGAAGCTCTCTCCGGCTGGTCACGTCAAGCCCTAGCACCTATATGATTGCCCCAACCCTATTACTCTTATGGCAAGCCCCAACCCTTTCATCATATGGGTGCTAAAAGGTGGCTGAGGGTCTTCATCTGCTGGGAATGATGTTAAACTCTATCTGATGGTGAGGTTCCAGTTCTGGAGGTCTGGGGAATGTGGAGCATCCCTTCATCACCATTGCTCCCTGGTCTACTCTGACCCGGAGAGGCAGTACCTGTTAGAGTCCCATCTATGGGCTAAATAGTAAAATGTGTTTATAAAAAAAATTGAGATTGAATTTATTTTAAAACTTTGTTGGCATTAAATGACCCACTGAGATTGATATACCATAAAACAAAATAAACCAAACCAACCAACCAGCATTTCAAATAGAGAATTCATAACCATAATTTTTATACTCTTCAACTAGAGAAACATAATCACTTGCCTGTTCATCAAACTCAAACAAACATAATTGTATGCTTTGTGAAGAGAGATAAAAACTAATTATATATGCATATGTATATCTCTGTGAATATATATATATATATATATATATATATATATATATATATATATAATCTAAACCATTTGACTCATCTGAAGATTGCGTAAGCATGAAACTTATAGTTATGAGTTTATAATATCCATAATATCATTATTATTGATTGTATATATATATATATATATGTGTATGTATGTATGTATGTATGTAATTGAGTCTCATTATTATTTCTTTTATTTATGTTTGATTTTGATTTGTTTCTTCATGAAATGTATGAGAGTATCATACATTTATTGATGCAATTATATATGAAACTAAATAAATAAAGCCATTCAACCTTTAATTTTCACTTTGATACTTACTCTATAGACTGTAATAAATTTTTATGTTAATATGAATAAAACCAATTTTTGATCTTTTTAAATTCTTTCTAGAATTTGGACCAATTATACAACATCGATGATTATCACACAAATTAGCCAAGCCATCTTGGATCAACAAGGCTCCCACATCATATCTTCCTTAACTGTAAGTTGATTTTTCAAATTTTATTCTTAATGTTGATTTGTATTCTCATTGACTACACATCTTTGTTGTTATTCCAGTTTGTATAACATTTTATATAAGTAAATAAAGTTGGCAGGGTGGACTATAGTTGGTATCAGCCAGGCAGTTAGGGAGTCTATCCCCATTTCACTAGCGCTAGACCAAGGAGATTGTTTCGGCATCTGAGGCGGAGTACCACATCTAAAATAACCCAATAAGGGTTGACATGCCATAAAATCCAACCAATCCTTGTTGTCTAGCTGATACTGGCAATAGACTACCTTGTAAGCTTTACTTACTTATAACAGGAGAATTTCTCATAACTTTATAGCAATACCAGGCTGAATAGATAACTGATAAGTACATCTATAAAAGTTGTCGGGGTAGCCTAATTTCGGTATCAGCCAGACAGCGAGGAAGTCTATCCCCTTTTCTCTAGCGCTAGACCAAGGAGATTGTTTCGGCATCTGAGGCGGAGTACCACACCTACCATCAACTCCTCCTTTACCGCAAATATCCCTATGCTACTCATACGCTGAGTTGGTGAGGGCCAATATCGAACCCAGAACCTTGTGGTTCCTAGTTGGATGCTATACTGGCTGAGATTTATCAAGCATAACTTAGTTTTGGCACAAGGCCATAACAACTGTGAGGCAACCAGTGAGGAACAAACTCAGTAGTCAATAGTAATGGTTTGAAAGATAAGCTAAGCAGCTCTCAACCACCTTAACCCTTTTTCCAGGCAGAGCAACATTTTTGTTGCCAATAGTACACAAGTAGAGTAATATTTTTGTTGTTTTTGAAGTAGCTCAATCTAAGGCATTTTCCTATTGGCTGCTTATTTACCAATTTAATGTTGATGTATAAAAAATAATTCACCCACTCTATAAGGATTAAAAAAAATCATCTGCTTGTAAAAGTATTAAATAAGCTTTCTCAGTTGACCAGTAAATTTATGGTTGTTATAGGTTTTTAGAAATGGAGGTACTCATGGTGTAATGGTTATAATCATAGGAAATGGACGCGACGACCTGATTTTAAATCCTAGACAACATTGTTTGCTGTTCATATAGCACTGATAAGGTTGGGAAAGGTATGAATCCAACTATTCTCCTTCTAGATATGAGTAAATAGTAGGGCAGACTGGTTTTTTTTAACCTTGGTAATCTGCCCTACTATTTACCCATATCTGAAGGGAAAATAGTTGGATGCACACTATTCCCAAGGGTATTAGCACTATGTGAAATACTACCAGCTTTGTTCAGAATTTGAACTCATGTTGCCATGTGTCCATTTCCTACGACAATAACCATTACACCATGGGTGCTTCCATGATATTTAAAAACTGAAAAGAGAAATTAAAAAATAATGTACAACATGAATGTACACCTCACAAAATTATCATTCACTTGCATATTGTACTGGAAATGGCTTTATTGTTTATGTTAGGACATTTTAAGTGTATTGCTCTAATAAAGATCTTGCTATGATGTGCCATTTTTTTTTATCAGGTTACAGTTAAATACATGTATATATACTAGGTGTGTTCAAAAAGTATCAGACTGAAGCTATATTTACAAAGACAAACATGAAACATTAATTTTCTTCAAAATAGACCTTTTGGCATTCAGCTCACTTATTCCAGTCACTTTTCAATTGGTTGAAGCATCTATGAAACTCTTCTTTTGATATGATATAAAGCTGTACTATTTTATTTCTTTAAATATCCTCCATGTCCTCAAATATTACCATTGAAAGGAATTTTGAGTTTTGGAAATGAAAAAGTTGCATGGCGTTAGGTTTGGTGAATATGGAGGGTGTTGCACTTGCACTATTCTGTTTTTCTAAAAACTGCTGATTAAAAGATATTGATTAATTGTCACTGACTTGTCTAGACAAATTCTAGTCTTCTTAACAGTATCACTTTATTATATAAGTTGCTCATCTGTGCACGTCTTCATTTAAAGTTTGAATTTAAAAATTCAATCTTGATACTTTTGATTACACCCTATATATATACACACACACAGTGTGACAAGTATTCCTTATTTGATATAACAGAGAAAACTAAGTAATTTTCTTGTAAGTCACCATGGCATAGATTTCAAAAAAAGAAAAGAAAGAAGAACTATTCTATACAACAATTTGCAAATTGATTAAATAGTCATAGTTAGGTGCTACTAACCTTGACAATTTAAGTAGGTTTTTCAATTAACAGTCTATATAGAATCCAGAATACTTATTCACAAAATAACTTAGGATTAGATTTCTCTTTCAATTTTGAAATCTTCTTAATAAAAGTGATGTTTCCATGTTTAGGCAAGTTTCCTTTTATGAGGAAATTAATTAAAAAAAACAACAAATAACAAAATTGCTTGTTAACTATTACACCATGCTAAAGCACAGTTTGAATTTGGTACAAGCTTCAAGTATAGAGCAAGTGGCTCTAAGTATAGTGCAAAGATGACAGTAGTAATTGGTCATTGAGACTAGCTTATTAACCATTATATCATGATGAAGATGCCCTAAAAAACTAAGAACAGCTTGATTTGCTATTAGGCTGCAAATGTAAGTGCTAATGGCATAATGATTTTCATTGTAGTTCAAATCCTGGATGAAGCTGTTTGCATTTCACTTTGTGCTAATGTCCTTGGAAAAGGCATGAATCTTCAGCTATGGGTAAATAGTAGAGCAGACTCGGTTCTTTGGTATGTCAACCAGTCTAGGAGAAGGAAAAGTGAATTCAAATCAGCTGTACTCTACTTAAAATATTGACCATGGCAGAGGTTGGGTAAATGCATACTAAACTGCAAGTATGAGACACCCAGTGAGATTGATTTTTTTAGATGAGCTTGTTAACCATTACACTTCAATGAAGTGTTCACTTTGATCATGAAGTAGTATCTTTTTTCATGTATCAGACATACGTCAATATAGAGTAAAGATAAAATATTCCTTCACACATTGCAGTTGACAAAATAATTGTGAAATAATAAATACACATGTAATCATTGTATTTAGCAATTAAAAAACCTCTTTATATAAAAATATGGAAGATATTTTAAGAAAATTATTTTCCTCAAGGAGTTTTTTATTTATTTATTTTTTTATCTCTTATTGAATAGAGGGTTTTAATATATTGATTTAGGTGGACAAAAATTAGAAATAAGGAAGGAAATGATGAATTGAAGGAAAATGTGGACATATTGATTACATAAATAAATAGATGAAAAAGAACTTTCAAGAGATTATAGAAAAAAAAAAAAAGAGAAGAAAATAATTTATCTGTGATATTTTTTTTTTCTTTCTTTTCTGGCAATGGAAAGTCAAATCCACATTTGTTATTTGCTTGCTCATATCTAAATGATATACACTTCAAAAATTCATGTAAAAACATCTTTTTAAAAATTTTTAGAGAATGCATATGATTTAAAAAAAAGTTTATCTATTTTTTTTATAAAAAAAAAATTTTTTTTACATGAAAAAGCTGTGGGTATCTACCACTGTTGTTCAGTTTTGAGCTCCTCGAGGTTAAGTGTACTCTATTAAAAGCAGAACCTGGGAGCTGGTTCCACTGTGACTCAAAGAAAAAGCAATTTAGTTTAATTGAAAAAAAAAAAAAACCAACAAAAAAACAAGACTATGGTAAAAACCAAAAGCTAAAAAAAAAAAACCCAGTTAAAAACCAAATATGCATATAAACAAATCAAACTCCTGATGTAATGAAAAAAATCTATTTGTGAAACAGACTCGGAGGCATATTAAAACTGTATTTTTTAAAGTGTCTCAAAATAACAAGAGGGAAATAGCTGTTTGCATTTAGATCAAATTTATAGAATTGTTATGATTTGCATTTCAGATAACAATTTAATTTCACTGAATGTTGTTTCGTTCTTGTATTTTTCATTCTAACTTTATTGAGCTTTGCATTTTCCCATTTAGCCCTTTGGGAAGTTGAAATTATTAGAAATTATTATTGAGTAATTGTCTAATGGTGAATCCTTACACCAAATAATATGAGTATCTGTATTAAATCAATATGTGTATGCAATATATTTATGTTTCAATAATCAGATCAAATCAGGTCCCTTAAGCTTGTGGGTCATTCAAGAATATTCACTGACTTGTTGGCTGTGGCAACTTTTCCTCATGAGTTGGGTGTCAAACATTTTGAAGACTTGTGCTACTGATTGTAACATTGACTGGTTATTTCTTAACATAAACAAATCACTCTTGACTGATAAATTATTTATTTATTTATTGATCTACTAGGAAAAAAGAAGTTAGGGTTTAGGGTTAGTTTAATGGGAAAATAAATAAATAATTTATCAGTCAAGAGTGGTTCCCCTTTGTTTATGTTAGACTTATAGGAAATAACCCATTGACTAATAATAGATACTGTGATTGAAAAAAAAATGATATGATTCCCTTTCTTTAATAGATGACTCTACTATTCTCTAAATGATATACACGACCCTGTTTGTAGGGCTTAGAATATGTTGACTATATCCTGTTGCAGATGAGTAAGACCCTCCCCTCCTCCAAAAAAAAAAAGGGTATATCCCGGATATGACAATAAACTGTTTCTGATGGTGAGGCTCCAGTTTTGGAGATCTGAGGAATGTGGAATACCCCTTCATTGCCATTACTCTTATTATCCACTCTGACCCAGAGTGGTATTACCTGTTAGGGTCCAATCTATGGGTCAAATGGATCTGTTTAAGAATTATTTGGATTTGATAGGACTGTGTAAAAAAAAAAAAAAAAAAGTCTTAAGAAACAACTACACAAAAAATGTAAATATGAATATACAATGAACACAATTCCCTAATCTCTAGGCATAAAATACCCCTAGTCAGGTTGACATGCCATTAAAATCAATCAATTTAAATTATATAAAGTTACTGAGCCATTTATCTAGAAACCTTAGGATTTATGGATACAAGCTAAATATATACTTGAAATATAAAGAACAAAACCGTATTTAGCAAATACAAATTAATACACTTCTAATGTAGGGTCTCTTTGATCTTTATTAATCCATTCAAAATTCTCAAAATACTTATATAGGATACCTGTACCATGTATAATATATAGGAGGAAAATTAAATTAAGAAAATGTAAATAACATAATCTTATTAACTCAACTTTTTTTGCTAAAATGTTTACTTATTAGTTTTTGACTAACAAATTGCATTTCTGCTGGCCTTTTAGACATGGTAAGAAATTGAGATGAATAATCACAGGCCAGTTTAGGTTTTCTAGATTTCTGAAAGTCAGAAATGGTTCAGTAAATTTTAATATTATAAATACTTTATCAACAAGGCCATGTACTTTGTACCCCCCCCAAAAAAAAACAAAAACAAAAAAAACAAACCCAAAACAAAACAACAACAACAAAAAAAAAAACAACAAAAACTTTAGTTTGGAAAAAAAAAAATTTAACTCTTTGAATTCATTAAATGAGCTGTGAATCTAATGGTTTCCCAATGTAATTTGAATGATTAAAAAAATGAAATAAGTGCAGACCTCACAGAATTATCATTCAGTTGTAAATTGAACTAGAAATTACTTTATTATCTAAGTTAAAATGCTTAGGTAGTAATATCTTATCTACAGAAAACGATGTCAGTACACGCATAGGAAAGATATGGATTGCTTTTAACAGATTATCAATCATATGGAAATCTAATCTCCGATAAGATAAAGTGAGAATTTGTCCAAGCTGTAGCAGTGTCAGTGCTATTGTATGGCTGCACCACTTGGACTCTAATGAAACACTTAGAGAAAAGGATAGATGGGAACTACACAAGGATACTGTGTGCTGACTTGAACAAATCTTGAAAGCAGCACTCTCCAAAAAGCAGCTGTATGGCCACTTACCCCCATCACATAAACCATCCATGTATGACGAACAAGACATGCTGGATACTGTTGGAGAGGCAAGGAGGAACATAATTGATGTTCTCCTGTGGGCACCTACAAATGGACACACTAGTGCAGGCTGACCTTCAAAAACCTACATCAAACAGCTCTGCATGTATCCTGTATGTCATACAGAATACCTGCCAGGAGCAATGACCAATAGGGACAGGTGGTGAGGGAGAGTCATGGGAATCCATGCTGTCAGTGTGACCTGATGATGATGAGATGTATTTCTTTTATAAAAGCTCAGTTTGTTGTGTTGTTTTGCTGGGTTATGGTTACATATGTACAAACACTGAGAATTTTAGTAATAGATATTTTAATTTTAATTTCTTGTTGTGTTTATTCATTTAATTTTAGTTCATAAAATTCCATGTTTTTTCCTTTATTTAATGAATGCTTTTGCTTTCAGGAAAATCTCTGCTTTAAGACATGTGTTTTCACTTGACACTGTTTTGGGAGTTCATTTTTAAATTCCTAAACTTATTATCTTTATAAATTGTATTTTCTACAGAAATTATAATTACCTTTGTGCTTTTCTGTTATTTAAACGAAAACATTAGATTTTTGCATATGAAAAATAATAACAAGAATAGCAATTGTCTTATTAAAATTGATTTTTACATTTTTTATCACTTAATTTACTATAGTTAGAAGAAGCTTTTAAATATATATATATATATTATGAAGAGAAAAATGGAAGTGAAACCGACGGTATGTAATATAGTGAAAAATTTGAAAAAACACAGGTTCAAATAAAATGAGTGATATTTTATTTAGCCAACGCTGCAGTGTTTCAATCTGTTTAGTAGATCTTCAGGGCTTTTGTTGATTTAAGGAAAAATAAAATTTATCACAGAATAATAAGGAGACTGTGATAGTTTTTGTTAATCAGTTTGTTTAAAATGTTTTGAATGGAAAATTAGCGCTCTTAGAATAGTCCGAAATTTATGAAACGCTGGGATAAACGGTTATATATATATATATATATATATATATATATATATATATATATACTTTCAAATTTTCATTGTTATT
Organism: Doryteuthis pealeii; assembly: GCA_023376005.1. Taxonomy (NCBI): domain Eukaryota; kingdom Metazoa; phylum Mollusca; class Cephalopoda; order Myopsida; family Loliginidae; genus Doryteuthis; species Doryteuthis pealeii. The sequence goes on from CM042140.1 coordinate 87,995,641, forward strand.
ATGTATTCTCTTAATAGTATTAGCATATTAGGGGGCTGTTTAGCTCAGTTGGTAGAGCATCTGTTTCAGAACCACAAGGTTCCAGGTTTGATATTGGCCCTCGCCAACTCAGCACATGAATAGTTCAGCCTGGATCTGTGTAGTAAAATGGGAGCCTGATGTTTGGTGCTCCACTTCAGGTGCAAAAACAATCTCCCTGGTCTAGCGCTAGTGAAAAGGGGATAGACTCTCTTGCTGTCTGGCTGATACCAACAATAGGACAAACTGCCTACTTACTTTTTACATATATATAAATGGGCAGGTTCAGCTCAGTCGGTAGTGCATTTGCCTAGGAACCGCAAGGTTCCAGATTTGGTACTGGTCCTTGTCAACTCAGCATATGAGTAGCTCGGCTTGAGTAATCTGATCTTTGTGGTAAAGCATTTGGGAGCAGATGGTAGGTGTGGCACACCACCTCAGCAAAAACAATCTCCTTCATCTAGTACTAGCTAAAAGGGGATTGACTCTCTTGCTGTTTGGCTGATATTGACAATAGGCCATTCAACAGACTTTAATACTTACATATATAGATATAAGAGAGGCACCCTGAAAGTAATGCCGCCTCCTATTTATTTCCAGAGAATTTACAATATATATAGGGAGCACAATAATACCTTTGGCTAGGGCAAGTTTTCAGCTACAAAACACTATTTTCCCTCCTTGTTGGTGGGGTTTAGAATATGCTGACTATATACCCTGCAGAGGAATACCCACCAAAAAATGGATGTCCTGGGTATGACACCTAAACTGCATCTGGTATTGAAGCTCTGGGGAGTGTGGAGTCACCTCTTTGTTCTTATTGATCCATGGGTCAGATCCACAAAAAGAAAAAGAAGTAAAAAAAATTTTAGAATCCCCACCTTTATTGATAACAATTTCTTTTTTGGATTATCCCGGTTGGGGTGCTGTGTGACACTATGCAATATGGACTTGGATGATGGCCAGTTTTCTATCCCACTCTGTGTTTAAACTTTTTCATTCCTAGAAACTGCTGCTTAACTCTGATGGGACTAGCACTGAAGACTTGAGTTTATAATGGAGATTGAAAAACTCACCCTTTCCTAGTCATTAAGAAATCCTTCTCTTTCTATTTTATCATCTATTAAAATCTGTCAACTTTTCTAATTTGTTTAGCTATCCATTTGATACTACTAAACACATACATCCATGTACATATATACATATACACTGCCTATACCTACACACATCTGTACAGATATGCTCACCATCACATGCATATACATATATATATATGCTACACCCATTTGCATATATATTCATATAGACATGGTCACGCCTACGTGCATATACATCTATGTGCACCCAGGAATATAAGAGCTTATAGTGTCACACCTTCATCATTGAAAATATCATGTTATCTTGGTAATGATATTTAATTACGGATATAGCAAGCCTTTAGCTTTTTTAACTTTGCTAGACTAAAAATTTTTTGGCTGTAAAAAACCTAAGCTATTGACCCCTTGTGTGTGTGTGTGTGTGTGTGTGTGTAAGTTTTTTGGCATGAGGTATTTTTCTTTATAAATCTTTAAGTCAATCAAAATTGCCAAACTACATATCTCTTGCCAGAGCAGTTTTCTTTGCCCCTTTCCTCTTTTCACTTTATTTTTATTTTTTTTTATTTTTATGCAATTACCTCTAATTGTGTCTTGCTGATTGTCAACAAGACTGGCTTGATGGCTTCAGGGGCTGAGTGATTTGGCTGGCAATGTTTGCTTGTTAGTTAACTTGTGTGTTTGTGTGTGGTGCAAGCACCTGACAGGGCTACCCCCACCACCACCAACCATCTTCATAGCACTTCACTATCAAGTGCATGCTGCTGCCCTCACAGGAAGAAGCAAGTAACAGAATGAATCAAGTGAATGAATAGAAAAAAAGAAAAAAAAAAAAGAATTAGTTTCTTGTTGACAACTTCACCAAAAAGTCTAAGTTAGCATTTTCTTTTTTTTGATGAGTCAAAACTTAATAACTGCCAATGTTTTTCCCTTTTCTTATTCTATAAGAACATTTTCTAATTTACTATTTACGGTGGTTGTAATTGATGGGATCTTACTATTTGTTTTATGATCAGACCAGTTTTCAAGAACTGGTTAAAAAAAAAAAAAAAAAAAAGATTTATAAAAATAGTTTGTATATTATTTTTACTAGAAAAAAAAAACAAAAACAAAAAAAAAAACGCCCTTCCGGCGGTGTAAAAATTAACTTTTAAAAGATATTGCTTGAGGGGCGGGGAGTTAAAAATTCAATGTCAGAGAGTTTGTATCATAATTAAGTAAAATCATCAAATTTACTAAAGAAGAAAAAAATAAATAAAACAATTTCAAATGGAAACTTAGTTCTGTCCCCCTCAAATAAAATGTTGCATGCATCTATTAATTATCAATTAAATAATTATTTGAATATTTTACACATACATTTTACACAAAATCATAGGTATTTATTTATTTGTAAAATTTTTAGTTAACCTCTTTATACTGAAAAAAAAGGAAAGAGTAAAAAAAAATAATTTAAAAAACTGATTACAGGGTTATTCTTTATTCTATGTATTGACGATTTATGGTATTGGGATGTAAACAGTGACATAGTTTTGGTTACAGACAAATGGACATCAAATCTCCATTATTAATAGAAGATGTAAACAAATTTGAATTCTTTTCGGTATTGCTTAAGTTCCCAACTACACAACTCAGCATCAATGTTTACTTCACATCTAGTCTGTTATGTTACTTTCTAAAAAGTTTTAAAAATTATGAATTAAACATTTTTCAGTTGAATGTGCATTGATACTGATAACTTTTAGATTTAGTACATCCTGGGATGCACATATTTGCTTTGAATGAGTCTCCGGGAAAATATATGGGTCCCAACTATAGCCGTCTAACTCTTACTTTGTAACCTATCCTGTGTAATTAATTTCTAAGAAACTATTGAAATGTATTTACAGTTAGCTTGAAATTGTGGGGGAAGAAAAAAGAAAAATACTGGGATGTATGGATATGATTTTACTGCGTCCTTTTAGATTTTTGTGTGTCAGGTATGCATACCTATCAGCATCTCTGAATGTGTTAATAGATAAATGATACTGGTTTATTAGTTCTAAAGTGGGGAGAAAAAAAAGAAGAATTTCCGAGTAGTATTAAAGGAAATTTGTAATACAGTAAATAATTGTTACTTTATAATTGAGTCCATATAAAGAAATAAAAAAAGAAGAAGCTATGTTTAACCTGAAAAAAATCAAACAAAAAAAATATAAAGATTTTTTTATACATTATTAGATTTGATAATTATGTACTTTTAGATATTTTTATTTAATTTTTATTCTATGAAAATAAAGCCAATACTTTTTATTCTTAAAATGTTCTGGTATTTATTGAGAAAAAAAGAAAAAAAGTATGAATTAAAAAGATCTCTGAAATTTAAGTGAATTGGTTATCATCCCCTGTGGTTTGATCTTGTAATTGCTTGTATATGTAGTCAATTTGAGGTATTTTAAATTTATCGACTTCTCATATTAAAAATTTGTGATATCATTACTTGCTAGTCCCAGTGTGGAGAAAACATCAATAGTCAGCCATGATAGCTGTGAAGAAATATAACAAACAAAAAAAAAACACATGTAAAATTGAGGATGTTTTTAAGAATTTCATTTGATCACAGCTGAGTAAATTAATTGGGATTATCATCTGCTGAAATTCCTTTATATCTTCAAGAATCTTCAAGGTTTTTTGTTATTTTTTTTATACCCCCCCCCCAAGCAAACAGATTTTGTGTTTGTTCATCTATTATTATATTAAAGCTGAGCAAATCAATGTTTGTCTCTTAAAGGCTTTTTTACTGTTTAGTTTAATGACACGAAAGTTATACTAAATTATTCCTTACTTTTAGGATTGAATTATGTTTTTAAAAAAAATACATTTTAATTGGTTCTAATTAATCATAATTTTCAATTAAGTCATAAACTGACCTGTCTCTTACTTTACATTCTGCCTATCACTTTCTCTCTCTCTATGTATATCTTAATTACCTCCTCTTTGTATATGTTAGTTTCTCTAGGGGAGTAGAGAGAGAGAGATGGGAGAATTTGAAATATATTTGTATGTTAAGTTTCATAAGCAGCAACCCGTAGCTTAAATTAGGTCAAACATTCCTTTTCTTAGAAATCTTACAAAAGCATTTTAATGTTTTGTCCGGACGTGTTTTTATTTTTATTTTTAAATTTAATTCACTTTGCAAACTCATTTTTCCCTAATGTCAATTATCTACCCAGAACTCAATGGATGACTCAATAGATCACATTCTGTCTAGTATATTTCTAATCAGTACTTTCTCTAGCCTTTATAAACATTACTGTATAGGAAGTACTGGTCATAAGTATTTGAATAAGCATAAAATCTCTTTGCATATACATTATCTATATACATATATAAAGGACTGTTGTGTGTATATGTATGTCCAGAGGAAACTTCGAAAATAAAACAATTAACAACAAAGTAAATACATATACACATTAAATATCTCCAGGGCTTGGTTTTTGAGCAAAAATGATAGAGATTTGATTTATATTTGTGAAGATAATTAAAAAATAAAATATAAATGATAACAGCTTGTTTTTTTTTTTTCATTTGATATTTTAGATAGTAGACATTAACATTTCTTTTCAGAGTAGCTGGATCAATGCAAGGTCTATTTTTTTACATAGGAATTTAAATAGGGCATCCCCCTCTACCCAGGCAACGCCGGGTAGCCGCTGATAGTATTTAATAAATTTATCTCATTGCTGTTTACAGTAATATTTCAATATACAAGCAGAAGTCTATGGTAGAATGGATTGTGTCAATATTTTCTTAAAGAATTGGATTTTTTCTCTCACCTCGAAAATTGCTTCCCCTTGTTGGTGGGGCTTAGAATATGTTGACTGCATCCTCTTACCCCTCTATAGAGGATGCAGTCGGTATATTCACAGCCCTGTCAGAGGGGTAAGACCTACTCAAAAGGGTATTCTAGGTGTGACACTAAACTGGATGAAGTGGTGAGACTCCAGTTCTGGAGTTCTGGAAATGTATCCTTTCATTGTCATTACTCTCCAGTTCACTCTGACCCGGAGTGGTAGTGCTTATTAGGGTCATATATATAGTTCAAATAGATCTATTGTAAAATTATTAGTATTGGATAGGAATGCTTGAAACCATATATGTGTGTGCAAATTATTTGTATTAGGTAGGAATGCTTGATATCATATAATTGTGTGTAAACAAATGGTTATTGTAGATAAATAAAAAAAGTGTGATTTAAAAAGAATAATTACAATGGAACGTTGAAAATGTAGATTGTTCTTATTATAATCAAACATTTACAAGTAATCAAAATTTCGGCATTAAAAAACCCATGAGGATTATTTTGTACAGTTTTTATACTTATGAGTTTCCTTTTCATTTTAGAAATGGGATGAAATTGACATTGAAGAAGAAACTGAAAGTGGTGAAAAGATCAAATCAAAAATCCGAGTACCAATGCAGGTAAGTGTAAACTGAATGAGTTGCTCTTTTTCTAATCTTACTGACATAATAAACTAATATTAAACAGTGGCAGTATTTATAGTGGAAAATGGAAGTGTATGTGCACACACACACACACACATGTGTATATATATATATATATATATATATATATATATATATATACATATACACTCAAAGTGTGTCAAAAAAGTATTGAGATTTTTTATACTTTTTGACACACCTTGTATTCTGAAAAAAAAAGTTCCATTCATTAATTTTTTTCAAGGTGTGTCATAAAAGTACCAAGTTTAAAGCTGTATTTACCAAGATAGAAATGAATCTTTTTTCTTATCCGTGTTCTTAAACTAATGCTTCGCTATAAATCCTGTATATAAAAAATTCAGTTAAACGTGTCAGTTTGCAAACTTATTGATCTATCGGTATATATAAGTATATTCATAAATTACTTAAAAGCCAACTTTGACAGCCATTAAATTCATTGTTGAAATCATATCCTATATATAAAATTTATATCATAATTACAAATTAATAAGGAGAAGTATTCTATAATTAGTGTTTAATAATTATCTCCCTTGAGAAATTATGAATGTGTTGATTGAAAATGCTGACCTAATACTCTTAAGTTGTAAATTGTATTGGAAATTATTTTCTTTTCTTTAATGATATTGTACTAGAAAAAGAAATCCTGATAAGATGTTTCATTATATGTTATGTTATAGTAACATACATATAAAGATCAATTTTTATAATATAGATGCACTAAAATTTCTAAATATTTAATAGAACACAATTTTACATTTAATTAATTTTATAAGGGAAAGTTTTTTAAAAACTTAAAGATATCAAAAAAAAAAAAAAAATTTGAATAATCAAAAAAATTAATATTAAAAGAATTGCTTTTTTTAAAATCATTATCAAAATAGAAATAAATATTTTTCAAAATTCTTGTAATTTTAGCATATTTCAAAAATAATAATAAAAAAATTAAAATAAAATTAAATTAAAAGACTTTTTAAAATTAAGATTAAGAAAAGATCTTTTAAAAAAAAAAAAAATTCTAAAATTAAAAAAGAAAAATCATCAAAATAGAACTAAATATTTTCCCAAATCCTTATAATTTTAGTACATTTTTTGTATTTCTGTCACTTTTTTACAGGACCCTTTTTATCTAAATTTGTTTTTCCTTTTCCTTTTCTTACTGCAGTATGTATCGTGATTCTGCAGAGTGAGCATAGATATATCAAATAGAAGCTCCAAGTTATCCTTATTCATATTTTTTGTGTTTGTATTTTTCCACTGTCTCAACTGTTGACACATGTTTCATAGTATATGTAAAATTTAGTTGTAAATGTATTCTCCTAGGTGTTTGTGCCTTCCTTCTTATAAGACTGGGTTGGACTATCCCACTTTTTGTGCTAGGGGTGGTCAGATACAATATACATATCAATGTGATTAAAAAATAAATACCAACAATGCCTTATTATTGTCATCATGATGAAAGTCAGATAAAGCAGACTGAGGAGGTGTGCACAGTGTAATGGTTATCGTTGTAGGAAATTGACTAGCATTACAAGCATTTAGCTGAAAAACGCTGACATTTTCAAATTTGCGACCTTAATCAGTTCAATTTGCAATTTCTCGAGTATTTCTTAACCAATCTTAAAAAGATTTATATGGATGGAAAGAGAATAGAGTAATCTTTCTAAATATATAACTTTTATCGGTTTTCATCAATTGAATTATTTTTTACAGCGAGTTAAAACCGTATTTTCGGTCAAACAGCTGAAAACAAAAATATGACCGTTTTTTTAAAAGATAAATTTTACACGCTGTTTTGTTTTTCAAAATCAAAGTAGTTAATCTTTATCAATATTCTTGAAATTTTGCACTCAAATAGAAGACACCTGGAAGTACAAACGGGGTATTTTTTTTGTTTCTAAGACCCGTGGAAATAAAAATATGAGAGGGCAAAGTTAAAGGTTATTTGCTTAAAAAATATGAAAGACGCAAAAAAGACGCACATGGTCTGTAATTTTAGAGGCTTTCAAAATTATTTTCCTATAAAATTTGTGAAATTTAAAGATTGCCAAGTGCTTCGGGATTTGATCTGAAAGTTTTGATTTTGAAGAAAAACCTCGAATTTACGTTACTTTCAGTTGTAAAAACAGCCTGTCAACTGACGTCATAAATAGGACTGTATTGATTTAAAATCACAATTTCTCGTATATTTATTGTTCAATCTTAAAAATATTCATATGGTTGAAAAGAAAAGAAAATAATCTCTCTAAATATGTAATTTGTATGTGTTTTTATTAATTGAATATTTTTTTTACAGCGAGTTAAAAACGTATTTTGCTTAAAAAAAACGAAAATGCGTGATAGGAATTTTTTTCCGAGAATACATTTTACACTCTACATTTCTTTGGAAAATCTAAGTGGCTAATCTTTATCAATATTCTTGAAATTTTGCATTCAATTAGAAGACACCTGGAAGTAAAAAAGGGAGCTTTTTTTTTGTTTCTATGACCCGTGGAAGTAAAATTACAATAGTGCAAACTCCAAGACTATTTGTTCAGAATGAGCATGATAAACAAAAAAGACGCACTCTGTCCATGATATTACAAAGTTTCAGAATTATTTTGATATAAAAATTGTAAAATTTGAAGAATGTTAAGTTCGTCGGCTTTTTATTCAAAAATTTGTATTTTGAAAAAAAAATCTCAAATTTATTTGTCCGACAGGCGTACGACTCCTCAATTAAACAGGCGTGTTTTCTCCGCGAAGAATTGTTTATGCACACAAAGTTTAAATTCGCTTATTTCTCGTCCAATTTATTTAATATATCAAATTTTATAATATATTTTAAAATAAAATAACAATCTTTCTAAATATTTAACTTTTATGTGTTTTTAATAATTGAATTATTTTTTACGTCCGTTTCAATTTTGGAAAAAAAAAACTTGAAATTACGAAAAATGTAAACAAACCAGGTTTGTGTGAAACATGTAAATAGATAATCTATTTCTTTTATGTAATTCAACATAAGCATTTAGAAATGTATTTTTACATTCAAAGTGATGTTACATATTTAAATTAATATTATATATATATATGTATACAACATATATTTACGTTTGGAAAATCAACCTGTGCAAATTTCGTAAACGTACAATGTACTTTTCAATCGTACATTTCAAAACAAACTATAACCCAGGAAAAACAGAACCCACAAATTTTGTAAGAAAACTATTAATTTTAACTAGGGGGGTTTAGGGTTAGTTTAATGGGAAAATAAATAATTTGGGTTGTTTTTTTTTTTCTGTGCCACCCTGTAATAAAATGGGATTTTGATCAGAATTTAGCCGTAATATCATGGGATTTTGAGTATGATTTGCAAGTTTTAGCCAATATTTAACATTAATTTTTGGCATGAGAATTTTAAGATTCACACGTAAAAAATTTTGATAATTATCGTATTTTATGGAAATTTCTGCAACAACGAAATTACTATTTTTTTCCTGAACTTTTTTTTAGCTATGTTTTAAAGTCAGTAATCCTTAACTTTTTCCTTGTAAATTCCTACCATAAAATAAACTGAACCCCCATTTTATGGCTGTGTTTTTGCAATAAATGTTTTATTTTTCTTCAAAGTGATGTTATTTATTTGAATTAATACTATACATGCAGTATTATAATGAAAATGTTGAATAATTGGGTGTTAAACTTTTAAAAAACCCAAAATCGCTGCTATCTGTATCTCTTATTCTCTAAATAATGGGTTAAAGCATAGAGATACATACAATTTGAGTGCATAATCAGAAAGAACATACAATTTTACATAAGAATACCAAATTATATCAAAATTGCTCCAAAAATAAAGAAACGGTGAAGAAATCACTGAATTTCTTTTTTTTAATGGTCCGTGATTTGACATATTTTTGAAACAAAATCATGTCCACGTTTGTACCCCCAATTTCGGGGCTTTAAATTCTCATAACTTTTGAACCACTGGGGATATTTACATAATTCAAACGGTTCTGAACTCCATTTACACAGTTCTATATAACTAATGTGATTAAACAACAATAACCTCAAATAAAAAAATCAACTGGGAATGCTAAATTGACACAGCAAAGCAAGTTCAAATCCTGGACAGGGCTGTTTGCATTTCACATGGTGCTAATAACATAGGAAAAGGTATGCATTCAACTATTCTCTCTCCAGCTATGGGTAAATAGTAGTGTTGCATATCGTGCAAGGGAAGAAAAATCTTCCGGTTGAAGAAACAAAAGGAAAGATAAAGAAATATATAAAAAAATAAAAAAAGGGAAAACGGAAGAAAAATCTTCCGGTGAAGAAACAAAGATAAAGAAATATATAAAAAAAGGAAGTCTGTCTGTTATCAGATCAAAAGATAAAAAAATGCGTGGGCATATTTATCGTATCTAAAGGTTAGTGGATTTTGAAGGGCAGTCAGTCTGCAGCGAGTCAGCTGTGAGCATAACCTCGTCGCCTCCTGTCACCAATTCCCTCGGACATTTTCATTGTGAACATTCTGCGCCCCTCACCAACCCCCTCGGGCATTTTCATTGTGAACACTCTGCATGAGTGCTCACAATGAAAATGCCTGAGGGGGTTGGTGACGGGAGGCGACAAGGTTATGCTCACAAACCGAAAAAATAAAGACCAGTTATATTTTTATATATACGTGTCTGTTGTTTCATTGAAGTCCAGCAGCAGGCTATACAACAGTAGGACAGGCTGAGCTCTTTAACCTTGGTATAGCAACTGGTCTAGGGGAAGGAAAACTCTGAATTCAAACCACTTAAACTCTGCTAAAAAATTGACCTTGTGTTGCCTCCTGCTCATGCAGAGACGTTGGGTAAACACATATAAAGCAGTCTGAATAAAGATGAATTGAAAAATAAATAATTTGCAGATTTTAGAATGTTTCCATTTGCACTCAAGTTCACAACAATTATCATACACAGATTTATATTTATTTTTCTGTGTCTTTGTCGCAAAAATAACTCCCCTCCCCCCACACCTGAGAATTACAATTGCTGTTTTATGTAACATCAGAATTATCAATGACCTTTACAGTTGAATAAATGTTTAAAAGTATTGCATTTTATTTGTGGTTTATATTTTAAGTCAATAGAAATTTATTCAGTAAAAACAAAAAAAAGTTTATTTTTACTTGCTCTTAGTCTTTTCATTTGCTTCTGTAGATACACATATATTATTCCTCTGTTTTGTCTGTAACTTCATAAGAACAAAAGTTAGTTTTACAACATCATCATCATCATCAAAAGCATGCTGAGAGCATGGATTCTCTTCACTCTCTCTGTCTCTCTCGCTATCCATCCCTATCAATCATCACTCCTGGCATGTCTTCTAGACAACATCTAGTGTCCACATAGAAATGATCAATGTAAGTTTTTGCTGGTTGGCCAACACTGTCCATGTGTGGATGTCATTTATGAGTTCATCCTTACTTCTTCTTCAGTGTCCATCATGTCTTGTTCTTGTTACTGGGATAGTTTGAGATGGGAGGTAAATGGCCATACATCTGTTGTTTTGTGGAGTGTTACTTCCAGGATTGGATTCGAAAAAGTTCAAAGTATCCTTGTGTAGTTCCCATCTAGCTTTACTATCCAAGTGTTTCAACCATACAATAGTACTGACACTGATACAGCTTAGAAGAATTCACATTTTATTTTATCAGGGAGATCAGATTCATATATATATATATATATATATATATATATATATATAAATGTTTTCAAAAATATAAGACACAGGATGTTATGATTAAAGGAAAATTTTTTATATGTCTATACTTAAATATTTCAGTTTATGATAAACCATCATCAGGGCAATGCAAAAGAAATTTTGTAAGGGAGAAAAATGTTAAGTGTACGGTGGATGTGTGAATATAATGTTATTTACCGTTACTTTTTATATGTGCGTTTATATACGAAAGCTGATGATGTGATCATTGCATGTGAAAAAACGGAAAATGAAGATCATAAGATGACGCATGTAGAACGTGTATAGGCTGAGAGGAAATGTTAACATTGATATGATGTATTTGCATTGTCCTGATGATGGTTTACCATAAACTGAAATACTTAAGTATAGACATATAAAAAATTTACCTTTGATCGTAACATCCTGTGTCTGTTATATTTTTGAAAACATTTTCTTCACATATTGTAGGATTAATTTCCTCATCGTATTTCCATATATATATATATATATATATATATATATATATATATATATATATTATTATAATTAGGAAATGGTTGGTTGTCTTCTAGAGGTGTCCAAATATTTTGGTATGCATATCTATTGAACCTAGTGGAAGATTTAGCATGAAAAATTGTTTGTTCCTCTTGTTGAAAAGGAGAGCTCTCATTGAGAGTTGTTGCTCTGACAATAAATGTTGGAATAATTTGTTATATAAGGTGTGCTGGAAATCCCAACTTAAATTTATAGACTCTTCGAGGCTGCATGGACTGAATCGGGTAATAAAAATGCTTGAATATTGGTTGGTTAACTATTTAAAGATGGTAGTAGACTGGCACTCAATTGCCTGTGCTTAACACATACAAAAACAAGGATCATAGGATTCTGGATATGCAGACAAGCCTTATAGGATTCTACTTAACACAGACCAACGGACAAGGATTCTGCTTAACATGGATCAAACTTAATACCACAAGGAATCTCCACTGTAAACTGCTCTCACCTGCAGCCTAAAAAATGGCCACATGAATCATAACAATAAATGATAAAGCCATGTTGCTGCAAGATATAACTAATAGTACAGAATTTAAATTTTCAAGCTTCAAAAGAAAAATGTAAAATAAAAAAAACAAATAGTCTTATTGAAATAATTTTTTACATTCAATTAAACATCATTTTAAATTTACTAATTAGGTTTATTGTTAGTTTTTCAAGCTGGAGAATTTATTATGTAGTATTATTGTTTAGTTAGCACTTATAATTAGATTAAAAACAAAAATGTTTAAACTACTAAATCTCTTAGTGTCAGTCAAATTAAAAAAAAATCATTATACTATCATTTTAACCAGCTATAATAAGTCTTGACATCTTACCTTGTGTAAATGTATATATCAGCTAGTATTGTTCTTACTTCCTCATATGGTCTTCTATCTTCTAACCTTCTCAGTTGGCTGTGTTGAGATCATCTTCTGAGTTTTTTTCTTTGGTCTTGGATCATCTCTGGTATTGGATCTCTCTTCAATTTCATCTTATAATTCTTATAAAATCAGGAACATTGAGACTTATTTCATTTTTTGGTGTACACATTTATTTGCATTTCCTGAGACCCATCTTTGCTTAACATGCAAGGAAGAAATCAGCAGACACAAATATGCATCCAAAACAATCTCATTGCCGATTCTCAAACAAATTAACTTTTCCTAAAGTTGCTCAGGCACATGACTTCCTCAAGTAATGAGAGTCCTCTTTGAGGTCATCTTTTGTTCAAAATCTGATGATTTTCCATAGGTTTTTACAGTTAAACATTAAATTCTAATTTCTACTTTATATTACAAAAATGATAGGCTAATATTGGTTCATTATGTAACAATATAGGCATATTTGTCAGTGCAAATAAAACTGATATCCTGCTCTTTGTTTTATACAGTTGACAATGTGAAAAAAAAATTCATATTCAGCTTTAAACGTGTAACTCTTGTTAGACACTCAGCCCTATTGTAATTCACTATATAACAATGTTTCAAACTTTGGAGTTCATGAATTCAAAACATTACATAGGCAACATATGATTGCAGTTTTCTAAACTTAGTCATAAGTATTTGATACAGGGAGCACTCATTGAAGAACAAATTCATTATTAATTGATTAATTATTATATTAACTTGGCATAAGCAAAGCCACCGAGTCATCCCTGGTTAGGGAGTAATTATTTGGCTCAAATTCAGTGGGGTGCATTTTCCCAGACAGCACCCCCCATAACACTAGAAGAGCATCTGGTTCTGAAGCCTGAAGTGCCTTAAAAAGCTGAGCTATATTTGTCACCAGTCATTTATATGTAAGGACCCTTGAGTCAAAATTGGTGAAGTCTAACAAATATCTATTATTATAATGGCATTTGTACTATTGAGTATTGATATGAGTCTCACTATTTGGTCAATTAGTTATAATTTTCAGATAAATAGACATTTTTTTTTATTCTTGGCTAGACTAAAAATTACATAAAATAAATATAAAGCAATGCATTGATGTTAAATAAATCCTATTTTTTTCTCTCATTATCTTGGAAGTCATAAGCATTTATGGAAATTTAAAAAAAACAAAACCTTACATGAAAATAATTCCATGAGGACTTATTCTGCAAGCTTGTCACTTAGTTTTCAACAGAATTAGCAAATCTTATTTTTTCCTTCCATTCCTGGTGCATAATATGTAAGCTAATGTGATGGGCCAATAAGAATAATCTAAAATTGGACCATCCTGAGGGCACATCAGTTTTGGCAGTGACAGCAGACAGACTGAAACTGTCCTCCATTTTCACTCAGTCTGTTTGTGTCGGTATTCATTGGTCAGTGTGTTAGGCTCCATTGAATATAACTTGTGCTATGAAGGAACTTATAATAATAACCTTATATTCTCTGGTTCAGCTTTTGTAGATAACTATTTTTGATATAGAATGGCATGGTGAGATTTAGTTAATTATTAGAAGATAAAAATGTTATAATGTGGTTATATGCCAATAGATTTATACATAGAAACCATTTCTGTCTGTCTGAGAATTTTTACAGAAAGTGATAAAGGCGGAATTAATGTATATTCTTGTTTGCAGCAAAAGAATAAAACAATGGAAATTATTTATATCGTGTATTATTGCAATATGTTAAAATACTAGGGTGAGTCAAAAGTTTAGCAATATTTTTGTATGTGCTACTTTGTACTTTGACTGAAGCAGTTCAAGCTGAGGTAGTTGCTGTAGTTGGTAGTATCATGATAGTTGGTGCGCTGATATATTGTGAATTGCTTCATATTTTGTGTGATTTGAAAACCATGCAGATGATCATTCAACATAGTCTAATATGGGAATTTATGCTTTACGAGTTCAAACTGAGCCATAACACAATGGAAGCAAGTATAAGAGGTTCACAGAGTATTAACTCTGGTTTTTATAAAACATTGGGTTACCTAAAGGATAAATACCCAATGCGGAACACTTCGGTTGAGAAAACGACAAACACGTTAGTTACGTTTATAAGACTTTATTATAACAGGTATAGGGGAACAACGTTCCCCAGACTATAAAATGTCACAAGAGTCCAAACATACACAGTAGTGTTCATATACAAAATAGGTGGAAACCACTTACTGTGAGCAGTGTCGTGTCTGTGGCGTCTGGCATGCACCATAGGTGTCTGCTGGGGAGAAGTGACAAGCACGTCCAGGCTTGTTCAGTGGCATCAGAAGAAGATGGTTCCCTCCTCGGGTTCCTGTGTCACGTGACCAAAAAAGGGTCTCCAGACACAGGAGATTTACCAAAGCCCTCAGGCAAGGGAGACTGCCCTTACACAAGCAAAAACATTTGTTGTACAAAAGATGAAGGTGTAGTCGATCACAGTATAGTAGTTCAAGAGATTTCAATTGAGTTGCAAGAAACTCCATGATCAGGTAAGGTCAGGTAGACCTTAAAAAGTGGATTCTGAGGCTGTGCCCACACAGTTGAAGGTGCCTGGTGTAATGGTTAGAGTCAAAGGAAATGAACTCGTCAATCTGAGTTCAAATCCTGGATGAAGCTACAGTTCATAGCGCTAATACCATTGGGAAAGGTATGAATCCAACTACTCTCACTCCAGCTATGGATAAATAGTAGAGCAGACTGGTCTCTAACCTTGGTTAGGTAACCAGTCTAGGAGAAGGAAAACTCTTAATTCAAACCTGTTAAATCCGCTTGGGTGGTCACTACTAGAATAGGCTCAGTTCTAATTAGTGATCTATTTAAAAAAAAAAAGAAGAAAAAGTACTTGGAGAATATTAGGAAAGGTCAGCATCTGTCCAGTGTGGTTCGTCAACTTCACAATCTTGGCAAAAGCATCTAGAGATGCCAAATTGTACCTCATGTTAAAAAAATATTGCAAAACTTTTGACTCACCCTAGTATCAACAATTTCTATGAGTTTTCATGCAGTAAAATTTCAATCATAAACAAAAATGTTCATCGAAATATTTTGTTCTCAGTTTAATAATATGTAACTCTGCTTGTGTAGCTAAGAATACACTTGCTGTATTCCTGTAGATGTATGACCCCCCCCCAAAAAAAAAAATTGGTGTCTTGAGTATAACACTAAACTGCATCTGAAGGTGAGGCTCCAGTTCTGGAGATCTGGGTAGTGTGGAGTACCCCTTCATTGCCATTACTCCCAGGTCCACTCCGACATTTAGTTGTAGTACCTGTTAGGGTCCCATCCACGAGTCAAATAGATCTGTTTGAAAATTATTCATATTCGATAGGAGTGCCTCCTTCAAAAAAAAAAAAAAAAAAGAATCCTCTTAAGAAACAACTCAACTAAATGAATGTGATTCCTTGAACTGTAGGCATAAAATAACCCTAGATGAGTTGATATGCTATTAAAATCAATCAATCAATCAGTAATAGTATAGATGTAAAGATAGATTTATGTTTGTTTTGTGTCAATAGGAAAATGTGTATATATTTGAAATCTTGACTTTTCTACAAAAAGTGTCTGTACTGGAAGAAAAGAAAAAGATAAAAACCTTCACACAGCATCATATATTGAATAAAAGTGAAAAATTATAACAGATTTATTTACTTTTTATACAACTAAATTTGCAAGTGTTTGAGTGCATTTCTATGTTATTTTATTAAAAAATGCTAAAAGAAATGCTTTATTATTATTGTTTGATTGTTTTATATATTTTTTTTGTTTTGTTTCACTTATCTCATGTTGTGATCATATTGATATACAATGGCTGGATCACTCAAGTATAAGATATTTACTTTAGAAAACTCAAGTGTAAATAATGATTTTGTCATGACTTATATTTTCAGAACAAAGGTTCTTTTATTTTGGCTTTAAATCAGAATTATTCTTTAACACAATTGTTAAATTTTATACATACTTTTCCACTATACTTAGTACAACCTCAAACAGCATTAGAAAGTTCATTGCACTGTTATATTATTAATAATATTGACTGAACCTGTAGAAATGCCACAGTTTAGTAATATCTGCATTATTCGGACTATTGTCCCCATCTTTATTGTTATTTGTACAACGTTTCGGCCGATATGCCCTCCGGCCTTCTTCAGGTATTTCTTGTCGGACTCGTGAACCTTCTTTTCGGACTCATGAACCTTCTTGCCACAGTTTAATTAGAAATTACCACCAAGGATTAAAGATTAATATGATATTTTTTAAATGCTTTCTTTATAAGTTACATATATAGTGGTACCTTGACTTATGAGTTTAATAATGATAATTTAATTATTACGATTGTGTGCCACCCGGGATATCCCTTCAGTTTGTTGGTCCACATTCTGTTACTCAAAAGTGTAAACTAAGGTAGACCTCCTCAAAGTTATGCTACTAACTGACTGAATGAAACTTATTTTTTGGTATCCAAGTGATTTGAACTGACCATTTTATGATCTCTGTTATGGTAAACAGTTGGCTGTGAGCTCTACGATTGGAAGATATTTGTTGGTGGAAATTCTTATTTTTATAAAAAAAAATTTATTTTTATTTTTTTGCAAACAACCTAATTAAAGGGGAATAATTCCACTTGAATTTGATGTTTTTTTTATTCATATTATAAATTAAAAATAAAAACTTTACTCCCTTTACTTATTACTCAGTTTAGTAGTATTAACAAAAGCATCCTCTCCCCATCTCTGTCTGTCTCTATCTCTATCTTTTGTATATGTATGTCTCTCTTTCTTTCTCTCTCCCCTCACTTCTTTTTTCCTTCTTTCCATTCCATTCCCTTGAAACAGATGATACACATCTTATTAATGTCTCTTGATGTCCTGAGTATGACACTAAACTGCATCTGATGGTGAAGCTCCAGTTTTGGAGATCTGGGGAGTGTATTTTTATGTATATTATACTTATAAAAACAAAACAAAAAATTACTCCTTTTATTTATTACTCAGTTGTATTAACAAAAGTGTTCTTCATTTTTTCTTTTACTCATCTTTCTCTCACCCCTCTCTGTCTCTCTTTCTTCCAGAAAGAAGGAAAAAAGAAACAGACGATACACATCTGATTAGCATTATCTCTCATATTCTTTCCTCACTTTCTCTCGATCTCTCTTTTCTCTCTGTCTTTTCCCCCCTCTCTTTTCTTTTACTTCCCTTTTTTCCCACACAATCAAAATAAAATGGTTCATTATTTATCTGAAGTGATGACAGGGCATAACATTTGAACAATTTAATTGTTACATAATTATTTGAATCTTTCTCGCTCTTCTTTCTTTCTTTCTTTCTCCTTCCCCTTTCTGATGTGTAGCATGTTCTTTTTCTTCCTTTTCTTTCCTCACAATCAAAATGGAATGTTCACTTATTTATCTGAGGGGACGACAGGGTGTAACACACAAAGGTACAAATATTATTGATAGTATATTGAAAGTACTAGCAAATATATGCACCCTCCGGGTGCAAGTATTTAAGTTTTAATATAATAAAATATCATGTTAAATTAGAAAGGCTAATGAAACTGAATAAGAATTCAGATAAAAATATTTGAACAGAGGGGGTATAATTTAAAAATAGAACAACTTTGAAACTAACTCTTCCATCATTTTCCCTTACTCCCGTCTTTCATTGCTAAATTTTCCTAAATTAACTATTTAGTTAAAATAAGAAGTAAAGAATGAAATTACAGTTATTTCTTCTTTTTAATGAATTTCTTTTAAGATTTATCCCCAAGATTTTTGCTCATATTCATTGATATAAAACCAAACAATTAGAAATCAATAATACTAAGCATATATTTATTAAAATCAATTTTTTAAGATCAATATGCAATTGAGCCTTCCCATTAACGCTGTAAACCGCTATTTTCTTGTATATATAAATACAATTGCATGTTATTAGTATGTAGATATGGTCAACAGTCTTAATGATGTCAAAGAATTTTGTTAATAATTGAAGTTTAAATAAAAATAAAATCATGGAGAATGTGATGTAAATAACTAAGGAAATTGTGACTTGAATAGTAATGTAGTTTCGGTTACAGACATAAAAACCCACAATCTCCATTATAATAAGATATTGATATATATAGATTATGGAATTGAGGTAGTATCAATTATAAATGTTTAAGTTAATGGAAGTAAATTTATTCTTAATTCATGTTAATTTTTCTTTTGCTTAAAACAAATTTCTCTGTAAGATTTAAAATGGTTGGTTGTAAAAGTAATCAAGAAAATATGCAATATTTTGTTGATATAAACGAATTTCTCCAATTTTTATGCATATTTCCTTTTGGATACAAACTGAAATATCTCACAATTGCAAATGCATTAATACAACAATTGCACATGTGATTAGGGTTTCGGGCCAGATGGACCCCAAAGTGCATATTTTCAAGTAGGCACAAGATGAGGACACTAATTTGAGCCCATCAGGAAATAATGGTGATTCCTTATCTCAGAGATTTCAGATTGAAACCGTTACCATTAGTTAGCACATAAAATGAAACACTATTTCTTAGTTGTTCACAATCTGTTTTATTGAGAGAAATTCAAGTGTAGATGATGCTATGATGTCATGTATATATGTGATATAAAATAATAATATCCAGCAATGCAACCAGATTCACATATGTGCACACAGACTTTGCCTTTCATGTTTTATAATGTATGTTAGATGCTTTCTTATGTTTTATAGAAATGTTTGCACCCATGCATATATAATGTGTGTTTGTATATGTGTATATGTGTATGTATTCATGCACATTTGAATGAATTCATGCATATATAAACACTTACACAGTGAGTTGAATAAGCTTAAATGAAAAAAAAAAAAACAATCTTTAAAAAAGATTGTTTAAAATACATGTAAAATATATTTAGTAGCAAGTTAGTGCTTTACATGTATTTAAATTTGAAAAAAAAAAGACACCAATAAATATTGCTTAGGATTCATCTTTTTGCTATTTAACCTGCCAAATGAGATAAAACATTTGAAAATTGAGCTGACATCATAATAAATGGAGAAAATTTACAATGACACACAGGAAGTTTCTTGTTTTAAAAGATTATTATCATCTATGAGGGTGTATCAATAAGTCTGTAGCCTAATGTGGTTATTGATTGAATTTTGATCTGAAATTTTCACAGTAAAATATTCAATCTATATGATTAATAGTCACCATTTGATTAAGTGCATTGACAAAAGAAGGTGATGTTAAGTAATAATGTTTTAAAAGAATAATAATCTATATGTATATAAAGGGCAGTTTGTGTGTATGTATGTCCAGAGGAAACTGTGAAAATAAAACAATTAATGACAAAGTAAATATATATACACATTCACTAACACCAGATCTTGCTTTTTCAACAAAAATAATGAAGATTTGATTTATATTCGTGAAAATAAATAAAAAAGAAAATTTATATGATAACAGCATGGAATTTTTGGGGCATTTAGTATTTTAAATAGGAGACATTAATTTTTTTTCAGAGTGTCAACGCATGGTCTTTTTTATGTAGGGATATTAATGGGGCATCCTGCGAGGATCAAAGTCCCGATTCAATAATAATGGATCTGTGAGACTACCTTTTATACCCACCTTTACCCAGGTGACACCGGGTTGCCACTTCTAGTGATAGTATACACCAGATGACCCAATGAACTTGTTGGATTCCCATTATAACAGTGGTCCATGCTGATATTGATGCTTCTTTTTAAGGAGTGGAGGATTCTGATTACCAGATCATAATTATCTCTGTTATATTAAAAATTTGGGAGGCAATTGGTATAATGTTTACTGTTGTAAGAAATGGACATGATGAGAAGAGTTCAAATCCTGGATGAGGCTGTTTGCAATTCACATAGTGGTAATACTTTTGGGAAAGAGATGAATCCAACAATTCTCCTTCCATCTATTGATAAATAGTAGGGCAAACTGGGCTCTTTAAATTAGTTAGGCAACCAATCCAGGAGAAGGAAAACTCTGAATTCAAACCCGTTAAACACCACTTAAGAAATTGATGATCAAAAGGAAATGAAATTCTCTACAAATGCAGACCCCATAAAATTATCATTCAATTTCAAATTGGATTAGAAATTGCTTTATTCTGTCAGCATTTTAAGTAAATTGCTTTATTCTGTCATATTTTATGCTCTAATAGAGATATTGCCATATGATGTCATTTTGTGACCAAGAGGAAGATTATTAAAAATATTTGTATAAAATTAATGCTTTTTTATCATTAGACATTTAGATAATGATATTCCTATATACAATTTGTTAATTCTTATATTCATATATGTGGTGGTCACTATGATAACCCTCAATATACTATATAAATTTGCCTGTACCAAAAATTTATTTAGATATTCATATATATAATATTTTTATTATAATGGAATTTTAAAAATATTCAGATGTTTGCTATTACTTTTTCTCTTTATGTATAACTAGCAGTGGCTACCCGGTGTCACCTAGGTAGAGGGGGATTTTTTAAAGTTAGTCCCGAAGATCCATTATTACTGAATCGTGAGTTGAATCCTTGTGGGATGCCCCATTTAAATCCCTATGTAAAAAAAAAAAAAAAAAAAAAAAAAAAAATAGACCTTGCATTGATCCAGCTACTTAGAAAAGAAATGTTAATGTCTACTATCTAAAATATTAAATGGAAAAAAAAATCCATGCTGCTATCATTTTAATTTTAGTTTTTAATTATCTTCATGAATATAAATCAAATCTCAATTATTTTTACTCAAAAAAACAATATTGATATTTAATGTGTATATATATTTATTTTGTTGTTAATTGTTTTATTTTCGAAGTTTCCTCTGGACATACATATACACACAACTGCCCTTTATTATTTGTATAGATAAACGAATAATGATTTACTGTAAATTCCATTTACTTTTAAAAACATGCATGCATACATGTATAACATATTATTTTGCTGTGCTTGTCTTAAATGAAATATAGTCCCTACTTTTAATTTTTGGGCTTCTGAACTACCACCCAGTTTACCTGTGCTGTGAGTTATGGTTAAAAATAATATTATTTCTAATATCTGAGCCCTGTAAACATATGCTGGGATCTTCCTTTTGGTTATAGAAAGTGAACATCATCTGCTTTCTGCTTCTTTTCTCTTTTCTCCTTGAAAAAGAAAACAACTGGCATTATGCAAACATTTCTTGTTTGTACAGCTTTGTTTAATTTCCATCTTCATCTGTGCAAGTGTTGTGCATATTGCCTGACGACATCAAAGCTGTGATAAGAAGTACTCACTTTACAGTTATCTGATAGACAGCTGCTGGTCTCAGAAAGCAAGAAAAATTATAGATTAAGAAAATGTAGAAATAATAATAGTGAGGATTATGATGATAACATTTTTTGAAAAAAGAAAAGAATAAAGAAGAATAAAGCATACATTATACAAAATTAACAGTTTAATTTAAACAAACATGCTAATAATGCTGCTACTACTGATTCTCAAAATAATAATGATGATATATATTAATAATGAATAACCACATAATAAGAATATAGATATTAATGATTATATTCAAATTGATTATTATAAAATTGATATATATATATATATATATATATATACACACACACACACATCAACACCAACCAATCCACACGAGCAGGATGTGACACAAGGTTAATTTCTTAAGTGGAGTTTTAACAAAGTTTTCCTTCTCCTAGATTGGTTGCCTTACCAAGGTTAAAGATCCCAGTTTGTCCTACTATTTACCCATAGCTGGAGGGAGAATAGTTGGATTCGTACCTTTCCCAAGGATATTAGTCCTTTGTTAAATGCACAGTCTTGTCCAGGATTTGAACTTGTCTGGTTGTGTCCATTTCCTATGACGGCAACCATTACACCCCATGCCTCCATTTATATACTTGATCAAAATTGATCTAAATCCTTGTATGATTAAAAAAAAACTTTCTTTTCTCATTCTTATAACGATATGATGATAACCATTGCTGCACGTGCCTCCCCTATATATAAAACATAATGAGAATTTTAGTAATATATAGATTATATATCTTGAAAAAACAAACAAAACAAATTCTCTTAGAATGAATTATTGTGAATACTAATAATTGTATGTAACTGGAAAATGATGTTGATGATGATTATGATAGTAATAACAATGCCTAAGAATAACATTGACAAATTTACAACAAAAATGATGAAATTAACAGCTGTAAATTTTCTATGGAAATGGTAGCTCCATCTTCAGTTTATCATTATTTCATTAAGAAGGAATAATAAAAAAAAATGCATAAAAAATAAATGGTTAATAGCAGAAAAGAAAAGAATTGATTTTTTTGTACAGATTATGAATTGCATGTTTACCCACAATACATCTTCCTCTCCCAAACCACATTTAATTGTTCAGTAGTAGAAGTCTCATATTAGTTATCCATTCTCTTGTATTTATTGGCACATCATCATCTTTCTACACTCTTCCCATTACCCACAGTCACATGACTCTTTAATTTTTGAATGTTAATTTATTTTGCCTTGTTTAGTGTTAAGAAGAAGAAGAAGAAAGAAAGAAGAAATGTCTGATGTCCAGAAACATTATGTGCTTAACTTTAAGCAGATGTGGAAATTGTCTTTCTATGCAAAAGCGACATTGGAATCTTTTTGAAGTTTTCTGAAAAGAAAAGAAAACATGTGCTTTTAATTGTTTGGAAGGAATATAATGACCAAAAAGGAAAAAAGAATGAAAAAAAAAAAGTGTTCTTGTACATCTGCAAGAATTTTGTTTCTTTAAAAAAGTTTCATAAAAGGGGGGAGAAAAAATGGGTGGAGAACAACTCAACTGTAAATGTTCATTTACCAAAAACTGTCATTTGTCTTTGGTGTCTGCTGCTGTTAATATTCAATTTTTTTTTTTATCCTCTTTTATCTTGAAGAAATGCTTCTTTTGAAACTTGGTTATGCAGGTGTGAGTAAATGGACTCATATTTTGTGAATGAATCTTAATACAATCATTAAAGAAAAGCCCTACTGAGGATTTTTTTTATTAGTTCTTATAAATGACTGTTAAAAGATGTTACTAAATGCTTTTAGTAATCAAAGATTTGTTTGATTTTATTAATGCTCAACTCTTTTGGAAAATTTTACTCACTTCAAAAGTTTACAGGATGAGCAATGGTCTTCCAGAAAGATGGTCAATATACAACGTGTGTCAAAAAAGTATTGAGATTGAAACTGTATTTACCAAGATAGAAATGAAGAATGAATGGAATGTTAATTTCTTTTCAGAATACAATGTGT
The DNA here is from genome assembly GCA_023376005.1 of Doryteuthis pealeii. Classification (NCBI taxonomy): domain Eukaryota; kingdom Metazoa; phylum Mollusca; class Cephalopoda; order Myopsida; family Loliginidae; genus Doryteuthis; species Doryteuthis pealeii. Next base: position 88,019,753 of record CM042140.1, read on the forward strand.
GTCAAAAAGTGCTGAATTTAAAGCTGTATTTACCAAGATAGAAATGAAGAATGAATGGAACGTTCAATTTTTTTCAGAATACAATGTATGTCAAAAAGTGCTGAATTTAAAGCTGTATTTACCAAGATAGAAATGAAGAATGAATGGAACGTTCAATTTTTTTCAGAATACAATGTGTGTCAAAAAGTGCTGAATTTAAAGCTGTATTTACCAAGATAGAAATGAAGAATGAATGGAAGTTCAATTTTTTTCAGAATACAATGTGTGTCAAAAGGCTGAATTTAAAGCTGTATTTACAAAATGAAGAATGAATGGAAGGTTAATTTCAGAATACAAGGTGTGTGAAAAAGTATCAAAAATCTCGATACTTTTTTGATACACCTTGTATATTTTGAGTGTAAAAATTATTTCATTCTAATATGCATTTACTACTAGTTTGTCACTGTTTAGTACTCACTATTGGGTTGGTGATAACTAAGGTTACCAACTAATATTAAATTTATCAATGTAAGAACAATGTAAAGTTTGGAGATGTTGAAGCAGTCAGCCTTTTTCAATTAAGCGTAGTGAATTCAATATAACATTGATAAAAAAGAGGTGCACTTCATGTAATGGTTATTGTTGTTGGAAATAGAATCAGCAACTGGAGTTCAAATCCTGGACAGACTGTTTGCCTTTTACTTTACTCTAATGTCCTTGGGAAAGGCATGAATCCACTTAAAAATTAACCTTATGTCTCATTTTTTCTGTGGTGGAGAGTTTGGGTAAATACGTATACATAGATAAAAAAAGTATAAAAATGATAAATTATCAATTAATACAAGATCTTATTACAATATAAACAGGAATAAACATATATATATAGAATAATGTATGTCTAAGTAAAGTATCAGTCGAGCAGTGAGGGAGTCCTTTTTCACTAGCGCTAGACCAGGAAGATTGTTTTTGCATCTGAGGTGGAGCGCCACATCTATCATCAGCTTCCCACTTTACTGCACAGTTCAAAGCTGTACTACTCATGTGCTGAGTTGGCAGGGGCCAGTATTGAACCTGACTAAGCTAATCTCATTCTTGTTCAGCTACTTAAAGGTCTTGGGTCATTTGCTTGATTTTTTTTATGACATGCCTATATTATTGAAATGCTTTTAGAAGAAGCTGATCTTTTCAGTTCAGTTTTTAGAAGATTATGACAGCATTCATAATGTCTGCTTTAGACATTCTTGTGAAAGTGATTTGTTTAGAAGTAATGCTTAATATGGTCAGGGTTATTCCACAGCCTCTTTGAGAAGTGTATCCAGATAGTGGACACACTAGATGTATGGTTGTCTAGAATAGGAAAGATTTGGACCTATTTTCATGGAAGCCATAGATACTACATCTTCTAGTGTTGTCAAAAATAATTCTGAAGGAAAATAGATAATAGCAAGCAAGAATACTGTGTGCTGTTTTGAACAAATTCTATAAGCATCCTACAAAACATAAGCTGTACAGCCACTTATCTCACATCTTGTAAACCACCTGAGTAAAGTGAGCAAGACATGCTGGCTACTAAGGACAAATACATAAGCAACATTCTCTTATGGGTTCCTACACATGGATAAACTAGTGCTGGCACAGCAAAAACTTACATTCATCAGCTCTGTGTGAACACTGGATAATGTTTAGAGGACCTACCAGGTATGATGGCCAATAGGGAACAAATGACGATAGAGAGTCAAAGGAATCCCTACTGCTCACACACCTTGATGATCATATGTGTTTAGGGCATAATACTGATATAATTTCCTCTCTGTATTCATTGTATAGAATGTGGGTTAAACTTTAACAATTTAATAACACCTTTTCACTCACATTGAATCAACATACATTAATTGATCTAAATTTTCCCACCAATCAAAATGAATGTTGGGAAGAATGACATTTGACCTACACTGGGACACAATTCATTAGCAATGATGATTACATTAATTATAAAATTTTGATTGCCAAAATATAAAGTTTGATGTAAATTTTTGTGCTCATGCCAGAATATTAAAGAAGACTTTTTTTTTCTCTCTTTTAATTATTTTCTAAAATTTTTCAACAGAATAGAAAATAAGTATCAAATAATCACACAAGACTTCACTACCAAAAATTAATATTAGTTTTGAAACTCATAACAAACTTATATAAAGTAGTTTTTTTCTCATCTACAGAAAGTGGTCAATATATGCATAGGAAAGGCATGAACTACTATAGACAGATTATTGATAATATGAAAATCTGATCTCACTGATAAGATAAAGTGAGAATTCTTCCAAGCTGTAGCCATGTCAGTGCTACTGTATTACTGCACTACTCAGACTCTAACAAAACGCTTAGAGTAAAGGATAGATGGATGCTGCAGAAGGATGCTGTGTGCCCTCTTGAACAAATCTTGGAAGCATCACCCCACAAGAAAGCAGCTGTATGGTCACTTGCCTCCTATCATATAAACCATCAATGTAAGATGAATAAGACGTGCTTGACTTTGCTGGAGAAGCAACAAAGAACTCATAAGTGATATTCTCCTGTGAACACCTACACATAGACATGCCAGTGTAGACCGACCTGGAAAAAACCTATATCAGTCTGGTCTGGCTGGATTCTCGATACCATGTGGAAGACCTACCAGGGGTGATGAGCGATAGGGATGGTTGATGAGAGAGAGTCATGGATATTCATGCTGTCAGCATGACCTGATGATGATGACTAGTACAAAAATGATTCTTGCAAAAGGTTCTTGGATTGTCTATAACTTTGAGAAAATGTTGTTCACACAGATATTACTAGGTGAGTCAAAAGTCTTGCAATATTTTGGTAATGTGAAGCACAATTTGGCAGCTATGGATGTTGTTGCTGATGAACCACATTGGACTGTGAGATACTGATCTCACCTAATACTCTCTGAGTGCTACTCATCAAATTTGCCCTTATAGCTTGGAGCGTGACCTCAAAATCCACGGTTTTAGGCTGACCTGACCTTGTCTGATTGGTGAAGTTCTTGCAACTTGATTGAAATTTCTTGAACCATCTGGTTACTGTACTGTGATCAACTATACCTTCACCTTTCACACGACAAATGTTTTTGGTTGCTTCCATGGCATTATGGCACAGTTCAAACTCATACGGTCTAAGTTCCTGAATTAGAATATTTTGCATATTCAGTTGTGCGGCTTTTGAATTACACACAGAGTGAAGCAATGTACATGTCAGTGCACCAACTAACACTATACTACCAATCACAGTTGCTACCTCCCTTGGTTTGAACTGCTTTGGTCATGGAATATATGTTATAATTTTTGTGGCCATTTTTAGGCTGCAGGTGAGAGTAGTTTACAGTGGAGATCCCTTGTGTTCGGTAGAATTCTTGGTTGTTCCTTAGTGAAGAATCCTTGTGTTAAGCAGATTCCTTGGTTGTTGATCCATTCGACCGTGTTGAATACGAGCAAATGAATGGCTTTCAACATCAGTGATTAAATAGTTAACTAACCACATATTTGAGCATGATGTTTGGCTGATTGAATCCATGCTGCTATGCAGAGTCTATAGGTTTAAGTGGTGGCCTCCAGCACACCTTATATTGCAAAATATTCCAACAATATATATATGCCATAAACTAGCATGTACCAAAATATTGTAAAAGTTTTGGCTCACTCTAGTACTTACAAAAAACAAACTTCTTTCTGTATAGAAAACAGAAACAAATAATCTAAAATGGCAAAATTTTGTTCTTTTTTTTATATAATTTAAAATTTGAAAAAAAAATTCTCATGGAGAGTAGACTTGATAAGGATTGAAAAATGGATTGACCGAAACATTAAAAAAATGACAAAGACATTCAATTGTTTGATAATATCTGGTATGTAAAATACTTTGATGATGTTTGGTCTAGTGTCTTCTTTTCTGCAGATGAATATGTGATTACCATGCTCAGTCTTGTAGAGCAACCACTATTGAAATTATCTTTAAGAAAATATAATCTCACTGTTCAAATATAATATTTTGTAATTTAATCATTATAGGTGTGGTGTTATAAAATGTACATAAAAGCAAATGGTTGATGTAAAAATTGCTTGCTTTATGTTCTGTGACTTGTGTTGCATTTCAGCTTTTTTTCATTTGCTTAACATCCTCATTTTCAGAGGAAAGAATAAAATATTGTTTGAATGAGAAATATTTGGATTTTAATTGGTTTATAGTGGGACAAGTTCTGTCAGGTATTAATTTGTTTTCTATATGTCAATTAAAATGCCTGATTTTTATTAACAAGCATAGTTACTATCAAAACGACTGGATTATATATATATATATATATATATATATATATATATATATGAGGAAAGAGGATAGGAATAAACCCGACAGAATGTAGTAGAGATATGAGGAACACAAGGAACATCTCTCCAAGATGGCTAACCCTCCTCCGCTACAAACTCGTCCCTTTCAGAATCTATTTTTCCACTATCTCTCTGATTATCCTTTCTCTTCGCTTTCGATCTCCTTCCCTTTCTTCCCAATGATCCCCGTCTAACCAATCAAAATCTTTCCTCACAAACACTAACCCACCCACTTGACCTCTTCTCCCATCCACCCCCCCTCCTGTCCACTTTCCCCTCTATAAAACACTTGTATGATACCTTTGATAATCAATAAAAAGACTGATGATGCCGAGCTCAAAGCTCTTGTGAAATATATCCTGCACACCTTTGTCTGAGTTCTGTCCTTGTGTTTATATATATAGGAATCTCTGCCTAGGATCAGAGTGTAGCATCTGTGTGCCATGCCAAGGGCCAAAGTATCACACCCTGGCACTTCTGCTTAGGATTAGAGTAGGATCAGCATGTAGCATCTGTGTGCTATGCCAAGGATCAGCATTATTAACAAGCATATATATATATATATATATATATATATATTGGAATCTTTGCCTAGACTCATATGCAATGTTCTCCTATAGACTCCTACACATGGACTCACCAGTGTTGGCCGACCACTAAAATTTACACTCATCAACTCTGTGAGGATGCTGGATGTCATCTAGAGGACTTATTAAGAGTAATGACTGATAGGGATGGATGGTGAAATAGAGTCAAAGGAATCTGTGCTTTTGGCAAGCCTTGATGATGGTGATGAAGCTTTTAGTAACCTAGTCTCATTGTTGAGTAGTTAGAAATTCCATTGTTATGGTAACATAAATTATGTTCACTTTGAGTAGCATTTCATGATGTTATAACAGCAGAAAGACCAGTTAGCTCAGTCAGTAGAGCATCTGTCTAGGAATTGCAAAGTTCTGGGTTTGATACCGATCTTTGTCAACTCGGTACATGTGTAGCACAGCTTGGCTAATATGATCTATGTGGTAAAGCATTTGGGAGCTGATGGTAGGTGTAGCGCTCCACCTCAGCAAAAAAAAATTTCCTTGGTCTAGTGCTAGCGAAAAGGGGATAGACTCCTTTGCTGTTTGATCAAATGATAGCACCTATATATTTGTCCTGATCCTATTGCCCTTATGGCTAACCCATATAATTTTTTATCATATATGTGCTAGAAGGCAGTGGCTGATGTTCTGAGTATCCTGGGTATGACATTAAACTGCAACTAATGGTGAAGTTCCAGTTCTGTAGCCCTGGGAAGTGTAGAGTATCCTTCATTGCCATTACTCCCAGGTCCACTCTGACCCAGAGTGGTAGTATCAATTAGGGTCCCATCTATAGGTTAAATAGATAGAAAAATGAGTTTAAAAATGTGTTTAAAAAAAAATTGAGTTTGAAAGAAAAACTGAATACCCAACAAGAATGAATGAAACAAAATGTCATCTGCATAAAATAACCCAATAAGGGTTGACATGCCATAAAATCCAACCAACCCTTGTTGTCTGGCTGATACTGGCAATAGACTACCTTGTAAGCTTTACTTACTTATAACAGAGAATTTCTCATAACTTTATAGCAATACCTGGCTGAATAGATAACTGATAAGTACATCTATAAAAGTTGTCGGGGTGGCCTAATTTCAGTATCAGCCAGACAGCGAGGGAGTCTATCCCCTTTTCACTAGTGCTAACCAAGGAGATTGTTTTGGCATCTGAGGTGGAGTGCCACACTTACCATCAGCTCCTCACTTTACCGCACAGATCCCCTGCTACTCATACACTGAGTTAGCGAGGGCCAGTACTGAACCCGGAACCTTGTGGTTCCTAGTCGGAAAGTTACATATTGTTTTAGATATAAGTAGATTCCTAACAGATATATTATATCTACTTTATGCAAACAATGCCCCTGTTCGGTATAGGGAGAGATGAATATGGTTTCTGCATTTTTAAAAGAAGGATTTTCATAAAACCACAATAAATCTAAAAAGCATAAAAATGAAAAATAAATGCCAATTGTTTAAATGAAAGAATGAACCCCCCTCCCCTCTCTTAAAAAAAAAAAAAGAACAATTTTTGAGAAGTTATGATGCAGACACAGACATGCACTTTAACTTGTTTAATACTTTCAACAGAAAAAGAAAAAAAAAATGAAGCTTTAATAAAGTAGAACATTTTCTTTTTTCCAAGATTCTCTTCACTCTCTCGGGATATTTTCCCCAGATCTTTTCCAACTTAAGCCGACAGCTGCTGTAGTTTGCTTGTTTCTTATTCAAGCTAAACTCAAAGTGACTAAAATGAAATTTGAATACAACTCTATATAATTGTATCAATTTTGTATTTATTTTGATGTTTGTTTATTACAGGCTTCTTGGTATGTCCAGACATTGCTCTATTCAGTGTGTAAAGAAATAAACAGAGTGGCAGGACATGCAGTCAAAAGGTAAGTGCTTATTATTCTTTTCTCTTCCAATGTTGTCAAGATTTGTATATACTTCTATTTTTTTAACAATTGTTTTTATTTTGTGGAGGCGCAAGGTGTAATGGTTACCATTGTAGGAAATCAACACAGCAAGATGAGTTCAAATCCTGGATGCAGCTGTTTGTATTTCACATAGCACTAGTACCCTTGGGAAAGGTACAAATCCAACTATTCTCACTCCAGCAATAGGTAAATAGTAGGGCAGATTGAGCTCTTTAAACTTGGTATGGCAACCAGTCTAGGAGAAGGAAAACTGGATTCAAACCAAAGGGGCTCTCTTCTTGTTAGTCAAAACTACTTTGAGAATTTGTTCTCCTCCTCCTGCTCTATATATTCATTAAAGAAATACATCTAGACTTTAAAAAAAAGTTTAATTTTTATTTTTTTTAAATAAAATAAAAAGGCAGTCTTGTTTATAGTTATAGTACTATCTGGTACCAGGAAGGTTGAAGAAGAGAGTGAGAGTTCTTTGATAAGAAAGTTCTTCAGAGATAGAGAGATATTTGATAGAGAGAGAGAGATTAGACTTACTTAGTGAGGAGATCTTATTTCTTTCTTGTTGATTCTTCTACCATCTTCGGCTGCCATTTTGTTGTCTAGTTGGGTTGACTTCTAACTAAACAAGTTGAGTTCTTCTAAGGGCTTCTTCTGACTAAGGGCTGTGCTTGTTTAAATTAAATGAATTACAAAGACATCTTTTTGTTACTTGATCACGTAGTTTTTATTTTATTTTGCCCATGATCACCACACGGGGAGACCAGCCTGTCTTAACCCTTCACCGACCAGGCTGAATCTCCCCAAACTATCACCTCTCACTCTTCCTTTCTCCCCTTTGCCACGTCATTCCTCTTCCTATCCAAAACAATGCCATGTGTCTTTCTGACATCATCCTTCAAATCTTTCTGTTACCTATCATGTCACCACTCAAACTTTTTCCTAACTAATGACAAACCACCATCATGGTTTTACGTCATAACCATTGAGTTACTATTGATTTACTGTTTGACCATATATTAGGTTATGTGGAAAATAATTATTTATTTTACATTTAGATATGGAATATAATTGGCAATTATTTTCAAAACAGCCTGATATATACATATAAGGTCAAATGAAAAATTTAGCCCTGTAGAATACACTGAATGCACCTCTGCAGAGTAGTAAGACCCCTTCCAATGGGGCCACCTGTTGACTGTGGGTAGCAACCCATGATGCTTAAGGATGGAACCCTGGTTGATGAGCAGTCCATGCAACATTCCACCTTAGCCCTTACTTAGGCTAGACAGGCATTTGGAGAGATCTCCCTCAATCAATTGGCTGGTCACATCAATCCCTAGAACCTTTATGATTGTCCCTACCCTATTTTCCTTATGGGAAGCCCCAAATCTTTTTTATCATATATGTACTAGAGGGCAGTGGCTGAGGGTCTTAATGTTCTGGATATTATGTTAAACTCTATCTGATGGTGAAGTTCCAATTCTGGAACTCTTGGAAATGTGGAGTATTCCTTTGTCACCATTACTGCTAGGTCAGTCTGAACCAGAGTGCTAGTACCTGTTAGGGTTCCATCTATGGGTTAAATAGAAAAACATGAGTTTAAAAAATTTTTTTTAAACACATTTTTGAAACTCATGTTTTTCTATTGAGTACCCATCACAAATGAATAAGACAAAAATGTCTTTGGCATAAAATGACCCAATGGGTTGACATGTCGTAAAATCCAACCAACCATAAAAAGTTCATACAATGTCATATCTTCTGTTGATGACTTTTTTGGCTAATGAGATCCAAGTATTGCAGCACAGGAAGCTATTTGTGTTTTTTTATTTTGAGGCAGATCTTTGTCATTTCCTCATCCCGGCTTTGAAATTGTGCTTTTCATATTAGGCCCTATCTATGATTAAAAAAAAATTCCCTTTTAGCACTAGTGAAAAGGGAATAGACTCCCTCACTGTCTAGCTGATACTGACAATAGAACACTCTGCTGGCTTTATTTTTACTACTTATTTAATCTGGTGTCTTCTTGTTATTCTTTTTACCAATCTGAATCATCTAATTTAACTGGTCTATGATAATTATATAATCTTAAAATGATGTTTTTTTCCCACTTTAGTGTAAATTTATGTGATCACACTAATTTAGGTAAGATTGGTAAGAAGCTCATTTTAAAGTAGTCTGATTTTTTAATGATACTATTTCACTTTTGATAATAAAATTGGCCAAGATAATTTTTTTAATATTTGTTTTGGTCATGTAGAAAATATTCATTACGTAAAGATTTTTTATTTTTTATTTTTAAATAAGAAAAAAGCACTTTAGAGATACCAATTCAATGTAGCTATTTTTTTTTTTTGTTTTTTTGTTTTTTTTTGAGTAAAATCATTGAAACTTTTGCTATGCATGTTGTGAAGATGGTTGGCCAAACAAGTCTATATTTTCCAACTGAAGAAGAAGAAGAAGAAGAAGAAGAAGAAATTATGGTGTGTGTGTATATATATATATATGTGTGTCTGTGTATGTGTATGTGTAGCGAAGGAGTGAGAGCAAAATAATAAGAGGCATGATTAATGCTTATTTCATAAATGCTGCAAGCAAGGCAGCTTCGGAGTGAACTGTACTTGCTGATAAGTGAGAATGAAACTGGAATGAGCCAGGGCCAAAGTAGTGTCTACAAAACATGATTTCAATTTCCTGCTGTGTATGTGTGTCTGTGTACACAAGAGAGTGTGAATGTGTAATTCAAAGGACTAGTATTACAATCTGAACAAACAACTCTCCAATGGTGAACCATATCCAGAGTTTGTCTAAATTATTATTTCATTTTTCAATTTCTTTTCTTTATTTTTCTTTTTTTTGTTGTTGTTGCTGCTTTTGTGTTGTATAAAGAATAGGTTTTGCTGTTGACTTTTGCTGCTGCAGTTGTGCAAGTGAAGAAGAAACATTTTTAACGCATTCATCAATTTTTATGTGAGTCAGCAAATTCAATGTGATGTAACAGAATTGGTTGAAATGTTGACAATGTTTGATGCCAAAAGTTTTTATTTTTATCTTCTTTAATGAAATATTTTGTTATCTTTTCTTTGGGAGGAAAAGAAAAGAAAAAAAAAAGGAAAGTAAATGAAAGCAATCAAACTTTATTATTTGCATTTAATCATAGTTTGTAATTAAAGTTTATTCTTATACTGTGCATGAAAATTTGCTTTCTGTGCATCTTCTTTTTGCTTTCAATTCATATTTAAAACAAATTAAAAATTAATGCAGGTATTATCCAAATTGGATTACATATAAGTATCTTTATATATATATATATATATATATATATATAAAGGTGTGTTAAAAAAGTATCGAGATTTTTTTGTACTTTTTGACGCACCTTGTATTCTGAAAAAAAAAAGTTCCATTCATTAATTTTTTTCAGAATACAAGGCGTGTAAAAAAAGTACCAAGTTTAAAGCTGTATTTATCAGGAGAGAAATGAAAAATGAATGGAACATTTTTTTTTTTTTCAGAATACAAGGTGTGTCAGAGAGTACAAAAAATCTTGATACTTTTTGACACACCTTGTATATATATATATATATATATATATATATACACACACACACACACACACACACACTTAAAGGCCACCTTTGGTGGCTATTAAGTTTGATGTTGAATCACATCTTGTAGAATTTACTAGACAACCTGTCAGTTCATTGAGTTCCCATTGCAACAGCAGTCCATGATGATATTGATGCTTCTATTTAGGAAGGAGTGAATGATTCTAATTAGCATTTCATATTTGTCTACATTATATCAATAATTTTGATGATTAAAATGACATTTAGCACAAATCAACCCCATGTTAACAAATAATAAAATAAATAAATAAATAGATAAAATAAAGAACATGTCATCTTATGGATTTTGCTATTTCAGTGGATCATAGAAAGAGAATAAAAGAAAGTAAATGGGTAGACAAATACCTCATTATGATATGCTGTTTTTGCTGGGTTATAATTACATAATGAGAATTTTTACAGTATATATATATCATCATCATGTCGCGCAAGCAGCACAGATATCCATGACAATCTCTCGCCAACCTTCCCTATCACTCATTGCCCCTGGGAGGTCCTCTGCACAGAATCCCGAATCCTCGCATAGTTGGTCAATGTAGGTCCTTGGTGTGCGTCCTATGTTAGCATGTCCATGTGTTGGCTTCCACAGGAGAATATCGCTTATGAGCTTGTCCCCGCTTCTCCAGCAGTGTCCTGCATGCCTAGTCTGTCTCACCTGAATGGTTTGTGAAATGGGGGGCAGGTGACCATATAGTTACTTCTTTGTGGGGTGCTGCTTCTACGACTTGTTCAGGACTGCACGCAACATTCTTGTGCAGGTCCCATCTAGCTTATTCTCAAGGTGCTTTGTTGGGTCCAGGTGGTGCAGCCATACAGCAGTACTGATATAACCACAGCCTGGAAGAATTGTCGCTTTAGCTTGTCAGTGAGATCGGATTTCCATATTACTAATAATTTGTTTGTGGCCACCCATGCCTTTCCTATATGTGTATTAATATCGCTTTCTGTGGATGAGATATTACTACCTAGGTATGCGAATTGTTCAACTGGCTTAAGAGGCTTACTGTCAAGTGTGGAGATGTCTCTTTGAAGCACATGAACTCGGTTTTATTGGAGTTCACATAGAGGCCGATATTCTTTGCTGCCTCCTCCAGGCTATGTAGTAGTGACTCAGCCTGTGCCGGTGTATCTGCAAGAAGTGCAAGGTCATCAGCGTAGTCTGCATCTGTGATTGCAAATAAATGAATAAATAGTAGAACTCTCCATTTCATATATACACAGTATGTTTAACATTTCATAGTTATCTCCCTTGAGAAATTAAAATGATTAGGTAAGCATGCTGCAGACACCACCACACTATTATTGTTAAATTGTAAATTGGACTGCAAATTTTATTCTTCAAGTTAAACTATTTTGATACTATTGTACTAATATAAAAAAAACTTATTTTGATGTGCTGTTTTTACTGTGTTATGGTAATGTACAAGAATTGGATTTTTATCATATACATACATAATTAGTAGTGTTGTCTAGCATTGTTCAGGTTTTGTTTTTGAGATCATCATTGTTGGCAAATCTTTTATCTGGTATACATGTAACTTAGCAATAAATAAAAGACATAAATTGAGAAAACAAGAAAGGTATAGAATTGTTTGTATGTACTGTCTTCATGATGAAGTGAGTTTTTTTCCTTGTGTAGAATCAGTTTTATAAAGAAAAAAAGATAAGGTATTTTCATTTAAAGATTATTTTAACAATGTTTTCACTTTTTTTTTTAAATTTAAAAAAGAAAAAGAAAATTTCTTAAATTTCTTAAATTTTTATTTTTAAAGAATTTTAATGATAATGAGGGATATAGGGAATTTTTTCCACTGAGTTTAAAAAACCCAACAATTTGTTTACTTGAACAAGAGATGCTTCTATGTATCAGGTTTCTAGCATTTACTTTTTTTTTTAATTTATTTTTCATTTTTTTATATTATGCCAAGTATAATGCGGATCCTAATGTTTAATTTCTTCTCTTATAAAGGAAGATTAGTTTGTTGTATAAATCAGATTGAGTGATAAATATCTTTAGGCTATAACATTGTTTATTCATCATCATTGCAAATGAAAAAGAAAGAAAAAAAAAAAGCCAAAACCCTGAACTGCTGTCTTATTTGCAGGTTGGTTTCCTTTAAATGACAGAAATGACATAAAACTTAAAATGAATATTAGAATTAAAATTTCATGAAGATCAACTATTCAATTTAAAAATCAGCCAAGCAAAGTGTAAGCGAGCTGAAAACTTGGAGAAAACTATTTCAGCAATGTTTTCTAATTATATTCTTTTGTTGGAAAGAAAAACTAAAAAACTCAAATTGATTGATGGTTTTTAGCATTAACATTAACTTGAAATCTCTTTGGTCAATATTTCTCATTTTAGCCAAATGAAATTTCATATTTTAACCAATCCATCATCAGTCATTTTCAGGTAGTAATTTTACCTTGTGAAATCATCGAGATTCAGTGTATATTGAATTATATGGAAATTTAAACACAATTTTGCTGTGTTTCATTTCTGTGATTTCAAGTGCATATTTAACTCAGAAATTATAAACTTTCATCACATTGTATATGTGTCTCATGTTACTTTTAATATGCATCATCCTATGTATCAATAAATTATATATATATATATATATATAAATAAATGTGTATGGTTGGCACTATTACACCTGAAGAAGCAGTAGTAATATAACATACAGTGTTATTAGAAGAGTGCTCAATATCTGTGATAGAGCATTAATAGATAAATAAATAAATATTTCAGTTTATATTTATTTACATGGGAACATAGCAAGAAACCAATGGTAGCAAATTTGTTCCCATGTAAATAAATATAAGCTAAATATCTATTTCTCTCTCTGTCTGTCTGTCTGTCTGTCTCTCTCTCTATATATATATATAGTTATCCACAGAAACCGTGTTTCAATGTATCACATCTCTTCAATGTGGCTAGACATTTGTAGGCTACCTCCAGCTGGGATGGAAACCTGATCAATTCATCGTCAGGCTGCTTAACCACTTGGCCATTGTTACCGTGTGAAATCATGGAGATTGAATGTATATTAATCTTTACAGATCACTGTCATCTCTCTCTCTCTCTCACACACACACACACATACACACACACACACATATATATATATAATATATATATATATATATATATATACAGTAATATTGATAGCTTTTTGATTTAGTGCATCCTGGGACGCACATATTTGCTTTGAATGAGTCTCCGGGAAATTTGATGGGTCCTAACTAAAGTTTCTTAATAAATTGTAGGGTTTTTATTTATGATCTGGAGAAACAACTAAAGCCAGCTAACTCCTACCTTGTAACCTATCCTGTGTAATTCGTTTCTAAGAAAATATTGAAATGTATTTACAGTTAGCTTGAAATGGTGAGGGAAGAAAAAAGAAAAAAACACTGGGATGCATGGATATGATTTTACAGCATTCTTTTACATTTTTATGTGTCAGGGACGTAGGATTATACCTATCAGCATGTGTGTGTGAGTATATATATATATATATATATATATATATATATATATATATATATATATATATATATAGTCATCGACAAACACCATGTTTTGACATTTCATGTCTCTTCAGTGTGGCTAGATATTAATAGGCAACCTACAGCCGGTATGGAAACCTGATTGATTCATCATCAGTCAGGCTGCTTAACCACTTGGCCATTGTCACCTACAAAATGGAAGTAGGATTTTTTAACTGATAAATACACACATCTGTATATATGTAAAGGCCACCTAAGAGTGCTCCATCCCTTTTATAGGAGAGTGTTGCCTTTTTAAGCTTAGTTGACAGTGTCAGTGAAATCCCCTCCAAAATGCTCAACCTACTGTGGGATGGGGAGCATTATATATATATATATATATATATATATATATATATATATAATATTAAGGTGTATATAGAAATAACCTACTAAAGTTTCACCATAAGGATCTTCAGGGTTAATTTCAATGAATTAATCAAGATATTGATTAATTACAGGCAATTGTGCAAATGAAAAATTTGCATTATTCATTTCTGCAATTGCCTGTAATTAATCAATGTCTTGATTAATTCATTGAAATTAACCCTGAAGATCCTTATGGTGAAACTTGAGTAGGTTATTTCTATATACACCTTAATACTAAATCCGCTCTACTAACATATTGAGCACTTTATATTTGTTATAACACTGACTTATTCGGTTAATACTTGTATCAACCATCAATATTGTGATTGACTCAATATTTTATTCCCCGGTAAGTCATCTTCTTTATCATATATATATATATATATATATAATACTCCTCATCTCTCTCTCTCTCTCTCTCTCTCTCTCTCTCTCTCTCATATATATATATATATATATATATTATATATATAAAACATAGCAGTTGTAATAACTGAGAAGATCACTACAATATATCACATCTACTTGTGTAGATATCATTTACAGGTCTAGTATTAACAAGACTACTCATGAACCTGCTTGGTTACTCCATTGTAACATCAGTCCATGATGATATCAATGCTTTTATTTGAAAAGGAGTAAAAAAACCCAAAAAAACCAAAACAAACCCTGTGTCCCTATTTGAGAGTAAGATTATATACAATTAAAAAAAAAAATAAGGACTATTAAAGTCCTTATTTAAAAAAATATATAATCATCTAAATAATAAATTATTCATCATCATCATCATGTCACGCTAGCAGCACGGATATCCATGACAATCTCTCGCCAACTGTCCTTATCATTCATTGCCCCTGGGAGGTTCTCTGTGCAGCATCCTGTATCTGTTATGGCTTCCGCAGAAGAATGTCACTTATGAGTTCATCCATGCTTCTCCAGCAGTGCCCAGCATGTTTTGTTGGCCTTACACAAATTATTTGTGTTATATGGGGCAGGTGGCTATACAGCTGTTTTCTTGTGGGGTATTTTTTTTCCACATCTTGTTTAAGATTGTGCGCAGCATTCTTGTGCAGCTCCCATCTAGGTCATTCTCCAGGCGCTTCGTTAGGGTCTTTAAACAGATTGTCAGTGATATGGAAATCCGATCCCATTGATAAGTTAAAGAGAAAATTCTTCTAAGCCGTAGTTGTATCAATACTACTGTATGGCTGTAAATTATCCATAACTGATCTTTATTACTGAGTCATTGATTTCACAATATCTAAAAAGCATTGGTTTTATAAACATTACAATGTCGGAATGTCATCTTTCTTTTAATTTTTAATGTGAACTTTTCCTTTGCATTCATATGTATAAAGAAAAAGAAGCTTGTTTTATTGTATGTCCCAGGTTGGCTTGTAAAAGCAACATTGCTTGAAAGCAACACTCCCATGAGCCTTCATGTATGTTCAGCTTTAGAAAAATATAACTTTTAAAAGTAAAATTCAAACTTACATGAAATAATTTCTAACTTTATTTCAGTAAACATTTTTAACTTTTTAGCCTTCTTGACTCTAAGTTTTATTTACAAAACTATTTCGTTGTACCTGTTTTGATAGATAAATTTAATAAAAAATGAAAAGAAAGTATGATTGCTGTTATTTCATGATAGTTTGTTATTTTTTAATGTCTGTACATGACAAAATAATTTTATTCCTATGCTTTTTAGCATCACATGATCAACATTTAAAATGTCAGAAATCATAAAAATGAATTAAGAAAAAAAATGTCCTTGCCTAAGATCTGTCAAAAAATGTCAAGAAAAGAAGGAATTAAAAACAAGAAAAGAAAAATAGAAAACCAAATGTTAGATTTTTACTTTAATAATATTTTTTTGAAGAAGAAAAACAACAAAACAAAGCAAATTGCCTTTTAAAATGTATTACTGTAAACAAGTAAATCTTTTGGTTATGACAAAAGAAAAGAAGTAAAGAAACTGAGAAACAAAGATAAAAATGTATCTTCTCTATCTATAGACTGATCTATGGAACAAACATTCAGTAATGATTTTGCACTGACATGCCTGCTGGTCTTTTAGGCAATTCTTCTCTTCATACTATGAATTTGTGATGATGAATGTGATATGTGTCTTCTGTCATTTTTTAATGATTCATTATGATCAGGTTGTGCTAGCAGCATAACTATCCACAACTCTCTCTCTCTTCAACTGTCATCCACTTGTATAGCCACTGTATAGCCACTTGCTCCCCATCACACAAACCATCCGAGTAAGATAAACAAGACATGTTGGACACTACTGGAGAAGTGAGGATAGACACATAAGTGATGTTCTGTATATTTATATTGGATCCTTTCCGTCCACTAATGACAATGGCGTAGTGTTCAAAATAGAAATAAATTTTTTATCTGCATCTGCGCAAGTGACTCTGCAGGCCAATTCTTGAGTGACAGTCTTTGGTGCACTGAATGCTCACAAACTGTGATACTTTCTGGGGCTGCTGGCTTTTCTGTGATGTTCTGTATATACCTACATATGGACACACAAGTGTAGGTCAACCAGCAAATACTTACATCAATCAGCTCTGCACGGATTCTGGATGCAGCGTGGAGGACCTCCCAGGGGTGATGACTGATAGGGATAGTTGAAAAGAGAGAGAGAGAGAGAGAGAGAGAGAGAGAGAGAGAGAGAGAGAGAGAGAGAGAGAGAGTCAGTCCTGGATATCCGTGCTGCCAGCATGACCCCATGATGATGATTCTCTCAAGTTGTTTTTTTTATGTTAGCTTTGTTTTATCACTGATTTGTTTTTGTTTTTTAATGGATTCTAATTTTCTTTTTCTTTTCAAAGAGATAATTTAGTTAGACGTCATCTTATTATTAATAATGGAGATTTGGTCTCAATTTGTCTGTAACTGAAACTACGTCACTGCTTACATTACATTACACAAAATTGTTGAATATAGGATAAAGAAAAACCTTTTTTGAATTAATTTGAATTTAACTGTGAGAAACTTGATTTTACTAGAAAGAAAACATATTTATTGGAATTTTGACTGCAAAACTATTTCTAACGTCTATTATTAAAAAGATATAAGATTTCAAAGGTCTGTTTACATTTTTTTATGAAAGAGCATGGCAAAAAATCCTTTTACCTACATTTTGGACCTCAATAAAATCGAGATAAAATTTTCCTAAAATAATTTTTTTTAACACCAAAATTAAAATATTTGTTCAATTTTAATAAAATTTTGCAGAATTATGTAAAATTTAGTGTATTTAAAAAAAGCAAAAAAAAAAAAACATTGTTGTCTGTCGATAAACAAAACAAACTCCCACCCTCTTAGGCAATATCTTTCAAAAATAAATTTTTGTTTTGCTAGTTTTATTAATTAACAATGAAAATTATTTCACTGTGATATGGTCTTTTTCAAACTTCAAGTAAAAAGATTATTAGTTCTATGTGGGTGTGAGATATCATCTGAAATTGTTGGTTTTCTTATTCATCTGTTGTTAAATTAATAGAAACTTCTGGTTCAGAAGGGTTGAACATTATTTTGTTATAAAGTACACAAGGTGATGTCTTATGCAAAAATCTTCTAAATGCTTTACTTACCTTTCGTTACTGTCTTTTGTGAATGTCAAAAACAATGTAAATGTTCTATGCGGAAACAAATTTGCCAATCCGCAACTTATTATCTAGTTCAACAGATCACTAATTCTTTCAGAGCAACAGAATAATTTGCTGTATGAAACAATTCTGATTTGTCTTCCTTAGTTGAGAAAATACTTACGACCACAACCGATTCATGATTTGCTTGTTATTACACAGTGCAAAAGGGATTTGTATGTGAAATATTTCAGCATTCTTAAGGGACATTTTTTATTACCTCTGTTAAGCTGGGCTTTGTTTAATGTCTTCATCTCAGGTTTTCCTTCATTTTAAGTGTCATTGCTTGATAGCTTGCTGACATAAAAGTCTTTTAGATATATTTTCACCTACGTCTTTTGAACTGTGAACTGGACTTATCCAAATCCTTTTGTCTATATAAACCTTTAGAGTTGCTGAAAAAGAAGAATGATAATGATGGTTAATGTTATTAATTAATTTTTAATGAATAGGAATGAACACAGTTTATATATTGATAAAGTCATATTCAAAGTTATGGTTTAATTATAGAATTATAGTAGATTGAATAGAATCATCAAATTAATAGTTCCCATTTGTCTATTATACAAAATTCTCCACTATTGACAAGGCTTAGTATATGCTGACTGTATACCCTGAAGTGGGTAAGATTCTTTTTGCTTAAAGTGGTGGCCTGCATCTAATGGTGAGGCTCCAGCTCTGGTGAATGTGGAGTACTCCTTCATTACCATTACTCCCAGGTCCACTCTGACCTAGTGTGGTAGTGCCTGTTAGGGTCCAATCTATGAGTCAAGTAAATATATTTAAAAATAATTCATATTAGATAAGACTGTGTGCCTCCACCTAAAAAAAACTCTTAAAAAAACTACACAAAAAGTGTAAATAATAATGTACAATGAATATGATTCCCTAAAGTCTAGGCATAAAATAACCCTACAGGTTGACATGCCATTAAAATCAATCAATCAATCTATCATACAAAATAGAAGTAGCAGTCATTTTCTATGTAAAATAAAGATTTGTAATAAGATAAGATTTGTTTCTCATCTTCTTCTCAAATGATTGAAAGAAGCTTAAATTATATTTTGAAATTTATTCAACTTTGCTTACTCTATGACACTGGTTTATGATATCTACAGTTCTGAAAGTGGTCACCCATCTAAATAGATCTGGGGAATGTTGGGTACCTTTTCATTGCCATCACTCCCATGTTCACTTTGACTTTGAGTGGTACTCCCATTTATGAGTCAAATAGATTTGTTTAAAAATAATTCTTTATTTCTTTCTATTTTTACTGCATGTTTAAATATTTATTTCATTTAATGTGGATAAAAGAAAATAACCAACAAATGTTAAATACCTTGACTTACGAGTTTTTTGTGTTAGGAGATGTCACTTTGTTAATTTTTTGCTTTGTGTTTTGAGCTAAAATTTCATGTACGAGTGAGCTTCAGATATGCTTATGTTAATAAGTTTATTAAAAACATTTAAGTTTCCATTAAAAAATATTACTACACATAATTCATTACATTCTATTTTATTATGTTTTCATACATTGCTGTGCTATTTTTATTATTTAAAAAAAATGTAACAAAGAAAAAAAATTAGGGTGTTTTTTTTTGGTGGAGAAGCCTGGAGCAGATTAATGGCATTTCAGTTTATTTCCATGAGGAAAATTGATTTTATATATGAAGAGATAGTATTACGAGCAGAACAGATTAAACTCGCAAGTCAATGTACCGCTGTATATTCTTTTGAGTATTTTAACATAAGTAACATTTCTGCTTATTAATTAGAACATTAATATTATTACTATAAAGAACTAAGAGGGTTACAAACACAAATGTCTACTATTAGAGCATTAAACCAAAACTTATTGTTTTAATTAAAGAAATTATATTTGAATTAGAACATTTGCTCAAATTAGAATGTCTGGAGTCTCCATTCTGTATACTTCCAAGTTTGTCATTTCTTTATAAGTTAAAGTAGATTGTTGTGCTATTTCCACATGTCGTCTTTAGACAATAATTTGAGAGACAGAATTACATTGTTTCTTTTCATAGAGAGAGAATTGTTAGATATATTGAAAGCCTACCTTTAGGTTTGAGGATAAACAGAGAAAAGTTTTGTTTTTAGACCCAAAATACACACATATATTATGTGCTATATTTTTGAGTATCTTCATAGTAAACCACCAGGGACATTTGTAACTGTCCAATAAAACTGATAGACCATTACAAGCAGACACGAAGCTGAACAGGTTGACAAGACAATTTAGAGAGGCAATTACCAATCCTCTTCTTTTAAAAAAATACTTTTGAATGTGTGCACAAGCCACAAAACTTCTAAAACTGTTGATTATATGAAGGGGGGGGGGGAGGAAAGAATGATTTTACTCATGAAAAAAACCCAAAATAAAACATGTTCACACAATTTAACCTCCCACCACTTTTTTGTTTGAAACATGCACACACACACACACACACACACACACACACACACACGACAAGAATGATTTTCCTTTTAATATAAATGCATCAGTTTTTATTACTCAGGGAAGATATTTTGTTTCTGTCTCTAATTTTGTTCTGATATGATTATATCTATTTATCTCAGATTAATCTTATTTATCAATCTCTTTGGAAACAATTTCTTTTATAGATATTTCTATATATTTTACTTATTTTTATCTGATGATATATCTTAAGTTATTTTTTAGTCTCTTTATCTCTCTCTCTCTCTCTCTCTATCTATCTATATCTATCTCTATATATATATATATAAAGGAACTCTTGTCTCCTTTAGTTGTTTTTACTGAATAATAAAAATGAGCTTGCTTATTCTAAAATGTTTGTCATTAAGTAATTATGTGGATGAATGTATCCCTTCGACCACCAATATTGTTGCTGTGTATATGCACACACACACACACACACATATTTCAGTTTGTTCTTTTCCATTAATCTCACTGAGAAATTCTCATATTCCAATTTTATTGGATGCAACAATGACACTTTTCTTTACTATGAAAATCATTTCTCATAAGTAATATCTCCAATATACATTTAAGTAATGTCTTTTTAATCATCATTTTGAAGGTACAACATTTAATTTTAACTTTGTATCAGATATGGAGGCACTTATGATTATCATTGTAAGAAGTGGACTCAGTTACCTGAGTTCAAATCTTGAACAAGGCTGTTTGCATTTCACATATGCTAATACTTTTGGGAAAGGCATGAATCAACTATTCTTTCACCAGGTATGGGTAAATAGTAGGGCAGACTGGCTTCTTTAATGTTGGTATGGCAGCCGGTCTAGGAAAAGGAAAACTCTGAATTCAAAACATTTGTAGACCTGGTGAGAGATGGGCTCTGCTAGGCTATTTATGCCCAAGACTACAAAAAAAAAAAGAGGTTACGAGGTGTTTCTTGTTATGTCAGATTTTAATCTGTGATTATATAAAGGTGGACCAATAAGTCTGTAGCTGGATACAGTCATTAGTTGAATTTTGATCTGAAATGTTTCATTGTATAATGTATGAATATGTGACCTTAGTTTAGGTGGATTTTCAAGGAAGGAGATTATGTTGAAAAAAAAAAAGTCCATAGCCTACTGATAAAAAAATGTATATATTTTACTCAACAAAAATATACATTTTTTTTATCATTAAGCTATGGACTTATTGATGTACCTTGAATAAACTATAAATCATTTTTGTTTCAAAAGTGACTAAAATTTCTCAGTTTTGTATTGTTAGGGCTTATCAATATGAGCAATGTTTTATACATATCTACTATTAGTCTTTAGCTGTGCCAATCGAGTTATGTGTATGTGTGTCACAATTCATACTTATATATGCCTGTGTATAACTTTTAAGTCTTTTTTTGTCTATTTATAGATAAAAGTCAGTTGGGACTGTTAGTATCCTATTATCAGATCAATTGAGTAACAAAGAAAAAAAAAAAACTTATCCTTGATGTTGTTCTGTGTTCTCGGTACTTATACTTTTCTGATTGATTCTTCCATTGGCCATTTTGTAAAAAATAAACAAGAAAAGAAGAAAATAAAAGGAAGAATTTTGTATATTTTGCTGCCAATTTAAAACCTGGAAGCCTGCCTAACCTAATAAAATCATCTCAAGGCAACTATCACCAATAAAAGCAAGGTTGAGATTTAAAAAAAAAAAAAAATATTGGGCAAAGGTGGAATGATTGGGTAGTTGAACTTTGTGCTCTTCTGAACTCTTCCCCATATCTTCCTCTTCTATCTGCATGACTTTTTTTTTCTTCTTCCTCTCAGCTTGTATCTAAAAATCTATCCTAAAGTTTATTTGCATTTTTTAAAGATAAAGATGAAGAAGAGCAATTGAATAAAGAGTAATCATTAAAGTTAGAGTCAAAAACTCATTGATCATTGGAAGGTTGAAACAATTTTAAATGTTACTGCATTCTTCTAATCTCTGTGAACATTTTAATTTGCACCCCCCTCCCACATATCTTTTTCATTATAAACTTTTTTTAAAAGTATTTTTTCTTTCTGATGACAACCCTTTAAGAATCAAATAAAACACTTGTTTGCAGGGAACATGACTGGTGAACACACTTTGTTTAAGTGTAATCTGTAATTATAATTACTAGCAAAATAAAAAAACGCCCTCCGGATGATGTAAAAATTGATTTTTGAAACATATTGCCTGAGGGGTAGGAATTAAAAATTCAATGTCAGCGAGTTTGTACCTAAGTAAGTAAAATCATCAAATTCATTAAAGGATTAAAAAATAAAACAATTTGAAATGTAAACTTTAAATATGTATTAAAAGAAAACAAACTATATATATAATATATAATACCAGTCATGTATTTATTAAAACTGGTTTTAAAAAACAATGAGGACTCTCTAATGTTGCATGTTCAAATTTTGAGTGTATTTATTCTATGTTATGACGATTTTGGGTAATGTGACGTAAGCAGTGACATAGTTTTTGTTACAGACAAAAATCGGAAGCGATTCTCCATTATTAATAGATTTTTACTCCTTATGAGTTTTCACATGAGTCTGGGTGGTAGCAAGTCACTTCAGGTCCTCCAGGACTCTTCTCAGTATCCTGATTTCAGTAGTGCTGTGGTCTGGATGGTTTCAATTCTTCCACTAATCTCCAGTTCATCGAGTCTCTTATCCAGGTTTTTGGAGATTATTTCAAGGGCCCCAATTACGATCAGTATCATTGTTAATTTCATGTTGCACAGCCAGCCCTGTAATCTGGGGCTTTAGAATACACCAACTGTACCTCTGCAGAAGGGTAAGGACCCCCCCCACCAAACGAGGCCCCTTATTGGCCATAGGTGTTGACCCATGATGCTTAAGGATGGAATTCTGGTGGCTGAGCAGTCCATGACATGCAACACTTCACTTTGTCAGAGAGGCCCCCTCTGATCAATTGGCTAGTCATGTCAAGCCCTAGCACCTATATGATTGTCCCAACCCTATTGCCCTTATGGCAAGCCCCAACCCTTTTTATCACATAGGTGCTAGAAGTAGTGGCTGAGGGTCATGTATTGGACATGACTCTGATGGTGAGTTTCCAGCTCTGGGGGAATGTGGAACACCCCCTTTATCACCATTACCCCCAGGGTCCCATCTATGTGTTAAATAGAATAATGTGTTTAAAACTAATCGAGTACCCATAAAGAATGAATAAAACAAAAACATTTTTGGCATAAAATGACCCAACAAGGGTTGACATGCTGTAAAACCCAAACAACCAACAAATTATGTCCCACAGTCTTTTCAGCTATCTTGCAAGGTTTCGGGTATTTGTCCAGTTTTTTGCCTTTTGTCATTTTCACTCTTTGGTCTGTTGGCACAGGAAAATCAAATATATGGCCAGTTCTTTTCTTCTTGTTAATCAAAACTTGATTTATTATTATCATCATCATCAACTCCTGTGGGATGAAGTTGGAATAATAGACAGAAAGAGAACAGCATTGGGAAATAAGGCAAGTGATTGAATCAGCACAGATTAGGCTATAATAACCTCCTTAGTTGACCGAACATAGACATGAGTGTTATATGGTAGCCATTAACCCCTTACCTACAGATCCCGAGTATACTCACTTTACACATTGGTGAAAATTTTTTGTCAAATTGGTCTGCTGTATTTGTCTTCATTGAAACCACCATTCTATTATTCATAATTTGAAGTATGTTGTTTTTTATTTTCTGGTATGTTTTTCACACACACACACACACACACACACATGTTGGAAAGATAAATGGAAAAATATATATATATTTGTATGGATGAAATTTATTATATGCTGACATGTGTTTCGGTTGGAATTTATTTAGATATATAACATTCTATTTAAAATTATCTTAAAAGTTAAATGAAATAATAATAGAAAACCATATGTAAACTGGTTGTCTTCTTCAGAGCAGAATGTTTTGATTTTTAAAAGAAAAATGGGCGATTCATAGGAAAATTTGAAACTGATCATGTCGTAAAATGTAATTTTTTAAAAACTCAAAAGTGTTTTCTGGTTTGAAAATTAATATGGAAATATTTTTAACTGTTTATGTTCTGAACTTTGAAAAGAAATATATGTAAATACACACACACACAAACACATATAATATATATATATATATATACACAGATATACTGATAGGTACACGTCCTGTGTCCCTGATGCATAAAAATCTAAAAGGATGCAGTAAAATTGTATCCATGTGTCCCAGTGTTTTTTTCTTTTTTCTCACCATTTCAAGCTAACTGTAAATTTCAATAGTTTCTTAGAAATTAATTACATAGGATAGGTTACTAGTTAGTAGTTAGACGGCTTTAGCTGTTTCCCTAGATCATGAATAAAAATCTTACAATTTATTAAGAAACTTTGAGACTCATCAAATTTTCCGGGGGCTCATTCAAAACAAATATATGTGTCCCAGGACATGCTAAATCAAAAAGCTATCAGTATCACTGTATAAGGGCCGGGTTAGCTCAGTCGGTAGAGCGTTCGGCTAGAAACCACAAGGTTCCTAGTTCGATACTGGCCCTCGCCAACTCAGCGTATGAGTAGCACATGGATCTGTGCGGTAAAGTAAGGAGCTGATGGTAGGTGTGGCGCTCCACCTGAGACACAAAAACAATCTCCTTAGTCTAGTGCTAGTGAAAAGGGGATAGACTCCCACACTGATTGGTTGATACCGACTTTGGACCACCCTGACGACTTACTTTTACTTATATATATATAATTTTATATTTTATGGTGCTATTACTGTATATTATATCTCTTGTTTCTTGTTCTGTTGTTACATTTCTTTCTCTGCATCTTCTTCTTTATCTAACATGTATGTGTTTTTCTAATTTCTAAATTGCAAGCCAAACTTTTCACACTATCACTGACTGACCAGTGATTGCAAGCAAAGAAAAAGTTCATCTTTGGCCCAGAATAGTCAGTTGCTTTCTTGCCTCAGACATCCAGCCTCTGGCATTTTTTTCTTCTCTCCTCACACTGATAGAAACTTTCTCTTTCTAATTTTACGTAGCACAGTAAATGTTTTCTCACTGTTGGCACATATCTTTGCAGCTGTGGAAGATGACTTGATTAGTTTTGGAATTTTCAGCTTTATTTGCCAGTTGTCTGGATGGCTGCGAGGAATTACTTGGCCAGTGTCAGCCTTGTGCTTTATTGTCTGTTGCTGTAATGGATAGGCTTGACCATACGACTTGTAAACAATTTTCCACTCAAACTTTATGATGGAAACTTTCCTGCTTTATCCAACCACACAATCATTCTCATTCCTTTTGACTTCTACCTTTTTTTCCAGTTGAAAAGAAATCTCTAGTTATCTTTATTATATTGTTTCTACTAAATTGAGTCAAAAGTTTTGCAATATTTTAGTCAACTTCAGATGGAAGAAAAGATGGTCAGCCACACTGCCTCCGTTCCTGTCTGCGTGTGGGGTCTATTTATCTATCTACTTGCAAACCCTCATTTAATATTTTCCATTTATTTTTCAAACTACTCTATTTCCCTACTTTTGTAATGCAACAAATTTGGCAGCTTTTTGCTGAGGTTGTGAAGGTGAAGAACCACACTGGACTGGGAGATCCTGAGATTGCCTGATACTCTGCTGGATTTGCTTCTATGGCTTGGAACATGGCCTTGGAATCCATGGTTTACTCCTATCTGACCTTGCCTGATCGTTGAAGTTCATACCACGTGAATTGAACCATTTGATTATTGTACTGTGATCTTTTTTTTTCCAGTTTAAAAGGAATCTATAGTTGTCTTTAATATTTTGCTTCTACTAGGATGAGTAAAAAGTTTTGCAATATTTTGGTAAAGTGAAGCACAATTTGTTACATAGTCATGGTACCAAGTCAGGAGTTGTAGGGTCACATCAACATTTTGTGGGCATGGTGTTGAATTGATGTTACTGCTTTTACTCTGGGTCAAATCCTCGCTGCTAGCTGGGGGTGTGTGTATGTGTGTCTAAGTTCATCTTGTTCAGCTTCTTCTCAACCTCAAACTCGGATTGCTTATATCGCATTCTTTCTAGGCCAAGAACATGCACTTTCATGTTGCTTTGCCTCCTTTTGGTCAAATGCCTCTGTCTACATAACCATTCTTTCTTCTGGTCAGAACACTTACACATTTTCTTCACACTCAGTCACTCATATTGTTTCTCTTCCTTTTCTGAATCTATTGTTTACTTAAGTTAACTTAAAAATCCTCAGATCTAATCTAATCCTCTTTTGTCAACTTCAGATGGAACAATGATCAGCCACACTTAATTCTTATCTGTGTGTGGGGTCTATTTATCCATCTCACAGATTCATTATTACAGAATTGTGAGTTGGATCCTTGCAGGATTCCCCATTAAAATCCCTACGTAAAAAAAACCCCATTAATCCAGCCTGGTGGGATGTCAGGAAAAAAAGTGCACTGACACTCTGAAAAGAAAAATCAGTGTCTCCTATTTAAAATATTAAATGCAAAAACGATCCATGCTGTTACTATTTAAATTTTATTTTTTAATTATCTTCATGAATGTAAATTAAATCTTCATTATTTTTGCTCAAAAAGCAAGATCTGGTGATAGTGAATGTGCATATATATTTTATTGTGGTTAATTGTTTTATTTTCGTAGTTTCCTCCAGACATACATACACACAACTGCCCTTTATATATATATATATATATATATATATATATATAGAGAGAGAGAGAGATGTTGATGATCCCTGTAATTTAATTTCTTGAGTGCTAAAATCCATGAAAAGAAAATATAAAGAAAAATAAAGCCCACCTCTGATAGTGTTGTGGTAAATCATTGCACTAGTGTCACCAAAGAAATGGAAAATAAAAGTTTTATTCTCTATGACGTATCAAGAGTAACATTTTTCCAAGGAAAATTTCTTATTAAAGAATGGTTGGTGTGTTGTTTTGTTTTACAGCATATCAACTTTTTTCAGGTCATCTAATGCCGAAACATTGTCATTTTGATATTCAGTTTTTTTACAGTACCTGCTGTTACTTAAATAATCACCCATCTAAATTTATTAAAGAATGAAAGTTATACATAACACCACATATGAAAAACAATTGCTATGATGAGAAGTTGATAAAACTGATATCTCTCTTCTTTTGGAAATTGTGTCTAAACCATTTCTCAATAAGAATTTGCAAATTCTCTCCACTTCTGTATAGTTTAGGGTCGATTTGAATATTGTGGTGAAAAATACTACAAATGCATTAAAAAGAAAAAAAAGTGTGGAAATTCTAAAAGATCACAATCTAAGAATCTGCTTTATCCTGCCCAAGTAAAAGAAACTGAATTAAAAGATGGAATATTCCCATTGGTATGAAATAATTGGATATTTATTGATGTGAGTGGAATCAGATATCTTCCTTCGATATCTTATTATGACTATGAAATGTGTGCATAATATAGTTTAAAAACATTATTGACTTAATACTGATAATACTAGAGTCAAAAGTTTTGCAATATTTTGGTATCTACTAGTTTGTGGCATGTATTTCACAGGACTAAAGCAATTTATGCCATGGAAGGTACCTGCTGTGGTTGATAGTATTGGTGTAGTTGGTGTACTGACATAATGTGCAGATCACCGAAGTTATGCAGTGATGAACCTGTTCAATATTTAATTGGTTGACCACTTAAGCTACAGCAAGTGCTGTAAGTAACCTGAGTCCTTTGTTTATCAAAAATGACTCGATTTGGCATTAAATGACTCAAAAAGGGTTGATAGGCTGTAAAACAAATGTTGTGAAGTGGGTCCAAACTTACCTAACTCTAAGCATCCTTGATGCTTAATTTGTACTGTCTTGTCTGCCCTCTGTTGTTCCATTGCCATGCATGGGTGGGGTGGGTCGTTTTATGACCCTCAGTAATTTGTGGTGAGTCGAAGCCAGACTTTGTGTGTGGCGAGTCAAATGCCAGACTTTGTGTTTGTGGCGAGTCAAATGCCAGACTTGTGTTTGTGGCGAGTCAAACGCCAGACTTTGTGTTTGTGGCGAGTCAAACGCCAGACTTTGTGTTTGTGGCGAGTCAAACGCCAGACTTTGTGTTTGTGGCGAGTCAAACGCCTGACTTTGTGCGTTTATAATATCTGCATGTATATTCTGTAAATCAAAGTTTTTCCATTGCACTTTGGACTACTTTTAAATACAAGCTATTTATTAGATTAAGCATCAAGGACGCTTGAAGTCAGGTAAGTTTGGACCCACTTCACTACAACAAAACAACCAAACATATTGTGCATTGATCGCACTACAATAACCAGATAGTTCAATAAATTTTTATGCAATATCTGAGATTTTGAAGAAAATCAATAAAAAAAAATTGTTTGGGTTGTATTTATTTCTGGTCTGTACTCTATACAATGATCTTTTAACTCATCCAGAATTTGAACATGGGTTGTCAAGTCTATTTCCTATGATGATAACCATGGTAATGTTTATTGTCATAGGAAAGTAAATCAGCAACCTGAGTTCACATCCTGGATGAGGCTGTTTGTATTCCACTTCATGCTAATGCTCTTAGGAAAAGTATGAATCCATCTCTTCTTTCAGCTATAGGTAAATAGTTGGGCAGACTGGGTTCTTTAGACTTGGTTAGGCGACCAGTCTAGGAGAAGGAAAATTAATTAAAACCAGCATTACTCCACTTAAAAATTGACCTTGTTTTACATCCTATATTTACCCATGCATTTATGGAGGCATGTGGTATAATGGTTAGACTGCCCTGTCTGCTGGGGCGTTAGAATGCACCAACTGCACCTCTGCAGAGGGGTAAGACTCCCCCAATGGGGCCACCTGTTGGCTGTGGGTGGCGACCCGTGATGCTTAAGGATAGAACCCGGGTGGATGAGCAGTTCATGACCTGCAATACTCCACTTTGGCCCTATCTCGGGCTAGACGGGCAGTTGGAGAGGCACCCTCCGATCAATCGGCTGGTTATGTCAAGCTCTAGCACCTATATGATTTTCCCAACCCTATTGCCCTTATGGGAAGCCCCAACCCCTTTTTATCATATGGTTGCTAGAAGGCGGTGACTGAGGGTCTACATGTCCTGGGAATGATGTTAAACTCTATCTGATAGTGAGGTTCCAGTTTTGGACGTTTGGCGAATGTGGAGCACCTCTTCATCACCATTGCTCCCTGGTCCACTCTGACCCGGAGTGGTAGTACCTGTTAGGGTCCCATCTATGGGTTAAATAGAAAAACATGAGTTTCTAAACAAAATTGTATTATGCATTAAGAATGAATTTATTTCACAACTTTGTCGGCATTAAATAACCCACCGAGGTTGATATGCCATAAAACAAAACAAACCAAATCATAATGGTTAAAGTTGTAGAAAATGGATTCATTGACTAGATTTAAAATCCTGTACAAAACTGTTTGCATTTTCACATGTATTTTCTAATACCCTTAGGAAAGGTATGCATCCAACTATACTCCTTCCAACTATGGGTAAATAGTAGGGCAGACTAGACTCTTCAACTTTGGTTAGGCAACCTGTCTAGGAGAAGGAAAACTCTGAATTAAAACCTGTTAAACTCCGCTTAAGAAATTGACCTTGTATTGCATCCTGCTCGTGTGGAGGGATTGATATATATATATATATATATATATATATATATATATTTACCCATGCATTCTATCTTTGTGGTAATGAATTGTTTTAATATGTTTACCTAGAACAGTTTTGATAATGTAGTCATTCAAATCAATTTAATCATATTCCATGGTTTAGATAGCTAAATATTTCTGACTAGTGCTAGAGATTAAGGTTCAAATCCAGATAAAAGCTAAGATTTTAAATATTGATTTTCTAAGTAGGCGAATTCCCATTACATGCAAGATGGGCATAACAATGTCTTCTTACCCCCCTCTATTTGGCCTTGTGCCATACGAAGCAAAATTTGATAAATATGAACTTTTAAATGAGCTGCCTACAGACAAGCCATGTGATTTATAGTGTTGCCAACTAGTGATAAATAGTTTCCATTTTTTTTCATAACAAAAATGAACAGACAAACATATCAAGATGAAATAGATTGATTTTGGAAAGAAAAAAAAATTGTTTGTTTTTATCTGTAATTTTTAGAATAAAATGTAAAATGCTCAGTGTTGATTTTCACTTTGGATCAATGTTAAATATTTTCTGTCACTTCAGTGAAAATATATTTTAGCAAATTAAAATTTCTTTTCTTTCATTTAATCTAAAAAAAACAAAGAAAAATTTTTTACAATGAGAAATTAAACAGAAAATATTTTTTAAATAAAGTATTTTATGTAGTTATATCAAATTCTGAAGACTTTATTTTTAGGCAAAAAACATTGGCATTGATTTAGAATTATAGAGGTGGTATGTGGTGTAATGGTTATTGTTGTAGGAAATGGACTCAACGTAACCATGTTCAAATCCTGGATGAGGCTGTTTGTATTTTACTTAGCACTAATACCCTTGGGAAAGATATGAATCCAATTATTCTCCCTTCAACTAAGCTAAGTCTAGGGAATAACTATAATTATAAAATTATGAAACTGTTTTTAATACTAGCACAAAATATTGATACATTCATAATATATTTGTAAGATTAAAATTCAAACCAAACTGTAAAAATTAGGAACAACTCCAAAATAAATTCCATAAATTAAGGATTTCATGACCCTAAATCAAGGGTTAGTCTATACGCAGGAACAATTTATGAATACACATATACTACCACTGGCAAAAATTATGGAATTAGCACACTTAGAGATGTTCACTTAATATTTTTTCAGCGGTAAATAAACTGATAACAGTTAAGATGTAAAACATTTTTATTTGATAGCTGAAGATTCTGGCTTCATAAAATATTCCTTAAACAAAATAGATTAAATTATCTAAATTAATGGTATAATTTCTTTCCAAGCTATGCAGAGGAAAATACGGAATAACCCAATGTTGAGGAAAAAATATGGAATTTATTGACCAAAAAAAAATTAGAATTAATCTAGTTTGTTTAAGATATATTTTATGAAGCTAGAATATTCAGCTATTAAATGAAGAATGTTTTGCATCTTATTCATTATTAGTTTATCTTCATTTCCTGGGAATTATGTTAAACTCTATCTGATGGTGAGGTTCCAGTTCTGGAGGTTTGGGGAATGCAGAGCACCCCTTAATCACCATCACTCCCAGGTCCACTCTGACCCAAAGTGGTAATACCTGTTAGGGTACCATCTGTGGGTTAAATAGAAAAAAGTGTTTATAAAAAAAAATGAGTATCTATTAAGAATGATTTTTTTCAAAACTTTGTTGGCATTAAATGACCCACCGAGGTTGATATGCCGTAAAACAAAACAAACAAACAAAGAGACTAACAAATAATAAAAGATATATAATCAAGTCATGCTGAGAGCACTGCTAGATCATATAAGTCTAGTAGTGATGACCCTACTCAGAACCTTAACAACAGTGGGTAATGTAAACAACCTTAGGCCTGTGTATGAGACTATGCTAAAACTTTGTAAATAACAAGGAAATTGGTTTTAATACTGGCATAGAATATTTATATCCAATTCAGTTCTGATCTGGTTCTATATGATTTGAGTGAGGAAATAAACTGTATTATTAAAGTGAGTAGTGAACATAGGTGCATATATTTGAAAGATCAATCAGTTGAAAGCAATAAAGAAATAAGAAAGTAATATCATTTTAACAGTTAATAGTGATGATAACTATTTAAAGTACTGAATTATTACATTTATATCATTCATTCACAAAAAGATCTGATATATATATAATCACCCACCAATTAAGAGACTCAGAAAATGCATATAAAATGAAGTTAATATTCTTTTCATGTTCAGAATCTTCTTGGTGCATATCTGTAAACTCAGACCTCAAACTTATATATAAGTATAATAAGACACATATCTAGAAGATTACCCCCCCCCCCAAAAAAAAAAAAATTCGTACTCAGATCATATGTCTTTTCACTTTGTACTGAACAGCTTTCACCAAGTACCATTGATCAAAGTGTGTCATGCAGTTATCAAGGTCTTTTTTTTTTTTTTTAAATCTCTTGGACACTGGTATTTTGATATTAGTGTTTTCAAACTAAGCTTACCTAATGTGCCTATATGAATACACACATTTATATTTGCATGAATATATATATATATACATAAATTTACTTTTTTATCTATATGAATTATATATATATGTATGTATGTATATATATATGTTATTACCTTTGTGCATATTGATGCCTATATGTATGTAGATTTAAATATCAGATATATACATGTGTTTGCTATATATATATATATATATATATAGATAGATAGATAGATAGATAGAGAGAGAGAGAGAATAAATGAATAGAGTATGAAGATATATATGCAAGCATTTATAGATTATGCACACACATGCATGAATATGTATGTATGTATGTGTGTATGTATATCCTATAGATTGGCTGGGAATGGTTCTAATTTTCATGCTACTTGTAATTATACTTTCAAAGAAACACATTTTCAGCAGCTTTCTCTTTGAGACATTCCAATTCTTTTGAGGTGTCTATATTCAGGCATTTTTCAGTAGTTCTTCTTGAAACATTACATCCATTGCCTTCCAGACTGCCAAAGTTTATTTTTTCCCAACACACACACACACACACACACACACACACACACACACACATGTGTAATGTAGTCTAATAAATATGCTTTTGACTTTTGCATTCTATTTAATAATGAAAACCTGGTGCATCAGCATTAGAATTGCAAATAAGTAAAGTTGCCTAATGCAAGTTTATATTGATGCTTTTTACAAAAATGTCAAACGAGGCTTTTATCTAGTGTCAAAAGAAGAAAAAAAAAAGAATGGCCTTAAAAATCTTCTTTCATTTCTTTCATTTTATTTATATTGGAAGTGAAAGCTTCTTTAATTTTGTTTAGTCCCTTTCTTTAAAAAAAAAAAAAAATCTTTATTCTTCTTTCTTTTGAAAATTTGGAGCGGAATGCACACTTATATTTAAACTTACACTATTTTACCATGTTTTCTTATCTCCCAGCACCTCTGCCATTTTGTGAGATATGAAATATCAATAAATTGCAGTATCTTTTTTATTAAATTTTCTTTTCTTTCATTCTCTTCCTTTTCTCTCTTAACCTCGTTATTTAAAAAAAAAAATTAATCTCTTTTTAACTTTTCATTTTCCTCTCTTTCTTTTACCTTATTCCTTTTTTTCTCTTTACCTTCATTTTTCTTTCACATCTCTATTTTTCCCTCTTAGTAATCCCCCCCCCGTCACATTCTTGTTTTTTTCTTTCTTCCTCTCTCTCCATTTCACACCCTCTGCAAACTCAACCCACAATTATCACTAATAACATTTCCATTATCACTTGGTTTTATCAAGATCTCATAGTTCTTCTACTTTTAGACTCTTTTATTCGACACTAAATTTGATGCTAAGATTCGGAAGTGCCACTGCTATTACCAAAGTCTTTCACTGTCAGCCTCCCTTCCAACTCATATCAAGATTACACTTGTGAAAGGTCTTAATCTTTGCTGGCCCAAAATGTGGTCATTTTTGAATGTTTTATTATCTTCATTATTGTTTTATGCTGGCTGTGCATAGAGTGAGAGTCTAGTGCCGTGTAAATCTTGTTCTGTCTCAGCTTGGGTCCATCCATCTGTACATAGATCTTGAATCAAGCTATGCTTTTTGGACACCTATCAACAGACTTGATGTGAAATTTCCTCCAGACTCTTCTATTGCTTATTATCATTATTATGTCATTACAGAACACATAAATCAGAAACTAGCAACACTGAAAAACAGAAGTGTTGGTGGGTGGGTGGTCCAGGACATTATGTCTGCTTTCTGTTTGTGTGTGTATAGCTAGTGTGCTTGTAAATTTGTGTCTGTTTATTTGTGTGTGGGGAGTGTTAGAAAACATGGTGTGTTTTTGTGTGCATGGCATGTAAATGAAGATGTGCAATATTAGTGTGTTATGTGTCATGTACACATGCAACTGTGCAGGTAGATTTGGGGAAAATTACTGTTATTTTTTTTATGTGTGAGTATAACAGTTTAAGTGTATTTTTAAAAATCAGTATGTAATGTGATTGTGTGAGTTGACAGAATTATTATATATTTAAATATGTATCCATGTATATATCCATAGTAGATGTATATGTGTAAAATGTTATGACTTTATGGATAGAAGTATTTTAATATTAATTCATATAATTGTATTTTAATTTTTTTTTTTTTTTTAGATATTTAGCCTTAAAGATGTGAATACAAAATTAGTAGATGCACATATATAGTATTATATATAAAACATAGCATTAATATCCTTGGGAAATACATGAAGCTATCTCTTCTCCCTCCAGCTATGGGTAAATAGTAGGGCAGACTGAGCACTTTAATCTTGGTATGGCAACTGGTCTAGGAGAAGGAAAACTCTGAATTCAAACCTGTTAAACTAAACTGTTTAAAAATTGACCTTGTGTTGCATCCGTCTTGTGTGGAGGAGTTGGTTTAATACATATAATTTTGTTTTTAAGTTGATGGTGGGATCTGAGCATTAAATTTCTTTGGGAAAATTTACGTTTTTTTTGTTTTTTTTTTAATTTGCTGCAGTGTTGTTTATGATGATATTTTAATGTAAACCTTGTGTAAAATTATTTCATACTTCATTATATATAGATATGTCCTTTATAACTTGTTTTTTCAAATCAATATTTGTATGTATGTATGTATGTATAAGGAATTTGGTAGTACATAAATATGAACAATTTATGCATGTATGTTCCCCAGATTTTACATTAGTTATGTATACACACACATACACATTGGAATGTTATGGCAAAAAAATTAAAATTTATGAGGTTTTTGGTAAGGTAAGCACAAAGTGAGGAAAAAAGGGAACAGTTTACTGAAAATGACCAGTTAAAAAATAAAAAAGTAACAAAAAAAGAAATAATCCAATGGGTCAGAGAGGCAAGGTGAATAATAAAAATTAATTGAAGGGACAAAACCACCCAGACTGAGACCATCTGGCGAACTAATCCCTAGCCATAGACACCACCTCCTAAGATGATGAGAAAACTGTAATCAAAACCTTTCAGGATTTCTCAGAAAAATTGTATATAAAGTCTCATGATTTTCTGTTTACCTTTTTCAATAAATTCAGTGATCTGATGATACTCATAGGTATACACTGATACCTGTGGGTAGAAATAGATCTATAACCGCAAAATGACCAATTTTTAAGCTTTTTCTTATATATATATATGTGGGTGGAGAAAAGTAGACAAACATGGGATGTTATGGAAACTGGATGTTTGTCTACTTTTCTCCACATATTGTCAGATTAACCTCCTCATATTTCTCCCATATATATATATATATACACACACTAGCTGACCCATTAACCTATTGGGTCCCAATTGTAATCCCTGTTCATGGTGATATTGATGCTTCTGTCTTTGGAAGTTGAGAACAATTTTAATTGGAATTTCATAATTATTACTATTATATCAAGAATTTGGATGATCAAAAAATTGATGTTTATCATGAATGCAGACCCCATAAAATTACCAATCAGTTATAAATTAAATTGGAAATTGTATAATTGTTTGAGTTAGAGTATTTTAAGTGTATTGCTCTAATAGAAATCTTGCTATGATGTGCCATTTTTTGCTGGGTTATGGTTACATACAAACAATGAAAATTTTACTAACATATAGATAGATGGTTTGTATTTTCAAATCATGTGTTTGTAGATATGAAGAGTTGTAGATATGCATTCATGCAACTCTTTGAATTAATCACACCATTTCTTTTTAGATTTTCAAATTAACCCTTCATATCTCAGAAATGTTTGGAGGTTTAAATTAAACAAAGTAATATCTGGATTTTTCGAGTAGAGGCTTCGATAATCTAATTTGAAAATCGCATATATAATTCTCTTGTGAAACTTTAAAAAAATGATTGATATTTTCCAGTGCCAGGGGGCCTGACTTTCTTATTCCCCTTTTTAAAATTGATGATAGGAATATTTCATAACAATAAGTAAAACTACATTTTGCTTTCTGAATGCTTCTGGGGGTGGGTGGGTGAAGCTCATGATTAATGGCATAGAGAATGGAATTGGCAAAATAAGTTTAAACGCCCTGTTGGGGTGGAGTGGGGGTGTCTTAGAATATACTGAGTGTATCCTCTGCAGAGGAGTAAGCTCCTTCCCCTTCAAAAGATGTATGTTTTGAGTATGACACTAAACTCGAGATCTGGGGGAGTGTGGAGTAGCCCTTCATTGCCTGAAAGCATCCATTCCCGATAGATCACCAAAGTTAAGCAGTGATGAGCCTGTTCATTACTTAGATGGGTAACCATTTAATTCAACAGCAGGTACTGTAAGCAACCTGATATCAAAATAACTTGATTCAGCATTAAATG
This sequence comes from Doryteuthis pealeii, assembly GCA_023376005.1. Lineage (NCBI taxonomy): Eukaryota > Metazoa > Mollusca > Cephalopoda > Myopsida > Loliginidae > Doryteuthis > Doryteuthis pealeii. The sequence continues at coordinate 88,056,810 of CM042140.1, forward strand.
AGCCCCCCCCCCAAAGTTGATATGCTGTAAAACAAAACAACCAGACAACATTCATTGCCATTACTCCAATATCAATTCTGACATGGGGTGGTAGTACATGTTAGGGTCCCATATATGGGTCAAATTATTAAAGATAATTTGCATTCAATAGGACCATGTGCAAAAAAAAAAACCTTAAGAAACAACTACACAAAATTGTAAATATAAACATATGATGAACATAATTTCCTAACAACCTCTAATCCTAAAATTACCCTGGGCTAAAGGTTGATATCTGCAGAGATGCTGATAGATACACGTCCTGCATCCCTGATGCCTAAAAATCTAAAAGGGCATAGTAAAATCATATCTGTGCATCCCAGTGTTTTTCTTTTTTCTTCCCTCACCATTTCAAGCTAACTGTAAATACATTTCAATAATTTCCTAGAAACGAATTACACAGGATTCAAGGTAGGAGTTAGACGACTTTAGTTGTTTCCCCAGATCATAAATGAAAACTCTACAATCTATTAAGAAACTTTAGTTGGGACCTATACATTTTCCTGGGGACTTATTCAAAGCAAATATGTGTGTCCCAGGATACACTTAATCAAAAAGCTATCAGCATCAGTGTACGTGCTTAAAATCAGTCATTACCTTTGACAATCTCTACTGTTTGCCAAATATTGGAAAAGAGATTGCATGAGGCTGTCACCCCCCCCCCGAAACATAAAACCCTTCAATCAAACAATTCTTTGTCATATCAGTTTTTATTAAACTGTTCTGTAAGTTTTTCCAATGGGGCCATCTGTTGGCTGTGGTTGGCGACAGTGATGCTTAAGAATGGAATTGTGGTGGATGAGCTGTCCATGACATGCAACACTACACTTAGGCCCTTACATAGGCTAGATGGGCGGATGGAGAGGCCCCCTTTGATCAATTGGCTAGCCATATCAAGCTCTAGCACCTATATGATTGTCCCAACACTATTGCCTTTATGGCAAACCTTTTTATCATATATGTGCTATAAGGCGGTGTCTGAGGGTCTTCATGTCCTGGAAATGATGTTAAACTCTGATGGTGAGGTTCCAGTTCTGGAGATATGGGGAATGTGGAGCACCCCTTCATCACCATTGCTCCTTGGTCCACTCTGACCCGGATTGGTAGTATCTGTTAGGGTCTCATTTCTGGGTTAAATAGAAAAATGTGTTTATAAAAAAAAATTGGGTATCCATTAAGAAATGTGTTTATAAAAAAAATTGTGTATCCATTAAGAATGAATTTATTTAAAAACTTTGTCAGTATTAAATGACCCACTCAGGTTGATATGCCGTAAAACAAAACAAACCAAACTAAACCTATTATATTTCTGCATCATCTACATGTGTATAATGGAAATGCATTAATTGATATATTTGTTAAGATGGAGTTTAGTCTGGTATAAGTGCTTAAAAACTACTGCAAAATACAAAATGTCTAATTACAAATAGGTAGATACCATCTGGATTTTTATGTCTGATGCTTATCACTGTGTAAGATTTTTGTGGTTATAGTGAAGATTCATTGTTTACATATAAATCTCTGATGATTTTGTTTTTATCTTCTTGATGTTACATATGGGGAATTATGTGGTAGGTAAATGTTTATTGTTTACACATGCTTTAAAGAGATATTTATACAATTTAGATATTGAGGATATTTCCTGAGACTGATTACAGTTGGCTTGGGGTGTAAAAGTCTGGAGATTAATTGCTGTGTATTCAAGTAGCTACATGATATGTGAAGAATGTCTGTATGTCGTGACACTGAAAGTTGGCTATATATACTATTTATAGGTTTAGCTTCCCTGTCTCAATTATAGGTTGTACATGATATGTTGATATTTCTATATGTACTAGGAAATATATGCACCCTCCAGGTGTGAGTATTTAAGTTTTAATGTAATAAAATATTATATTAAATTAGAAAGGCTAATGAAATTAAATAAGAATGCATATAATAAGATTTGAAACAGAGGGGGGGGGTATAATCGAAAAATAGAACTGAAACTTACTCTTGCATCACTCCCATTTTTCATTGCAAAAATTTTCCTAATTTAACTATTTAGTTAAAATAGGAAGTAAAGAATAAAATTAGTTATTTCTTCTTGTTAATGGATTTCTTTTAAGATTTATCCAAGATTTTTGCTCATATTCATTAAGATAAAACCAAACAATTATAAATCAATAATACCAAGCACATATTTATTAAAATCAAATTTTTAACATCAATATGCAAAATTAGCAAAAAAAATATGCATCAATATGCAAATTAGCCTTCCCATTTACAAACCGCTATTTTGTTGTATATATAAATACAATTGCATGTTATTAGTACCAACAGTATTAATAATGTAAAATGATTTTATCAATAATTGAGGTTTAAATAAAAATAAAATCATGGAGAATGTGACGTAAATAACTAAGGGAATTGTGACTTAAGTAGTAATATAGTTTTGGTTACAGACAAACACACAATCTCCATTATAATAAGAGATCTAGTGGTTAATCCAGTTTCTATTCTATGTGTATTTAGCATTTTTGAGTTATGATGAGATGTTAACATGCAAATAAGATATTTTCTGTGTTGAATGAAACTGTTAATTATTAAATACATTCAATATTCCAGTGCTTTGATTGAAGAAAATCTTCTCAATATCTACCCTGTCAATTATATATATAATGAAGGCGTTTTTTTTTTTTTTTCTTTTAAGCATCTGGAAACCACATGCATTAAGACCTAAGCATGTTATATTTTTAAATATAAGTCTTGCATAATAATATTCTATCATGTGAACATGCATCACATACAAAGGCTGTACAAGCTACTCTTTGATTTTTAACTGTCTGAAAATTGTCTAATATGCATGAAACTTTATATATATATATATATATATATATATATATATATAGTTGTTTGATGTATGTAGTTTATGTATATATATATATATTATATTGTGTAGTA
>CM042140.1:88062291-88099791 GCA_023376005.1 Doryteuthis pealeii
GTGTATGTATATATGTTTATATATACTTATGTAAAACTATGTAGATATATATGTCTATTTAATGAAAATTTAAGAAATTTTTAATATTACATATATTGTTGAATTACATTGATATTTCTCGTTAATTTGAATTCTATTAATGTTTCCTTGAACTTTAAGGGAGAAATCTTCTTGTTAAACTATTTGGAGAAATCATATTAAAAAAATGCATCCCTTGTAACCCTTTGAATATGTTTGAAAATAAGGCAATAAATTTGACCAGATTTCAAGAAAAAAAAATTCATTAAATAATTATAAAAGTATTTGAAAAATATTTCAGTCACAATATGAGTTAATAGTTTTTAATATAGGCTAAATAAATGATGACAAAAGATATATATTATGAGCTGATATTTTCTTCATATATATATATATATATATATATATAAGTAAAGTCGTTGGGGTAGGCCTAAAGTTGGTATCAGCCAATCAGCGAGGGAGTTTATCTCCTTTTCACTAGCACTAGACCAAGGAGATATTGTTTTTTTTTTCGTCTGAGATGGAGTGCCACACTTACCATCAGCTCCTTACTTTACCGCACAGATCCCTGTGCTACTCATATGCTGAGTTGGTGAGGACTGGTATTGAACTAGAAATCTTTTGGTTTCTAGCCGAATGCTCTACCGACTGAGCTAACCCAGCCCTATATATATATATATATATATATATATATATATATATATATAAAAAATCAATTGTTATCTCATATCAGCTTCATTACCAATAGTTTCTTGTATTTGAAAACAAATTGAATAAATACAAATATCAGATGAAATATGAGTTTAATCTGACAATTGTATTTTTTCAAATACATGAAACTCTTACTTATGCAGTAAATATAAGGAGGTCAAGTGACAATTTATTTTAGGTTTTATTATTATTATTTGGCATTTTTTTTATTTAAGAAAAATGTTTTTAAAATAATTTGCTATTTCATTTAAAAAATTTTTCTATTGCATTTGTCCAAACAACAGAAAAACATGTATGTTAACATGTATGGCACTCTTTGACTACTATACTGATTGTTTTTTTTTTTTTTTGTTTTTCTTAACTTCTTAATAGTTGTTGACTTGGGTTGATGGTCAGGAAAACTGTTTTTTTCTTATTCTCAATAAATATTCAGCAAGTTACCGTATATTTTTCAATAACTGATTTCATATTTGAAAGCAAATGGCTCCCATGAAATTTTCAGTCTATCACAAGTTTAAAGCGAGATATTTTTATCTATTTTTTCCAGACAAGTTCTACTTGAAATGGTGGCCAAAATATCAGATGGCATTATTGAATGCTATGAACAACTCCTGCAGAAAAGCCAATTGAAATCATCTCCTCCTGAGCCGGGCTGTATTCATATGACCCAGCAGAGAGCGTTGCAGCACTTGTTTGACATCAAATTCATCACATCTGTCATACCAGCCCAGGATATAGATGAGGTAATACATTCAAAGTCTATTCACCTAGACCATCTTATATTTTTGTAAACATAGCATGTTTATTTTAAGAGTGGAATCTTTTGAGAAAGTCTTTTCTTTTTCATTTTATTTTCCTTTATAATTTGCCTTGGGTTAAGGTAGAAGATAGAATGTTTTTTTTTACCTATTGACATGGAGAATGTAGAGAGTTCTTCAATGGGAGGTTTTGTTATTTAAAAGTTTTAGAAATGTGTTTTTAATATGGACATTCATTTCATATACAAATAGTAACAATCATGAGTTTTCTGCATTATCAAAACTCACTTAAAAGCCCCCTTTTGGTGGCTGTTAGACTTAATGTCAAGTTAATCTCAATAAAATGTATATAATGAATATAAATTGACATTTTTTAAAGGTCTAAGAAAATGATTTTCAGCAATTATAACTGAATGAGATTTCAAATGAAAGGCAGATGTTATTTTGAGATTCTAAGAAAACAACCCTTTAGTAATTTATGAATGAGAAAAAGGCATGAATCTATGTTGTAGTAGGGCAGACTGGGATATTTAGCCTTGAGAAACAACCAGTCTTGGAGAAGGTTAACTCTGAATTCAAAATTAGAAGCTTAAATCTCTGAGGCAGTCCAATGTTAAATTCATTCTGACAAATCCTGCAACAACAGTGGTGCCAAGTTGTATAGACTCTTGTCCTTCTCTTGGAATTATGGTCAAGTAATGCTGAAAGCACCGGTTCTCACTTGATCACCAAGGTTAAGCAGCAATGACCCTGTTCAATACTGAATTGGGTGACCACTTAAGCAATAGCAGGTACTGTAAGCAAGTTTTTTGTTTATCAAAATGATTTGATTCAGCATTAAATAACCCGAAAGGGGTTGATATACTGTAAAACAAAGCGACTAACCTTCTGTTAGACAGCATTGGTGGCTTGGAGAGGGGAAACCTGTTGAATTGGCCATTGCTGATTTTTTTATGCAAATACATATTCATGGTTTCACAAGGTTAATGGATATACCACCACCATTGAATGTATATAATAATAATTTGCAAATAGATAATAATATAGACGTGATTAATAATACTATCCAAATAAAGGTATCATTATTTTATGAAGTAATTAGTAATTCTTTTATTTCTTTTTCCTTTTGAATGTTTTCTTTTTCATATTTAGGGCTGGTTTAGCTCAGTTGGTAGAGCATCCAACTAGGAATTGCAAGGTTCCAGGTTCAATACCAGTGCCCACCAACTCAGTGCATGAGTAGTACAACTTACATAATCTGATCTGTGTGGTAAAGCATCTGGGAGTTGATGGTAGGTGGGGTGATCCACCTCAGCAATATAATCTTGTTGGTCTAGCACTAGCAAAAAGGGGATAAATTTCTTTGCTGTTTAGCTGATAACGACAATAGGCCACTCCACAGACTTTACTTTTTTATTACTTATTTTATTATACCTTACTATCAAGTGTTTAAATTATTTGTAAACATTTAACACGACATTTCATCTAACAATTCTGATGGAATTTAAAAGTGATCCAAAATGCAATGGAAAAAAAAACAAACTTTGCTTAACAGAATTTACACACAAATATCATAAACACACAAAGTCTAACGTTCAATTTGCCTCAAACAGAAAGTCTGGCGTTCGACTCGCCTCAAACACAAAGTCTCACTGCCTTCTTTTCAAAATAATTTGCCCTTTATTGAACTAGCAGCTTACATATTCAAATTACTGAGGGTCATAAAATGGCCCACCCTGCCCATGCACGGTAACGGAATGACAGATGGTATCTGCGATGATACAGATTAAGCATCGAGGATGCTTAGAGTCAGGTAAGTTAAGACCCACTTTACTACACTGACACAGTAGCTGAAATTGAAATTTCAGATTAAAAAAAAAATCTACTCCTGGGATTATTTCTCTTGGTTGAATATTCAGACATAAAAATCGGATTATTATCAAAGTTAGCATGAATGTTGACCCCCCCCCCCAGATTATTATTAAGTTACAAACTTGACTGGAAATTAGTTTATTCTCTAAGAATATACAGACAAAAATTGGATCTTTGTAATATAGATATATGACTGATTTTGTTATATTCCAAAATTGTATAAAAATACACTGAAATTAGTACTAGTATGACTAATAATACTTGTATTTCACTAACAACTTTTAAAGATTTGGTGTTCAATATTGTAAACTCTTAGTATACAACCTGTTTATTTTTGTCATCTTAATTTTCCTGTAAGCAACATTTTCAATGTTTATTCATCATTTTTGTCCCTACGTATTTTCTCTCACCTCATTACCTATGTCACATTAATAATATTTTTTTTTGAATATCTGTTCTTAAATTTTTGATGAAATATTTTGGAAGAAAAAAAAAAGATTTTAATTTCTTAAAATATTCCAAATGAGTAAAAATCAATAATTCTAAAAAAAAAAAAAGGACATTTTTGTTGGTGTTGTTATTGTTGAAAAAGATTATTTCACTGAGATATTTTTGTCTTAATGACCAAATAGAAATATTCTTAATTCTTATAATCATTTTTTTGTTTTTGTTTTCAAAAATAAAGAACTACATTTTATCTGTTTCATTTTATCTGAAGTTCATTTAAAGAAAAAAAAGTGTTAAAAAAACTTTTTGGGATTTAAAAACTGTCAGTTGGACTTAATTTTTAAATTAATACAAAAAAAAAAAAAAATGGAAAAGAAATTATTGAAAGAAGAAAATATAAACTACAAATCAGTACAAAGTTGACATTTTATAAAATCTTTTTGATTAGCTGTACAAAAAAAGCAAAAAAAAACAAACAAATCACACAACAAGCAAAAATAAATCTGATGATGTTCATATTTGTAATAGAATCTGTTACTTGAAAAATGTAATGAGTTAAGTTTTAAAAATGGATACTTGTGATTCATCATATTTATTTATTCTGGAAAATCTATTAAGAAAAAGAAAGAGAAAAAATATGAATAAATACCTGTCCCTTTTGATTCAAGATACTTTTATAAGCACTAATTCACCTTACCAAAATTAGGAAAATGTATTTGGAGATTTTATTTATAACTTTAAGCAAAAACAAGTTAGAAAAAAAAGAAGGAAAGATTGATTTTAAATAAGAATCTTCTTTTGACTGACTAATTTGTCTCTTCTAACTTCCATTAGTCCCATAAGTTTCTCTATTTATGTATTTAATCCAATTAAATCCTCCTAGAAATCAATACCAAAATCATCATGGAATTCACTGACTGATTCATATGGTTAATTTAGTTATTTTTCTCAGCACAAAATCTTTTTTAATCATTTTTAGCAGTTTGGGTTTTTGTTTGGTGAAAACAGATATAAAAAATGTTCAGTAATAAAAAAAAGTAAATTGTATAAATATCAAGTGAAGATTTCAAACATATTACAGAGGGATAAGCATATTTTTGACTGTCACTATTTTCTCATAAACTTTCATTTGAATTGGTGAAAAATGATCAAAATAGAATCTTTCATTAATCTTTATGAGTTGATCAGTTGCTTTGAAGTAGGAGTTTTAAAAAAGATTGTTTATTTACTTTTTAAAACCTTTACAAATGATGTTGTTAAAAGATTTTTATAAAATCTTTTAACTATCTAGTATTAGTCATCTTGTCTTATACTAAGTTGAGTCAAAAGTTTTGCAATATTTTTGAAATGTTAGGCATAATTTAGCAGCTCTGGGCACTTTTGACAAGGTTGTTGAACCACACTGGATTTTGAGATACTGAACTTGCCTAATACTCTTGAACCATCTTTATACTGTCCTGTGATCAACTGCACCATTACCTTTTCGACAACAAATGTTTTTGGTTGCTTCTATGGCATTATGGCCCAGTTCAAACTCATAAAGCTTAAGTTCTCAAATTAGACAACATCACATATTCACATGTGCAGCTTTCAAATCACACACTGCATGAAGCGATGCACAATATGACAGTATGCCAACTACCACAATACTACCAACAACAGGGTACCTACCACAGCTTGAATTGTGATATACATGCTGCAAACTAGCATGTAACAAGATATTGCAAAACTTTTGACTCACTCTAATATTTTCTTTTATTTAAAGGTGTATAAGTATGTGCCAAAAAAGAAATGTTGATTAGTTCTTTGAAACCTTTGGGCTCAAATTTCTACTTTAAGTTGACTATTTTTATTACTAGCTGAAAACACACCCTACTAATATAGAATATATGTTATAGGTTCTGTTATTTGATTCTAATTTTCTTAATCATAATTAAGATTGATTTCTTAATCTAATTGATTAATTCTTGTTTTGTTGTTATTTTGTTCTTATTTATGATGAACATGTGGCACATATACTCTATAGCAGTGGTACTCAACCTTTTTTTAACATTTGGACCCCTTTGATTCCTATTTTAGTCTGGTGGATCCCCCATAGCTATTTGATGTTTAAAAATAAAAATGTACTTTTATAATCAAATATATTTTGCTTGCCTGGACCCCCCAAAAATGTTAAATGGTCCCAGTGATCTATACAGACTATCACTGCACTTTTGTGATTTAGGTATTAATGGATAGAGTTCTGAAATAAAAATTTACAGAGTGAAGAAGTGAATAATTTTCTAGAAGAAAAGTGTCAACAAGATTTTGCATTATTTTACACTGATCTGATATATTCAAACTAGTATCCTCATTTTGATTGTTATTATATAGTCACAACCAGGATGATGACACTAGTCTGATCACATATAATGATAATTATTCATTTCATAAATTTACTACCCTATTGATGGGGGTTAGAATATGCTGACTGAATCCTCTGCAGATAGGTAAGACCCCATCAAAAAAAGGGGTGTTCTGGGTATGACACTAAACGGCTTCTAGTGTGAGGCTCCAGTTCTGGAGATGTGGGGAGTGTGGAGTACCCCTTCATTGTCATTACTCCTAGGTCCACTCTGACCTGGTTTGGTAATATCTTTTAGGGTCCCAACTATGAATCAAGCAGATCTGTTTGCAAATTATTTGTACTAGATAGGAATACTTAATATCATGTAATCCTGTGTGAAAACCTCTTGAGAAACTAAAAAAAAAAAGTAAATATAAATGTACAATGTGTTCAATTCCAAACCTCTAGACATGAAATAATCCCAGACAGGTTGACATGCCATTGAAATCAATCAGTAAAAAAATTAGCAAGGATTTTACATGTAAGTTTGTCAAAGACAATAATATTTCAATAAAGTCCAGTATTTTACCTAGGAGAACTGATGGTAGGTGTGGCACTCCACCTCAGATGTAGAAACAATGGCCTAATTTTCTAAGATTGAACTTTCTTAGCACCTAGCAAACCAGATTAAAAAAACAATCAATTAACTCCCTAAATGTTTTCTCTTGATATTTACTTCCAAGTGTGGATGACTTGTCTTGAAAATGAACATTTGAAATCTCCTGGTATCAATGGAAAAGAGGCAAATATTTTAGGCAATCTCTTAATATATTTAACTGAAGCAGAGGTGGCACTTTCTTATCGACAGTTAATATCATCTATTAATAATGGAGATTTGCTTCCGTTTTTTTCTGTAACAAAAATTACGTCACATTACCCAACACATAATCCAACGTCATAACATAGAATAAATATATTCAAAATGTGAGCATGCAACGTTAGACAATCCTCATTGTTTCAATAAATAGATGCCTGGCCTTATATATTTGTATATAGATTGTTTTATTCTAATATAATATTTAAACTTATCGGAACTGTTTCTATTTCAAATTGACTTTCTTTCTTTCTTTTATTCCTTTAATAAATTTGATGATTTTACATACTTATGGTACACACTCTATGACATTGAATTTTCAGCTCCCATCCCCTTAGGCAATATGTTAAAAAAATTATTTTTACATTTTTTTATTTTGCTAGTTGTTATAATAAATGAAAAATTGTAGTAAAAAAAAACAAAGTCAGCATAGTGGCCTTTTGTTGGTATCCCCTTTTCGCTAGTGCTAGACCAAAGGGATTGTTTTTGTTGCGGTGGAGCACCACACCTACTGTCAGCTTCCAGTACTGCACAGATCACATTAACCAAGCTGGGCTACTCATGTGCTGAGTTGGTGAAGACTGGTATTGAACCCAGAACCTTGTGATTTCTAGGTGTATGCTCTTGTAATCCATTAAAATAAACTGATCATTTATTCATTTTCTTGGAAAAAAGATTTGCATGCATTCATAAAGTATTTTAAGAAACAAGTTTTAAATAAAAACGTTTTTTGTTTAAACCTTGCATACATTTTTTAATATTTAGTATTTGTGAAAACCCGAACATTTGATGTAAGTATAAATATTTAGATCTTAAAATAAAAAGACTCCATCAATCAGTTTTTAAATGATCTACTTGAAGGAGGTGCAATTGATGTAATGGTTATCATCATTGGAAATGGAATCATCAACTAAAGTTCAAATCCTGGTTAAGGCTTTGTATTATTTGGATTATTCAGACTATTGTCCTCATCTTTATTGTTATCTGTACAACGTTTTGGCTGATGTGCCTTCTAGCCTTCTTCAGGTATTTCTTGTCGGACTTGGAAGGCACACCAGCTGAAACATAGTACAGATAACAATAAAGATGAGGACAATAATTTGAATAATCCAAATAATCAAGCCTCATCTCAAGAATTTAGAGAAACTGTTTGAGGCTGTTTGAATTTCACATTTCACTCCATGCTAATGCCCTTGGGAAAGGCATGAATCTATATCTTTCCCCCCAGCTATGGGTAAATAATAGGGCAGACTGAGTTCTTTAATCTTGGTAAGGTAACCAGTCAAAGAGAAGGAAAACTAAATTCAAACCAGCTGTGCTCCTCTTTAAAAATTGACCTCATGTCACATCCTGGCCATGGTGAAGGGGTTGAGTAAATACATACTTGAATTTTAAAAATTAAATTTATCAAAAAAGAAAATATTTATGACATTTCATTTGAGTGTGTCTTTTTTGTTTTGCAGAACAAAGATGCCTACCAGCAGCGCATAAAACAAATCTTTGATCAACTGGAGGAATTTGTGGATCCATTTGACCTGGATGTATTTACACCCTACATGCAATCACATTTGGCAAAGTGCAGTCAAAGATGTAATGTAAGTATTAACTCTTTCAGGATGGAAAACTTTAAAGGAAACATTGTCAAATCACAGAATAGTTATATGATATACATGTTGTAAACTAGCATGTACCAAAATATTGCAAAACTTTTGACTCATCTTAGTATATTTAAAAATACAAAGGATATCATAGCAAAAAATATTCTGACAAAATACAAAAAGAAAAGGCCTGTTTAATGTTTTTAATTCTTCTGGATAAAGAAGATTAGTGGTTGTTTAGGGTAAGAATAAATAGGTATTTGTATTATCTGCGTTATTCGGACTATTGTCCCCATCTTCATTGTTATGGGGGTTGAGTAAATACATACTTGAATTTTTAAAATTAAATTTATCAGCGTTTTGGCCGATATGCCCTCCGGCCTTCCATTGTACAAATAACAATGAAGATGGGGACAATAGTCCGAATAACGCAGATAATACTAATCTTCAAGCCTCATCTCAAACATTCAGAGAAATAAAATAGGTATTTGTTTTTTGTTTTTTTTAGATTCTACTCTTATTCTAACTCTTGAACAATCTAGTCTATTGTAACGTGATTATCTCTCTTTGGCAGTAAATAAAAGTTTTGATCTTAAATTGACCTGTGGCAACCTCAAGTAACATTGGAGGTTAGTGCTACCTGTATCATGTTCATTCTCAACTCAAGTTCACCTTATAGATTAATTTTCAGCTCCCAGGATCCAATCTTGTGGCTGTCCAGAATGGTAGGTCGATATTGGAACGGTAATGTCTCCCATGCGGCGAAAGTTGCAAATTAACATAAACAATTACCCCCACGAAATATTTAAATAGATTTCAATCTTTTAAAATGTTTTCCCTATTACAGCTTAATTAATGAGGTAAAAAACAGCATATTGAAGGTATCGGTGGTGTTGGGGGATGGTATTTTCAATTTTAATTTTAGTTGTAATATCTTATTTGTTTCATCTTAGTAAAATAAATTTCTGTTTTAAATATTGAAATTGCTAAATTTTCTAATCAATTTCTGAGTCAGATATTGTGAAAACAAGGACTTTTTATTGCATTCTAATTCACGATCTTTAATGCTATTTCCTCAAACAATGGTGCAAGTAAGACATCTAGTTTTCTGTATCAGTATTTATTATACTAACATACAACTTTTGCTGTTTGAGAGAATTTGATATTTTTAAAAAGTGAAAAATCAACCTACCCTACTGTCCAGCCCATAATAGACTCCAACCAAACAACCTATGCATTTATTACTAGAGATGTAGAAATGCAAACCTCTTGTGATACTTACTGGATTTTTGGGTTTGATTGTTTATATGAGAAGATTTTATTTTCCCTGGAAAAATAATGTTGTACCATAAAACCCTGTTCTGTGAGAAAATAAACTCAGTTGCAGGCATGTTTTAAAAGAATATTTATAATCTATAATAATATAAATGGTGAATGTTATTTCTGTGTAAACATGCTAAGTAATTTTCTGCATGGTAAATTCTAAATATTTTCATCCAATCATTTTCCAGTAATTCAAGTTTCACTTTCACTTTTGGATGAGTGTTGAGTCTAAGCAGTTATTATTCAAAGCCATTGTTCATTTCTTGGCTATGGTTATGTGAAAAGAACCTGGAATATAAATAGCTTCAAGCAAACTTGATTCATGGGAAATACACTGATGGAAAATAAGATTGCAACATTGTAAATATGTACTTCAATTTACTCATGATTAAATGTATTGGTAATATAGCTGGGATTACAGTAAACAATCACATATATGGGCACAGGGTCCAAATAAAGGATGTATCAACACTACTCAGATCTGACCCTATATTAATACACTGTATATTGTCTTTGTATTCTTGTATGTATAAGCCCTATTAACAGGTCTTAGAATATGCTGTTTCCCCTGCAGAGGAATAGACTCTGCCTACCAAAAAAAGGGGTGTTCCTGGGTATGACACAACTGCATCTGATGGGGAGGCTCCAGTTCTGGAAACTTGAGGAGTGTGGAGTACCCCTTCATTGGCATTTCTCCCAAGTACATTCTGACTAGCACCTGTTAGGGTCCTATTTACGAGTCAAATATATCTGTTTAAAAATTATTTGTATTTGATAGAGCCATGTACAAAAAAAAACTTAAAGAAACAACTGCACAAAAATGTGGGCATGAACATACAATGAATGCTATTCCCTAACCTCTAGGTATAAAATAACCCTAGACTGGTTGACATGCTGTTAAAATCAATCAATCAATTTTGTATATATACATAATGCACTGGGATGAGTGTTACTATAGCACAAAATGGCTAAAGACTTTTAAAAATTCATCAGAATATCCTCTAGCATGGACATACTGTACCCTGGTCAAAGTTGGGACCTTTAGGGTTTTGTAATTTTATTTTCCATTAGTATAATTTTCATTTATTGTAAATCTAAATTGATTTTTATCTTTTCTTTTAGATTCTGTTTGGTAGTCTAACATCAGCTTCTAAACAGAATATAATCTTTGGTAACCGGCACTACACTTCAGGAAGTCACCATCAAGAACAGCACAATATTCTACCACTAAGTAACTGCACAAACCGTTTTCCATTGCTGCCACTGAGTACCAGTTATCCAAACAGAACAGTGGCACCCCAACCAGTCCTACAAGCGCTACCCAGGGTAAATAAACATTTTATTATTTTCAAAAAACATTAACTTTAAACAAACTACTTGTGACTTGTGATATTTTTGTTTTTCTTGCAGATGATGGAAAGAGGAAAACAAATATTTTTTTAATACATTTTGGATTTTTATTTTTTGCTTGAAGTTATCTCAGTGAAAAATGATATTAAATGATAAGATTTACTTAATCATAATTAAAGATTGTAATAATTGTAAAAAGAAAAAAAATGAATAACACTAAAAACATAAAGAAATCTCTGTTTTCAGTAACAATATGTAAAAGTTTCTATTTTTATTCATTTTTCTAATAAACGAAATGAATGAAATTTACAAACATTTTTAGAAAAAAGACAGAAAATTCTCTTGGTGAACCTTTAATCTTAAATTACATTTTCTTTATCTGCTCTGTCAGCAGGGCTTAGAATATGTTTACTGTATTCCCTGCAGAGGGGTAAGATGCCTCACCCCGCAAAAAGGGTTCTCCTGGGCATGACACTAAAATGCATTTGATGCTAAAGCTACAGTTCTAGAAATCTAGCGAGTGTGGAGTACCCTGTTATTGCCATTATTCCCAGGTCAACTCTGATCCGTAGTGGTAGTACCTGTTAAGGTCCAATCTATGCATCAAATAGATCTTTTAAAAAAGTATTTGTATTTGATAGAAACATATACAAAAAAATCTATTAAGCAATTATTGCACAAAAAATGTAAACATGAACATACAATGAACATGATTCCTTAACCTCTAGGCCTAAAATAACCCTACATGGGTTAACATGCCATTAAAATCAATCAATCAATTAATCATTTTGTTGATTTTTTTTTCGATTAAAATGAGTATTTTCATAGTTTTTCCTTTAATAATTCTATTACTATCTCTGTCCCATAATAGTTTTTGCATTTAGTATATACCATTCATATGTAGAGGTAACAAATATTATGGGACAGAAGTCATATTAATTTTTGTGTGAATTGTAAAGAAATTTGTAAGCCAATCCGTTTTTTATAATGTTGGGTTTAACCAGACATTCTAAAGTTAATAAAATATTGTCAAAATTATATTTAATTAAAATGCGTAGATAATAAATATTTGATTAATATTCAAAGAAGTTAGGTTGATATGTTGCTTATTCACTTTATTGTTAAGTAATTATCCTTGATGTTTCATAGAAATTAATTAAAAAAATTAGTCCAGTTTTTATTGCATAGATCAATAAATATGCTTATTACAATTCTTAATTTTGTTAAATGATTGATTTTTCTTCTTTTGCTTAGTTCTTGTTTTTTATCAGAAAAAATTGTTAAAGTTTCTTATAAAAAGAAAAGAAAAAAGAATAGTTTGCTCATTTATATTATAATGATTTATGTTTTAAGCAGAAGATAATTCAATAACTCCTCCTATTTTTCCTCCATCCTTTTTGTTATTAATTAAAAAAAAAACAAAAAAAACCTTTCTTATATTTTTTCTCTGGATCTATGAGGGGTGACTGATAAGTTTGTGAAGTAAGGTATAAGGACATGAGTTAAACAGTTCCAACTAAATTCATTTAGGATTCAACTTTTAAAATGTGAAGTTGTTAAACTGTTTCATTATTTCTTTTAAGAAAAAATGCCATTAAAATGCCTAGAAAATTGAAACTTAAGAATTAGCAATTGGTGAAAAATAATGGCCACTATTGCTTATTGTACAGTCATTCACTATTTTGAATTTAAAGAGCTTATCATCTAATGATATCCTTGATAACATGTTGATGACTTTAAACAAAGAT
Source organism: Doryteuthis pealeii (assembly GCA_023376005.1). Lineage (NCBI taxonomy): Eukaryota > Metazoa > Mollusca > Cephalopoda > Myopsida > Loliginidae > Doryteuthis > Doryteuthis pealeii. Next base: position 88,075,317 of record CM042140.1, read on the forward strand.
ATCTCTTCTTACAGAATGGTTAAAAAGTAGGCAGCTTAATTAATAAGTGGTGAAATCTATTTTCTTACCAATTGTAGACTCTCAAGTGTTAGTTTTCTAGAATTGAAAAACATAAAACAGCTATGAAATTTTTTCTGTCATTATTCAAAGATTTGAATTGGATTTAATCAGAACTATGTAATGCATGTCTTTGTACTTTTTTTACAAACTTATCAATCACTTTTGTGTAGATTGATGGTTTTAAAATAAGGATTTCTTTCAAATCATTTTTATCTTATCTTATATTTATTTATTTATTTTCAGACTGAAATTGCATCCTCATCTCTGGCTGAAGCAGCAGCAGCTGTGTTACCCAAGCCAACAGTGCACAATGTCTCTGGGGGTTCATTTTATGATAAGCTTGGCAGTGTGGGTGCAATGTGGTTCTCAAACATTGGTGGTGGAGGAAGTAGCAACAATAAGACTTAATCATTTTTAAAACTTGGAATTTTTTTTTCCAACATCCATTTTCAATTGATTTAATTTCTTTTCTCTCATGTCTTCTTTTTCAAAATTTATTTGAGTCGGCTTTCTTGACTTTCATCCCATTATGTTATTTTACTGGTTTTGGTAATATTAGTTGGTTTTTCTCATGTAAAAAAAAAACAAATATCAATTATCCATCCATTTATAAAAGAATTTGTAAAGGAATGGTGGTTGGTTGAATATGTTGTTTCCTCATACAGAATAAATGTGAGAAAAATTCACGACAAATAAATGACAATATATTTTATTGCCCGAGGAAACTTAATAAAATGAATACAAGAATGGCATGAAATACAAAGAGTACATAAAGATTATGTGTGAAGAAATGTCCTTAGTGTACATATGTGTAAGAGAAATAGACATTTTGGGTAAAGATTTACATAGTTAAGAAGTGTATTGTTCTATGGTGTCATGTTCAATGTGACACAAGGTTTATTAGGGATGAAAATTGCTCCAGTCCTGGAGCACAGAATCTGGTCCAATCTGAGCATGCCACACATGGTAAGACAGAGAAAACATCTTTCACACATTTATGTTTATATGCAGGTTTGACAACGCCACCTAGTAACTATTAGCTGAATTCTTTGGCAGAAAAGGAAGGTAATGACCTTTTGCCTTTATATCTCCAGGCTGCTGCTGCTGCTGCTGCTATTATGTGTTAAAACACTGTAAATTCAAGTTGATATCAAATGTATCAAATATAAATTATTTGATTTGGTCAGAGTAAAGAATAATTATTCTGAATCATTTTATTTAGGTTTCTGTTTTAGAAAAAAAATCAACCAAGAAGAAAGTGTTTTTTTTTTTTCATTTCTACCTTGAGAATATGTCTGGCTGCTTTCTAATACCAATACATGATTAAATCTTATACACGTCTTTTGTCTTGGCTGCTGTTTGGTATGTTGCCATAAACTAGATTGTAGCCTTAACCTGGATTTGATGTCATTATCTTCACTGAACTTTTTAGTTTTCTTATCTTTGCTTATCAAATGGTGTATCATCCAGTAAAAAAAAAGAAAAAAAAGAAGTTATTTTCTGCTTTATTGAATTGCCCAATGATTGTGCTTTTTTTTTATCTTAATATTTCTTTCTTTGGTGTTGGAGAGATTTTTATTCTTTAGAGGAAGATCTATTAATCATTTTATAAGGTCTAGCTTATCTCGAGAATCTACATAGTATTATTTACTGACTTTAGTGACAAGCTGCATGTAATTTCTAGAAGACAATTTATTATTGTAAAGATTGATTAAAGATATAAACATTGAAGTAATCCTAGTAATGAGTAATGGCAAGTTACATCTAGTTGCTAAGAGTAATATCATAAATCATTTGTGGTAAATACAGTGTTTTTCCCTATTAATTTTGATATAATTGATTTTTGTTTAATTTCAAGATAAATACTGTTGCTTGATGCTTGAAGGAGCATTCTCGAAAGATTTGAATTGAAATTATGGTTTCACTGTATATTGTGCCATACAGAATTCAAATATAGTAATTTTTTTATCATTAGAAAGTATTAGGTATCATCCCTTTCTCAGTGGATCAGCCTGAGAAGTCATGTGATGTGAGTAGGGGATTATAGAAAAAAAACCTAAAAAGTGGGGCGGATTTTCATGAGGGACCAATTTTTTTCTTTTTTAAACTTTTGTTGGGGGTCCAAAATTTCTAGTAATTACTTCAAGAAAAGTGGGGTGCTGATGGTAGATGTGGTGCTGCACCTCAGATGCAAAAACAATCTCTCTGTCTAGTACTAGTGAAAAGGTAATATGGACAATAGGCCACTTTACTATTATTACATTTGTAAACATTTCTATAAAGAATTGCTGAATAAATCAACCTGTAACAGGACTTGAATCTAAGCCTGAATAATCTTTCTTTTTTTTACCATAAACTTCATATGCTAATTTCAACACTGCCAATAATTTTTATGTATAGAAATATAGAAAAGTGAAGAATCTTCTAAGCTCCAGACTTTTGTTATCTAAATAAAAATAAAATGAATTCTTCATTCATTGTTTTATTTGAAAAAAAAAAGAAAAAAAAAGTTAAAGTGAGAATATAATAATCCTTGACATTTTCATGACAAAATGATTTTAAATGTGAATAAACAATTTTCTTTATCTCAAATAATTCTCTACATTATTTTAAGAAACATTAGATGTTAGAATAAAGAGAATAATTATTAACACTGTCAAGGCCAGCTGTAATTTTAGACAAAATAAACTAACCCCATTTGTTTGATACATTTTTGAACAAAGGCGTCCAAAAAACACAAAAACATAAAGTAAATACTTATATAATGACTTTTTAAGTAGAATTTTCATCTAAAATATAAGGAGTAATTCATTGCATGAGATATATTTTTGAAGACTTAAAAGCTTACTGTTGTTTAATACACTCAATAAAAAAAAAAAAACCTTTTTGTGGCTAAGAATTAGGAGTTGTTTATTACATGATGTCATTCCTTACAGAAGGGAGTCCCCCACTTTGTAATGACAGGAGGGAGTCCCCCATTTTGTAATGGCTAAAGTGCTGGTCTTCAATATGACATCCATCATAGTGAGTTTGAACTACAGTTGTACTATTGTGTTTATTTTTGGATTAATACCCTTAAGAAAACTCCCTAATCACCCCAGCTATGGGTTAAATAGTACCACTAATGTTCTACAAGGATGGGTTTGACATTAAATAATCCATGAAGGTTGATATGCCATTAAAAAAGGAAAGAAAGAAAGGAAAGCAGTTAATTACTTGAGTTTATAAAATGTTATTACTGAAATTCAAATAATTCAAAGTGGCCATCTATGTAGAAAAAATAAAAAGCAAAACAAAATGAGTCACCATTGAAAGATTTTGTCAAAGAAAAATACAGTGTTACCTTGACTTGTGAGTGCCCACAGTTTTCCAAGTTACGTGCTGTCACTTGGTCAATTTTTTGCTTTGTGTTGAAAGCTAAAATTTGAGGTATGAGCAAGTTTCAAATACGTTATTAGTTACTAAAAACATTTAATTTTCCAAATTTATTATGCTAAAGAAAAATATTATTTGCAAAAAAATAAACATTAAAACATCACAGCACATATTTCATTATATTTTATTTTATTATGTTTTTATACAATACACTGGTATTTTAATTTAAAAAATGTAACAAAAAAATTAGGGTGTTTTTTTTTTTTTTTTTTGAGAGAGAGGGGCGAGGCTGAAACGGAATAATGACATTCCAGTTTATTTCAATGGGGGAAAATTAATTTGATATAGGAAGAAATTGTATTACAAGTAGAACAAGTTAAACTTATAAGTCAACATACCACTGTATATCATATTAATAATTCTATGAAGAGTTTGTAACTATTACCATCTAATTTGAATGCATTTGAATTATATGAGGGTGTGTCAAAAAGTAATGCCATTTTGTTTAGGACACGTATAATTACCAACACAGGAACATGTATCATACATCAAAATGAAGCTGGTCCTCTGTGGATCATATCCCTACATTTCTACATAGTCACCATTTCTCTTAATAGCAATGTTTCACCTTCAAATGAGAACATGTATCCCTGCCCTGTAAAATTCTGTTGACTGTTCTTTGAGCCACTTCTTCACGATAGATTTCACTTCCTCATTACTGAAATGATGTTTACCTCTCAAACCCTCTTTCATGGGGCCGAAGAGAGGCAAACATTATTCCAGTGAGGAGGAAGTGAAATCTATTGTGAAGAAGTGGCTCAAAGAACAGTAACAGAATTTTATGGGGCAGGGATACATGCTTTCATTCGAAGGTGGAACATTGTTATTGAGAGAAAAGGTGACTGGAGAAGTAGGGATGTGATCCACAGAGGACCAGCTTCATTTTGATATTTGATACATGTTCTTATGTTGGTAATTATACCTATCCTAAGCAAAATGGCATTACTTTTTGACTCACCTTCGTATATTTAAATAAGCTCAAGATTAAATGACATTTTTTTTCCACCATGTGATCAATTCCTGTTCAGATTGAATTGAAATATTATACATTTAAAATTGATTTTCATTTCAACATTTCTTTGTGAATGCAGAGCAATCTTTACACGTTGCCTATTTTTCTTGTTTGGGATTTTTAATGCTACATACATAAAAGTATTTAATCAATATATAATTAACAGAAAATGATAATTAAAAATAATTCTATTTGAATTGGTTGCATTTTTAAAAAAATGTAATTGCTTCATTGTTTTTTCATAATTAAAAGAAAGTGAATTGCAAGTTTTGAGCCACACAGTTGCAAAGAAACTCCTTTCTTTCAAATCAGTCGACTTTCCTTGTCTCTTTATAATTGATTTAAAAAAAGATTTCTTTCATTCATTCAATTGGTTCATTTCATCCCTTTTTGTTCTCCTCCATTTTGTCATCTGTGTACCAAAACTTAAAATTCCTATTTGAATATTCTATGTTGAATACAAGAGAAAGATTGTGGGAATGTGTTGTTTTTTTAAAAACTTTTTTTTTTTATGTTGAAAGTGAATCTGAAATTGGTTAAAAAAATGAATAAATAAAACCCATATAGAAATTTGACGATCATATTTATGATCTATTTAATTCAATGTTGATCACCAATCTATAATAATAAAAGTGGATTATTATTATTATTGATTATTTTAAAGTAAAAGAGCCGGTTTAGCTCTGTTGGTAGAGCATCCGACTAGGAATTGCAACGTTCTGGGTTTGATACTGGTCCCTGCCAACTCAGCGTATAAGTAGTACAGCTTGGGTAATTTGATCTGTGTGGTAAAGTGGGGAGTTGACTGTAGGTGTGGCGCCTCACCATACTAAAAAACAATCTCCCAGGGCTGATACCGACAATAGGCCACTCCGCAAAACGTTAATTTTTTTACTTTTAAAGTAATGGTTGTAATTATGAATGAGAAGGAAGAATGTCTTTACCTGTTAACAATAAAAAAGAATTAAAAAAATAAAAATTCATCTTTGTCTGGGAAATGGTCCAGAACATTTTTTTTTATGCAGGCGTTGGGAAAATCCATGATTATTTTACCGCTGTATATAATTCCGTGAACATTTTGGGATTTTTGGTTAGGTCAGCCTGACCAGCCTCACTTAATATCTTGGTGTACATAAATGTAAATAACAATAAAATCTTGTTAAAAATTTTGAGAGTTGTTGTTTTTTTAAAAATTTTGAACAAATGTAAGCGCATCTGCCTTCACTGTTTTTCCCAAGCCTTTGGGGGGGGGGGGCGTTCCAAAGGCACCAATTATAATTGGTATGATTTTTACCTTCATGTTTCACAGTTTTTTCAGTTCTCTGGAAAGATTCAAGTATTTCTCTATCTTTTTATTTTCTTTCATTTTCACCCTGTGGTCCCGCAAAATCCACTAAATAACAAATTCATTTTTTTTTTGTTAATTATTACTAGATGGTTATCATCATTATTATTATCATTATTTTCACTCCTTTTGAGTTTTTCACACCAGTATTAGCTGATGGTATTTCACTGGTGGCTGAGTGACAACAAGTCTCCTCAGGTCTCCAGGTATCTTCTGAGTATTCTAGCCGATTGCAGCAGTGCAGTAGTCTGGATGGTCTCAATTCTGCCTCTGATTTCCAGTTCCTCCAGTCTTTTTTCCAAGTTTATTGGGACCGTTCCAAGTGCACCAATTACAATTGGTATCACTTTCACTTTCATATTCCACCGCTTTTTCAATTCTCTGGCAAGGTCCAGGTATTTATCCATCTTTTCATTTTCCTTCAGCTTCACCCTGTGATCTTCTGGAAGCGCAAAGTCCACAAATAGACACGTTTTCTTTTTTTTGTTAATCAACACTAGGTCTGGTCTCCTGGCTGGGATAGGATAATCCGTCTTTATCTCAAAGTCCCAGAGAATTTTATGCATTTCATTCTCAAGAACAGATTCTGGTTTATGCATATACCATTTTGTTGTATGGTCAAAATTTAATTTTTTGCATAATTCCCAGTGGATCACCTTCCCAACCCAGTTGTGCCTAGCTTTGTATTCCCGCTGTGCTAGTTTGCTACATTCACTTAATACATGGTTTACCGTCTCATCTCTGTCACTGCATAGACTACATTTACTGTTTTGTTGCGTCTTATCAATTTTTGCTTTGATATTATTATTATTATTAGTATTTGTGAGATTTTCACATCAGCGTTATCTTGTAGTCTTTCACTGGAGTCTGATTTAACAGCAAGTCTCCTTAGGTCTCTAAGACTCTTTTGAATATTCTAGCTGATCTTAACAATGCTGTAGTGTAGATGGTCTTTATTCTTTTTCTGATTTCCAATTCCTCCAATCTATTTTTCAAATCCTTGGGGGCCATTCTGAGGGCACCAATTACAATTGGTATCACCTTCGCTCCCATGTTACAATGTTTTTTCAATTCTCTGCTAAGGTCCAAGCATTTCTCTATCTTTTCATTTTCTTTCATTTATACTCTGTAGACTGATGGGACTGCAAAATCCACTAGATAACATATTCATTTATATATATATATCTATATATATATATATATATATATATATATATACACACACAAAGTGAGTTTTTATCCTATTATTATTATTATTAGCAACAAAAAACACCCTCCGGGCGGTGTAAAAAGTAATTTTTGAAACATATTGCCTGAGAGTGGGGGCGAGTTAAAAATTCAATGTCAGAAAGTTTGTATCATAAATAAGCAAAATCATCAAATTTATTAAAGGAGTAAAAAATAAAACAATTTGAAATAGAAACTTAGTCCTGTCCCCTTCAAATGATATGTTGTGTGCATCTATTAATCATTAATTAAATAATTATTTTGAATATTTTGCACATAAATTTTACACAAAATCGTTGGTATTTATTTATTTGTAGAATTTTATTTAACTTCTTGTTACTGAAAAAGTGTGAGGGTAAAAAACAATTTTTAAAATTGCTTACTTAGATTTTGAGTGTATATAACACAGGGTTATTTTTATACGATGTATTAACAATTTTGACTATTAATTAAATACTCGTTAATAGACTTACGCCATCATTGAGAATATTGTGACGTATTTTTGGTTACAGACATAAATCCACCCAATCTCAATTATTAATAGATTATTATTATTATTATTATTATTATTAGCAAATATATGCACCCTCCGGGTGCAAGTATTTAAGTTTAATGTAATAAAATATTATATTAAATTAGAAAGGCTAATGAAACTAAATAAGAATGCAGATAAAAAGATTTGAAGGAGTATAATAAAAAATAGAACTACTGAAACTTACTCTTCCATCACTCGTCTTTCATTGTTATTTTTTCTAATTTAAGTATTTAGTTAAAAGAGGAAGTAAAGAATAAAATGACAGTTATTTTTTCTTGTTAATGGATTTCATTTAAGATTCATTGAAGAGATTTTTGATTATATTCATTAAAATAAAACCAAACAGTTAGAAATCAATAATACTAAGCACATATTTAATAAAATCACATTTTTAATATCAATATGCAAATTAGCCTTCCCGTTCACACTGTAAACCGCTATTTTGTTGTATATATAAATATAATTGCATATTGTCAGTATGTAGACATGGTTAACAGTATTAATAATGTAAAACAATTTTATTAATAATTGAGGTTTAAATAAAAATACAATCCTGGAAAATGTGATGTCAATAACTAAGGGAATAGTGATATGAGTAGTAATATAGTTTCGGTTACAGACAGAAAAGCACACAATCTCCATTATAATAAGATTATTATTATTATTATGATCATGATCATGATCATCATCATCGGTAGGTGACGAATATTAAATAGTTACATCCTGGAAACGTCAGTGGAAACCTTTGTTTTGACTGTTCTTCAACATGTTAGAAGCCTTTTCTGAGTAGAAAACGGGGGAAAAAAGGAATCAGGGGGTTGGGGGATAATGAAAGAAAGAATGCGACACATCCTCATATTTTATTTAAACCATTCTACTCGAGACTAAAATAAAGAAATTTATCTTTGTTTGTTGGGGAGGGGGGGGGGTTGAGGGATGAAAAGAGTGGGTCGGTGGGTAAACGACGACATTACGCATGCGCACACTTTACTGTATTATTGGCGTTCTGGTGAATCTCTGGTTTGTCGGAATCAGTAGTTGGGATGTTAATAAGTATTTTGAATATATTGTCTCTTTCGGGTTTTTCTTTGTCTGCAAGATATTTAATAAAAGATAACAATAGCATCGCTAAATGCCCATCTCTTTATTTTCTGATTATGGATTTTTCTTTGGAAAGAAACGAGTGGATCTTTCCGGGATGCGTCTCTTATCCGGACATCTGTCAATCTTTTTTAACGTGTCAACATCGTTGTAGACGAAGTTATTGACCACTGAAGGAGTTTTTAGTAAATTCTTAATTTTTAATTCCTGAGTTATCTCCCTTGTCTTCTTTATGTTTTTTTTTTCTTTTCTTTTCTTCATTTGTTTTAAGTAGTTCATTTATTATGTATTCAAACGAAGTCGACCTAAGCTTCGCGCAGTAAAATATAAGAACAATTATTCTCAAGTCTCTTTTTCTCCCATTCTTCTCTTTGATTGTCCTTTATTAGATAAATGAATAATGATATTTGTTCGGCTTGGTAAACAAATTGATAAAAAAAAAAGAAAATTAATAAAATAAAAATAAAGACTCATAATAGAAGTCGATGTTTTTTTTATTGTTTTGTTGGAAACATAAAAAGAAAATAATGGCCTTAAGAATTTGACATTAAAAACTTATCTTCGTTATCATCGCTTAAGTTTATATAGATTAATGAAAGACAAATAAAAAAAAAATGTTTATATGTAGCAAAATCTATGTTTAGCCCAGTGGTAAAATTTTAAAACTTGAATCTACAAAATATATGGTTCAGTTAGCAAAAAATTCTGAAACTGATAGCGAAATGTTTTTTTTTCTTTGTTGCTTCAAATAAAATTAGTATACAAAATATAGTAGGGATTATATTCCTTACTTGCCACAGTTCTTCTGTTAGGCGTATAGAATACAATCCTATATTTCATATCAAAATAAGAATAAACACAAGAACACAATCCTTTTACCAAACTTAAGGAAAAGGGATTAAAAAACATTTATACATTAGTCAAAGTTTGATTGGTTGAATCAGGGTGTTGCTCACTACTACGTCCGCTTGTAAGCGCCCAAAAAAAATTAATTACCATCTGATCCTATTTGGTAATTATAAAAGACAGAGAAGAAATCAACATACACACAGAATTCACCTTGCTGTCAAATAGGACACACACCCGACAACAACAAACAAACACACAGATTCCATCTTGCGGTCAGATAGAACACGACAAAGAAACAGATGTCCGAATGAACGATTCCACTGCCTCAACACAACTACAACACTTTTACTACTACCAAAGATCTCGCCACAGCAATTAATATACATTTCATCAGGTCGTATTTACAAACTTTAATTTTCCCTCCTGGCCCATGTCGGATCGAATTTTGACGACTACATAAACATTTTACATTACACATTTCTTAGCAAACCTTTCCACATCATATATACACATTCTATTTCACATATTTGTTGTTAAATACATGCAAATTTATTCTCTGTCATTCTTAATACATATGGTTGCCACTACAAAGTTGTTCGTCATTAATAATAATATTGGTCGCCTCTAGAGGCGCTAGGTGATGTGGTAGGCAGGTTATAAAAGTAATAACGCCAAAATAAAATGTTTCTTAGACACTCCAGCCTTTAGAAGTAACACACACCAGTTGTGTCTCCTGTCGATATATATAGATTTGAACGTAATTAGAGATAAAAACTTAAAAGCCAATTTTAATTTATTTTCTCTTTGGCTATAAAAGAACTTATTTAAATCAAACTGAGTAGATAGCTTGAAAATTAAAATAAAACCGATTACGTTGATCGAGAAATTGGTTGTTTAAAGAAATAATGTATAGTGCGAATGCAAACCCCACAAAGTTATTGTTCCGTCTCCAATTGACTATGTATATATATATATATATATATATATATATATCTTCTTATTATAATGGAGATTGTGTGTTTTTCTGTCTGTAACCGAAACTATATTACTACTCAAGTCACAATTCCCTTAATTATTTACGTCAACTTCTCCATGATTTCATTCTTTTAAACCTTCAGTTATTAATAAAAATTGTATTACATTATCAATACTGTTGACCATATCTACGTACTAATAACATGCAATTGTATTTATATATACAACAAAATAGCGGTTTACAGTTTGAACGAGAAGGCTAATTTGCATATTGATATTTAAAATTTTATTTTAATAAATATATGCTTAGTATTATTGATTTCTAATTGTTTGGTTTTATCTTAAGAAATATAAACAAAAATCTCGTGGATAAATCTTAAAAGAAATTTATTTACAAGAAGAAATAACTGTAATATTATCCTTTACTTCCTATTTTAACTTAATAGTTAAATTAGGAAAATTTACCAATGAAAGAGGGGAGTAACGGAAAATGATGGAATAGTTTGTTCTATTTTTCAATCATACCCCTCTGTTCCAAATTTTTTATCTGCATTCTTATTCAGTTTCATTAGCCTTTCTAATTTAATATGATATTTTATTATATTAAAACTTAAATACTTGCACCCGGAGGGTGCATATATTTGCTAGTATATATAATGGAAAAGGTGACTTACGGTTAATATGGTCACGATGGTTAGATGGTGCAGAATTCAGTGAGGTAAGTCAGCGATATAACAAATACAAAGTGCTCAATATGTTAGTAGAGCAAATTTATTACAATATAGGTACAAGTGATAACCTACTCGAGTTTCACCATAAGGATCTTCAGGGCTAAATTCACTGAATTAATCAAGATACTGAATAATTACAGTTGACTAATATATATATATATATATATATATATATAAGTTTGAATTCAGAGTTTTCCTTTTCCTACAGCGGTTGCCATTCCTGTGTTAAATAGTCCAGTCTGTCCTACTATTTACCCATAACTCCAGGGAGAATAGTTGGATGCATGCCTTCCCCAAGGGCATTAGCGCTACTTGAAATGCAAAGAGCCTCGTCCAGGATTTAGACTCGAGTCACTGTTTTCATTTATGATAACTGTTACAATATATAAATATATATATATATATATATATATATATATATATATATATTATATATTTGTAATATGCTAGTCAACTCGTGGGCAGATTAGGTTCCTGTTATAGTGGTGGTCTATGATATTATTGATGCTTGTATTTAGGAAAGAGTGATGTATTTTAATTACTATTTCGTTCGTTATATTGAAAACTTAGTGTATTTAAAATGGTGTTCACCAGACCCCCTTTCCCACCCCATTCAGCTACAAATTGGATTGGAAATTGCATTGTCTTAAGTTGAAGTAGTATAATTCTCTAATAAAAGTTTTAAAAATGTTGTACTGTTTTTGCTGGGTTATGGTTGCATGCATCCATACATATACACAAACATTTTAGTAATATATATATATATATATATATATATATATATATATATATATATATAGCTATGCCTAGTGCAAAAAATACATGTTTTCTGTTGGAATTCCCTTTTTGGGGCACTTCAGGTTCCGGGCAATAAATCCAGCCCTGCCCCTTTAATTTGAAGGGAGAGGTATATCTGGGTGTGTGTGTGGACCAGCCCGTGGGAACACGGTTAATTTTCTCTGGATTTGGGGTCTAGCAGCCAAAGCCACTGATGACCACAAATTGATAGACTTACAAACAAGATTAGCATTAGCATAAAAAAATCTAAAAAAACAGACGTTTTCTAAACGACATTTAATTTAATTGGTTGTAAAAATATTTTGGTTGTTAAAGATATTACGAAAATAGTTATTTTCAAATTCGAAAATAACTATTTTCGTAATAAGAAATGTTAAGTAGAAAATTCAATCAATAAAAATTTAAATTCTTAAATTTTCAAATAAAGAATTTTCGTAAGTGTATTGTGGGAGTAATTTAATTCGATTGGTTGTTAAGAAATTTTTCGAAAGTTAGAAAATTCAATCAATAAAATTTAAATTTTTAGATTTTCAAATCAAGAATTTTTTTCTATATATCAATATTTTAAATGAAACCATCGACATTGGAAAAAACAATTAAGGAATAACTTATAAGGACCTCTTGTCCTCACCAAAAAACATCAATCAGTTGTAGCAATTTGGGGGTGTTTTAGAATCATCTTTTTTATGATTGGGGAAATTTTATTTTTTCTAGTTTTTTTCATTTTCTCTTTATGTTGGGTTAAATGTTGTTGTGGGAACGTTGGAATTTGGACCAATTTTAAAATTGTGCGTGCGCATTATCAGAAATTAACTTAATTGTTATTAAGAACACATTTTATGATATTTTTATTTAGAGGGATGTGCTGTTTCTTTGGTGATGATACTTAAATGCTGATAGAGGCGGTTGTAAAATAGACAGAGGCCACGGAAAGATGTAGTAGTTGGTCAGTGGAAAAGAGATTTCTAGGTTTTCAGCCATTATTGTTTCTCTGTCCCTTTTTCTATTCAACTCGTCTTTAACAAAAAATAAATAAATAAATAGTCTTATTATAAAGAATAACCATTACTAAATTAAAAATATACACGCAAATAAAAATATCATAAATGTGTTCTTAATAACAATTAAGTTCATTTCAGATAATGCGCATGCACAATTTTATGTTGTTTATTCTAAAACTGAAAAGCCATTCTGATTTCCCTATATATTCTTTTGTGCAATGTGTGCATTCTAAAAGGTAAACAATATTTTTGCTATTAAAAATTTGATTCGTGGTAGATTTTAAAAGTGTTAGATTGATTATAAATTAGTAGGACCACATTACCTTTAGGCACCCCTTTTTGATCTCGATTAAGAAAGGACATGTTTTTCATTTGCACCGTCAATATCCGGTTGTTTGTTAGGGGTCGGGGTTAGGGTTAGGGGTTAGTTTTATAATTTAAAAAAAAATCTAAAAATCGTCTGTTAAAACAACCGGATATTGACGGTGTAAATGAAAAAACATGTCCTTTCTTAATCGAGATCAAAAAGGGGTTCCTAAAGCTCATATGGTCCAATTAGTAAATGAATTGCTGTAATTATCTTATTTACAGAAAAAGTCTGTTTTTACCGTTACATAGTTGGCAAAATTTTATTATTTTCATCTGTTGAGATACATTCGTGAATTCTTTTTTAATACCACTTGTAGGTATACTATAGATATTAAATGTTAAATCTTCTTGTATGTGTAAATGTGTTTATTCTGTCTTTCCTTCCGTTGTGTTGTATGTTAGTATATCGCAGATATAATAATACAAATATTGGTCGTTGGTAAGCGTGTACTTGACTAGGTATCTTCTCTAACGTCAAGCATTCCCAATAGTTCCTATCATATTTCTTAGAATTTTAGGTCTTCTATGATCTCACAAATAAGATAAGGAGAACATTTTCCAACCTTAGCCGTGTCAGTGCTAGTGGACAGCTGTACCACTTGGACTCTAACAAAACGGATGAGAAAATTAACAGGAGAGATAAAGAAATGTTATTTTATCCTTTTCATTCATTCTTTCTTTCTTTCTTTCATTCATTTCTTTCTTTCTTTCTTTCTTCCATTTATTCTTTCTTTCTTTCTTTCTTCCATTTATTTTTCTTTCTTTCTTTCATTAATTCTTTCTTTCATTTATTCTTTCATTCATTCATTCATTATTTCTTTCTTTCTTTCTTCCATTTATTCTTTCTTTCATTTATTCTTTCTTTCATTCATTCATTCATTCTTTCTTTCTTTCTTTCTTTCATTTATTCTTTCTTTCTTTCATTTATTTATTTATTTATTTATTCTTTCTTTCTTTCTTTCTTTGTGAACTGATGCTTTTTTTGTAAAGTTTGAGTTGAAATTGTTTACGCCTTTTCTTTATTTTTCTATTTCAAATACATGCTGGTAAATTCCGTACATCGTCAAAATCTATCTATCTATCTATCTATCTATCTATCTATCCGTCTGTCTGTCTGTTATTTTTTTTAATCGATTTATTTACTAAACTCAAACCAGTCTTGTTAAACCTTCATCTATCAGAAAATGGAAGAAAGAACACAATGTCCACGAAGGGTTCAATTCAGAAAAAATATTTCGCTTGACCCTTAAGACTGCCGACCTAGATTCATTTATAACATTTCAACCCTGTTCTATTATCGCCCTCAATACAAAGTGCATCCACATATTTCAACCCCCACCACTAAATGCACACCTCCCGTTCCAACGGGTTCCTTTCTCCCCACAAAGACTAACCCCCAATTCCAGAGTATGTCAATACCAGCCACTGATTAGTAATAGGTTCAAGCTTTACGGGGTTTTACCTTTATCTCACCCCTCCCCCATATTTTCGCCGTCAACACATTTTGGCTGTGGAAGAAAAGCTTTTTGACTTTTTGCTCGCATAATTCATCAGCTTTGATTGTGCTTAATTCTCTGAGAAAATTTGACGCTCGTGTTTTGTCCTTCGTTGGCCACAGATCAAAGGCGCTCGGCCGCAGAGTTCAGGAAGCGGCTAGTTTGCTCGGCCAATGAGATGTCTCTTGCCAGCACTTAGTCTGCGAGCAATGCTTCCGCGTGGAACTTTTAAAAACTGTTCCCTCAGGTCTGCTGTTTTGCGCCCTTCCCAGGGCAACTATGTGTACGTGTGTGAGCACGTGCTCGTGTAGATGTGTGTGAGTGTGTGTGTGTGTGTGTGTGTGTGTGTGTGTGTGTGAAATGGAAAGAGGGCACATAACTTCCCGCTACACGTGGACATGAGCCAAAATACCCAGAAGGCGACAGAAGTTGAGTGGGGAGGAGTAGGAAGGTTTTTTTTTCATTAGATTGTTAGAACTTTGTATTTGACGGATATCTGATTATGGCATCATCTCAGAAAGTTGCCTTGGTACATCTAAGATTAGTGAATACGTGTGTGTATGTGTAATATCAGTATATATATATATATATATATATATATATATATATATATATGAAGTAGTCAAACAATGTGCTTGAAATGGCGAAGGCCGACAATTTGTGGGAGATTATGTGCTTAATTAAAGTCATACCTAATTTTGTTAATTAATTAATTATAATTAAATGAATTAGGCATGCATATCGGTTTAAATGTAAAGCATAAACAAATCGAGAAAAAGTCATCTCTGTACTGGGCTGAAATGTACATACAGAGATGACTTTTTCTCGATTTGTTTATGCTTTACATTTAAACCGATATGCACGCCTAATTCATTTAGTTATAATTAATTAATTAACAAAATTAGGTATGACTTTAATTAAGCACATAATCTCTCATATATATATATATATATAATGTTAAACCTAATGAATCAGATATACCTACTAATAGTTTCGCTTAGTAGCTCACCAGGGCACGAATCTGACTCATTTTAATTTTTGTTGTTGCCAAGTGTTATAGTGTTAATCGATTATTTTCGGTTGGTGTGACACTCTTGGTCTTTTTAAAAAAAATTTTTCCCCAGGTAAAGTTTGCTAGTATATTTTTACTAACAAACTATTTGCCGTTTTTTTTCTAACCGGAATGGTTTTCTAATAAGATTAGTATATTATATATAATAAGTTGTATATGTAAAACATGCTCACTACGCTAAGAAGAGCAAAATTATAAGGACCTAAATGAGTCAGTCACTATCTACCTAGGTTTTACCCGAATAGTTAATCAGGACTGATGAACTATTCGAGTGAAATTCTTCAATTTCTTATATATATATATATATATATATATATATATATATATATATATATATTCTGATAACCGTCTCTGAAGATAAAGGTTTGCTTTGAAATCAATAAGACAAAAATAACATCTTTTTGTTTTTATTTTTTATATGCCTTGTAATTGCCTTCAAATCATTAATATAATATATATATATATATATATATATATATTGGAGGCGCCTGGTATAATGGTTAGACACTGTGAGACGAGTTCAAAATCTGGACGAGTTTGTTTGCATTTCACATAGCGCTAATACTCTTGGGAAAGGTATGAATCCAACTATTTTCCCCTCTAGCTATAGGTCAATAGTAGGGCAGTAGTAAACTCTGTAATAAAATCTAAAATGCTCAGTGTTAGTTTTTAATTTTGATCAATTCTAAATATTTTCTGTCACTTTAGTTAAAAATATATTTAAGCAAATTAAAGTTTCTTCTCTTTCACTTAATCTAAAAAACAAACAAAAAAAGTCTTTATAATGAGAAATTAAATAGAAAATATTTTTTTCATAAATTATTTTATGTAAAAAGTAAAGTCGTCGGGGCGGCCTAATGTCGGTATCAGTCATGCAGCGAAGGAGTCTGTCCCTTTTCACTAGTGGTAGATCAAGGAGATTATTTTAGCGTCTGAGGTGGAGCGCCACACCTACCATTGGATCCTTGCTTTACCGCACAGATCCCTGTGCTACTCATACGCTGAGTTGGCGAGGGCGGGTATCGAACTAGGAACCTTGTGGTTTCTAGCCGAACGCTCTACCGACTAAGTCAAAAACATTGCCATTGATCTAGAATGATAGAATTAAAGAGGTGGTTTGTGGTGTAATGGTTATCGTGGTAGGAAATGAATTCAATGTAACCGAGTTCAAATCTTGGACGAGGCTGTTTGTATTTCATCTTGCGCTGATACACTTTGGAAAGGTATGAATTCAATTACTCACCCTCCAGCTATGGGTAAATAATTGGTGCAGACTGGACTCTTTAACCTTTTGGCAACCAGTCTAGAACACTCCGCTGAAGAAATTGGCATTGTGTTACATGCGACTCGTGCGGAGAGGCTGGAAATGTATGCATCCAACTATTCTCCCTCCAGCTATGGGTAAAATAGTAGGTCAGACTCGGCTCTTTATTTGGTTAGGCGACTAGTCTGGGAAAAGGAAAACTCTGAATTCAAACCTGTTACGCTTAAGGAATTGACCTTGCGTCGAATTTTGCTTGTGCGAAGGGGTTGGTAAATATATAGAATTGTTTACGAATGATTATTATTATCAAATAGGAATAGTTACTTATTCCTTCATACAAACTGGCAACATCACTGGAATAACAATATCCACAATAAACTCTTCCTAATCAAACCCAATTTGGGAACCTGGAGACCAACTTTAAGGAAGTCTAGAAAGGAACAAGTCATTGTGTCCCGATTACGCATTGGTCATACAAGACTAACGCACTCCTATATACTCAAACAAGAACAACAACCACAATGTGGAACATGTCAAACACCTTTGACAGTTAAACATTTATTCATCGAATGCAGGTTTTTTGCTCACATCAGAAACCGTTATTTTAAAGCAAACAATATGAAAGATCTGTTTAAAATTTCAACATGGAGGATATTCTCTCTTTTTTTGAGGGAAATAAAATTATACCATAGAATATAGACATGAAACAAATCAATACCATACAACATAATCCCCAATAATGCTAACACATTGTTAAAACCAATTACTAAAAAGTATAAATATAAATACACGATATGTATAACTTCCTAACGTTAGGCATGACATAACCCCAGACGGGTTGATATACCGTTAAAATCAATTAACATAACATATTAAAACCATATGATTGCTTGAAAGAAAAAAAAAGACTGACTTAGACTCCATCTTTCCAAGAACCACTAAATCGAATTCTAAAAAAAAAAAAAAAGTAATAATCAACAAAGGGTCATATGTTTCGCTTCATGACCACCAGATGACCACCAGATGACCACCAGATGACCCCCTACTGTTTGATTTATCCTAAAAAGGGATATGTCGGACGGTTCCCCACAGGATTCAGCCTGCCCTAATGAAGCAAAAATTGGCGTTTACTGCAAATAAATGCTATCACTTTGAATTGTTTCCAAGAAGGGATGAACATTTAAAATTTGAAATACAGAATAAACATGAATATACATTTAATTGCTTCTTATTTATATTTATATATTTACCAACCCCACCACACGAGAGGGATGTGACACAAGGTCAATTTCTTAAGCGGAGTTTAACAGGTTTGAATTCAGAGCTTTCCTTCTAGACTGATTACCTAGCCATGGTTAAATAGCCCAGTCTGCTCTACTGTTTACCCATAGATGGAGGGAGATTAGTTGGATTAATACCTTTCCCAAGGGTATTAGTGCTATGTGAAATGCAAACAGATTTGTTCAAGAATTGAACTCGGGTCGATGTGTTCATTTTCTACGACTAACCATTACACTACGCCCCTCCATAAATGATATATATTTAATTGCTTCTTATTCCAATCATCATCATCATCATCATCATCATCATCATCATCACCAAGTCTTGCTGATAGCACAGATTCCATTGATTCTCTCTCACCATCCGCCCCTATCGACCATCGCTATCGGTAGGTCCCCTAGACTGCATCCAGTGTCCGTGTAAATCCTTGCTGGTCGGCCAACATTGATGTGCCCGTGTGAAGGAATTCATGGGAGAACGTCACTTATGAATTCGTCCCTACTTAATCAGCAGTACCCAACATGTCTTGTTCGTCTTATTTGGTTGGTTTGTGAGATGAGAGGTAAATGGTCGTAATCTGATTTTTTGTGGGGTGCTGATTCCAACATCGTTGTGTAGTTCCCATCTAGCTTTTTCTCCAAGCTCTTCGTTAAAATCCAGGTGTTGAAGCCATACAATAGTACTGACACGGCTACAGCTTTGAAAAATTATCGTTTTAGTTCATCAGAGAGGTTGAATTTATATTTGGTCAATAACCAGTCAATATGCAATAGGGAATAATTTGCATAATGATTTTAACAAAACTGGGTTTAATAAATAATTATTTGTTACTAATTTCTAATACTATCATGTTATTCTCAAACGTATCAAAAGCAATCTTATATATAATTTTATATAGAAATCAATTAAAATAACACTAGAAAAAGTGTAATATTTTGGTATTCGTTCTTATTTAGTTTCGTTAGTCTTTCTAATTTAATATAATATTTTATTACATTAAAACTTAAATACTTGTGCCAAGAGGGCGCATTCATTTACTTGGATAATTAACATTCGGTATATTTAATGACAGGTAATAATAGATTACCAATCCTCTGATGTTCCAGGCTCAATTTACTCATCACTTGAAACATCACCTCCCCATCATTTTACCATTAAGCTTTACCCGCGAATTTCGTGACAGCTTGATACATAAATAAATTTCAATTAATTAACCAGCAACAGAATCCCAGTGCTTAGCGAACGCTCCATAAACAGACCCATCTGAATGCGTGCAAAGCTTAACCACTCGTCCATCGAGGCCAACTGTTCGGAACGGCATGAAATTATCTTTGTATATATATAGACCTAAACGTGAACTTTTGACAGTATCGTAATAATATATTTGTCATTATGAGATGGGTTATCTCCCTTGCTAACTATCAGTGACTTCAGCGAAGAGATGAGACCTATACTTTTTTTCTTCTTAATTCCTTCCCAATCTTCATCCTCTTCCTTCTCCTCCTCCTCCCTGTCTTTTAATTCAAAATAAGAACAAGTAACAATCTAGAGAAATGGGGTTTAAGCATGAAGCTTCCTTGCGTGATAGATTCTTTTTTTTTCTTCATTATATATATATATATATATATATATATATATATATATATTAGTATGTTTTTTTTTGCTTTTTTGTGGGTTTGGGTGAAAATGTCTTATTTCGTTTTAAGAATAGATCGCTGGCCAAATACGGTAGGTTGAAGGAGATGAAAGGTGAAAGGAGTTGGTGAGGATGTCGGAAGAAATAAATTGACTGTGAGGAATGAAAGACAGGAAAAAGATGTCGATGAGTTTGGAGGAAGAGGAAAAAAAAAAAAAGAGGAGGCGACTGGGTGAGAAATGCTAGTTTTGAAGGTAAAAATATATGGGGAGTGGGGATGAATTGACACCGGAACGGAAACCACTGTTCGGACGGGCTACTTTCTTTTTTTTTGTTGTCCTCCCGCCAACCCTTCTCTTTTCTCTCTATTTCTCTCTCTCCCCTCTCTCTCTCTCTCTCTCTCTCTCTCTCTCTCTCTCTCTCTTCTATCTTTCTCTCTCACTTTCTCTTTCTCATTTTTCCTCTCTTACTTTCTCGTGCACGCACATGCGCGTACGTACACACAGAGATTTGCGTGTGCTTGTAACATTTAAACCGAAAGATATTTCTTAGTGTAAAAAGAAAAAAAAAAAAAAAAAAAAGAAAAAAAAAAGAAAAAAAAAAGAGCAAAGACAGAAACTGTAAAGAAAATAAAAAAAACGTGTGAATTTACGCAGCTAGCCACGTCTGTGAAATTGTGTGTTTGTGTATATATAAATAAATACCTGTTCTTTTTTTCCTGATAAGTATTTGATATACGTATTCATAGTGTTTGGACCAAGAAATATATATATATATATATATATATATATATATATGTGTGTGTGTGTGTGTGTGTGTGTGTGTGAAATTGTATCATTTAAGGTGAGAACATTCAAAGTCTGTTTCGTGCAGATGAAGTTCTATATGTCTAATACTTTCGTGATTTAAATCTTGTGCCAGACAAAATTGGTTCGAAGAGAAAAAAAAAAACATTTTTTTTTACTGAATTCCTAAATAGAAATAGAAAAAGTCTCCCACAAGGAAATTAGGATTTCCACCAAATGCCAAGAGGTGATTATTCAGTCTTGTCAGTTAAAGATCTTTCGCATTATAAATGGTCCGAGACTTGAAGACCGAAATTGTCCTTGCTAATATATATATATATATATATATATATATATATATATATATATATATATTAGCAAGGTCAATTTCGGTCTTCAAGTCTCGGAAAGTAAAAAAGTAAAATCGTCGGGGTGGCCTATAGTCGGTATCAGCCAGACAGCGAGGGAGTCTATCTCATTTTTACTTGCGCTAGACCAAGGAGATTGTTTTGGCGTCTAAGGCGAATTGCCACACCAACCATCAGCTCCTTACTTTACCGTACAGATCCCTGTGCTACTCATATGCTGAGTTGGCGAGGGCCGGTATCGAACCCGAAACCTTGTGGTTCCTAGCTTTAGCTCTAGCTAAACCGGCCTTATATATATATATATATATATATATGTATATATATATATATATAAAAGAGATATATATATATATATATATATATATATATATATATATATATATATATATATATATATATATAGAGAGAGAGAGAGAGAGAGACTGTGAAAATGCGTGGGTGATATAAAACGCGTGAAAAGAGGAATGGAAAAATAAAACAACCAAACCAATTCAGTCCGTTAATATCTATCTATCTATCTATCTATCTCAGTCTGTTAATATCTATATATACCAGTATCTATCTATTTATCTATCTATCCAATTCATTACGATCGAGTCGCACTGTAAGCACACGTTCCCGCTTGATCACATAATTTAAGCAGCGATTAGCCAGTTTAATACTTAATTTAGAGATCATTTAAGCAACAGCAGATACTGTAAACAACCTGTGTCCTTTTTCTAAAAAAATATCAAAATGACTTAAATGAATCGAAAGAGGGTTGATATGCCGTAACACCAAAAACAACCAAATCATGTAATAATGTCGCCCGGTGGGTTTAAAGAAAAATGATATCAGAATGCATATATAATTTTATTTGAATATGAAACACGACAAAAAGTGAGATACTGTAATGAATCCTTGCAGTAAAGTGGGAATCACTGATTTTTGTTGCCTATATACCAAGAATGTAAACAATATGTCAGGATGTTATGGAAGACCATATCAGGATCATTGTACTGTTACAGCTTATAAACAATTGGTTATATAATCAAAATATGTGTGAATTTTAGCTGTGTTTGAAATTCAATGGAAAATCAAAACAATTCTCAGAGTTACACAAACAATATGTAAAAACAAACAAAAAGTGTAATTTTCTCCAATTAATCTGGATTTTATTTCAAGTAAAGAATACGCTTTGTCAAAACGCGGGAAAATAAAGTTTTAACATCAGAATGAATTAACCAATCAGAATGAATTATTTCCTGGCGTAGAAATCTTTTTTAAATACCACAAAATCACAAGAGATCAGGATGAGAGGAAGAGACGAGAATAGACACCAGTAGCTACAGGCCAACGTAGACAGAGAAATTCTCTCCTCGGGTAAACCGAAACAGACACCTCACTTAACGCTAAAGTACCCATCTCCATTACATAATTACGCCAAGTAACCACCAGGCAAATTGATCATTGTTCCCCACCCCCAATAAAACTAAGGTCTCATTCCTCACGTAATGCCCCTCCGATCAATCGGCTAACCACGTCAAGCCCTAGCACCTATATGATTTTCCCAACCCTATTGCCCTTATGGCAAGCCCCAACCCCTTTTTATCATATGGATGCTAGAAGGCGATGGCTGCGGGTCTACTTATCCTGGGAATGACGTTAAACTCTATCTGATGGTGAGGTTCCAGTTTTGGAGGTTTGGGGAATGTGGAGCACCCTTTCATCACCATTGCTCCCTGGTCCACTCTGACCCGGAGTGGTAGTACCTGTTAGGGTCCCATCTATAGGTTGAATAGAAAACATGAGTTTATAAACAAAATTGTATTATCCATTAAAAATGAAATTATTTCAAAACTTTGTCAGCATTAAACATTTTTTTTTTACCAATAGAAGTATTCAGCATAAAATGACCCAAGGGGTTGTTATGCCGTATAACCCAACCAACCAACCAACCAACCAACCAACCAAATCCTCACGTAATGTACAATTCTGCACGAAAATTGTGTATGAATAAATAAATTATTATATATTTATAACGGAGAGTTATTTTTATTTTTAATTTTTTTTAGTTGCCAAGTGTTGGCAACTCGTTCCGAACCAGCCGCCGATACAACAAGGAAGTTCCGACAAGTGTTAATTTTTCATACCCCTAATTCTTTCTTAAAAGTACATAGTAATGGTGCGGAATTATTAACCAATCAACTAGTCGGAGATCCAGTAATATGTCAAGGAATAGATTATTTTCATCCTCATCAAGTACAGTGACTAAAGTGTTCGTCGACATTTGGCGCCATAATTCCCAGATACGACCCAGAGAGATATCCACGGTGCATAGAGTAACATAACTTCCTGAAGTGTGAGAGGGTACAACTCCTGAAACACTCAGTCTACTTTTTCTATGCTGCAATCAGCAACAGCACTAAGAATAGAGTCGACAGTGGGCTAAAGTAAGATATCATGAAATATAGGAATAAAACACTGAAAGCGAACTCTGAGTTTGAGTAAAAACTATTTGTATATGGAATTTTATATACAATAAACTTTTTGTTTGTTCGTTAGTGTAGTACGCAGACCTTTTGAAAACGTTGTTTCAAAGGTTCATATTCTTATTTGAACAATTGTAGTTGTTTGCAATAGAATTAAACAAAATGCGTGTTGTTGAATTATGAGTCCATTATATTTTAACCGAAGAATAATGTTCTCTGAAAAAAAAAAAAGAAAAAAAAAGAAGGTGGAATTAATGTAATTTGGTTCACGTTAGAATTGGGTGTTTGCGAGTAATGTGTGTTGGCAAAAAGTTAAAGTAAAGGGTGAGGCAGAAATTCTCCCCACATTTCAAACTGTCACCTGTGGGGTGCAAAATCGATAGATAGGTAGATATTAAATATCAATAGATAGATAATACGCACACGCACACACACACACACACACACACACACACACACACACGTATCTATCTATCTATCTATCTATCTATCTATCTATATATATATATATTGGTAACATAGTTTGCTATATTCATAAGTAAAAGTCGTCGGGGCGGCCTAATGTCGGTATGAGCCATACAGCGAAGGAGTCTATCCCTTTTTCACAAGCGCTAGACCAAGGAGATTATTTTAGCGTCTGAGGTGGAGCGCCACACCTACCATC
>CM042140.1:88102291-88109791 GCA_023376005.1 Doryteuthis pealeii
AGGATGTCTTTGGCATTAAATAACTTCGAAGGTTGATATGCTATCAAAAAAAAGAAAAAAAAAGAAAAAAGAAAAAGAAAAGAAACCAAACCATTTTAGACACCCTTGTCCGAATGGTCACCTCAACCCTTTTTATCATATATATACTCGAAGTTGGGGACTGAGTGTCTTGGTGTGCTGGGTATGACACTAATCAGTAGTGGTGAAGTTCTAATTCTGATGCTTTTGGGGGTGGAGTACCCCTTCATTGATATTACTCCCAGGCCTACTCTGACCCAGAGTGGTAGTATCTATTAGGGTCCCATATATGGGTTTGGTAGGTGTGGCGCTCCACCTCAGACACTAGAAACAATCTCCTTGGTCTAGCGCCAGTGAAAAGGGGATAGACTCCCTCGCTGTCTGGCTGATACCGACTTTAGACCACCCCGGCGACTTTATATTAAAAATGTGTTTTCAAAAATATATTTGAAAAATTGAGTTTGAAAAAATAAATTGAATATCCAACAAGAATGAATAAAACAAAGTCTTCGGCACAAAATAACCCAACAAGGGTTGACATTAGTATTATCTGCGTTATTCGGACTATTGTCCTCATCTTTATTGTTATCTGTACAACGTTTCGGCCGATATGCCCTCCGGCCTTCTTCAGATATTTCTTGTCGGAACGGTGAACCTTCTCGGACTCGGGAACCTTCTGAAGAAACGTTGTACAGATAACAATAAAGATGAGGACAATAGTCCGAATAACGCAGATAATACTAATCATCAAGCCTCATCTCAAACATTCAGAGAAAGGGTTGACATGCCGTAAAATCCAACCAACCAACAAACCAGCCATTTTAGACAGCATGTTCGACAGACCTATGACACAGTACTATTGTTGTTGTTTGTTTTAATAATAAACGAGTCTTGAAACCTTTGACGTAATAAGATATTTTGTTTGTGGTAAGAAGAAATCACGATCTCGGCACCAATTGAATTTTCGAGTCATTTGCACCTATACAAAGAATAGTTCGCTTTTTAACGCTTACTACTTGATTTAATATAAGAAAGAAGAAGAAGAAGAAGAAGAAGAAGAAGAAGAAGAAGAAGAAGAAGAAAAAAAAAGAAGATCCGACGATAGCCGGGAAGAAACGAGGGAGGATTCTTGGCCGGGATTTTTTTTTTATCGCTTAATCTCTTTGAATGGGAATTGATATAGACAGTCATAAATCTATTCTAAATTTATTTACGTTCTGTGCGTCTGTCAGGAAAAACAGTTTTGGAAATAGATTACCTTCTATCCCACATCGCCTTCATCTATTGCAAATACATCGACCGTTTCAAGTAACACCGCCATTTAAAGTCGACTTTCTCATCTCTTGAGCAAACATTTCAGTTGAGGCTCTAAACTAACTCCATGAATATATTTATATACACCTTGCTTTCGAATCTAACAACGCCCCCTGTCGTGAATTTAATATAATTTTTCATTCATGGAATGGGACATCATCAGCTGTTTTCTTGATAACTGTTAGCTGCTCTCACTCTCCAACTCTCTCTCTCTCTCTCTCTCTCTCTCTCTCTCTCTCTCTCTCTCTCTCTCTTTATTTTTACCTAGCCTCATATTTATTGTATGATGCCGGGACCAGCTAAATTTTAGCATTTTTACACACTTATCTAATCCGTCTACAAAAAAATCTACCGTTTTGAAGCACAGTGAAACTTATACAGCCAATAGAGTAAACACAGAACTACAATCCCACCAACTTGTAGACTTGTGTAATGACAAACGATAACACCGATAGACTTTGGAAAGCTTTATTCTACTTAGAATAATTGGTACACTTATTGAGAGCTTATATAGTCTAGGAAGCGCGTGGTGTAATGGTTAAAGTCTTGGGAAATGGACTCGTGGACCCGAGTTCAAATCCTGGACGTGGTAATTGCATTTCACTTAACGCTAATACCCATGGGAAAGGTAAGGATCCTACTCTCCCTCCAGCTATGGGTAAATAGTAGGGCAGACTGGGCTCTTTAACCATGGTTAGGCAACCGGTCTAGGAGAAGGAAAACTCTGAATTCAAACCTGTTAAACTCCGCTTAAGAAATTGACCTTGTGTCGCATCCTGCTCGTGCGGAGGGGTTGGTAAATATATATATATAGTCTAGTATTCATTAGAGAGTTTTCCAAAGGGGAGGTAATTATAAAATATGGGAGGTAACTCTCAATTACTTATTACAACTTGTATCTGTATTTAATTCTTTTGGTTTGGTTTGTTTTGTTTTACGGCATATCAACCTCAGTGGGTCATTTAATGCCGATAAAGTTTTGAAATAAATAATTCTTAATGGATAATACAATTTTTTTATAATTACATTTTTCTATTTAATCCATAGATGGGACCTTAACAGGTACTACCACTCCGGATCAGAGTGGACCAGAGAGCAATTGTGATGAAGGGGTGCTTCAGATTCCCCAAACCTCCAAAACTGGAACCTCACCATCAAATAGAATTTAACGTCCCCAGGACATGTAGACCCGCAGCCACCGCCTTCTAGCACCCATATCATAAAAAGGGTTGGGGCTTGCCTTAAGGGCAATAGGGTTGGGAAAATCATATAGGTGCTAGGGCTTGACGTGACCAGCCGATTGATCGGAGGGGGCCTCTCCGTCCGCTTGTCTAGCCCAAGATAGGGCCAAAGTTGAGTATTGCATGTCATGAACTGCTCATCCACCTATCCGCATTGGATATATAAAAGTTTACGTACACAGATCGACGCCCATCTGTCATTTTGGCGACTGATCTAAAATGGTTTGACGTCACACATAGGACGAAGCGGAATCACACAATTATCTTTTAAAGCTCATTAATGTACACGGATCGACGTTCACTCTGTTTTTTTTTTCGGCGAGGTAACCCACGGGGTTTGATTTCGTCCATAGGTTGAAGCAGAATTATACAAACAACCACCTTTCGCTTACTCTATCCACTGAATGAAACCGCATAAGTTTTATTTAGCGTTATCAATTCGTTTGTAATATTTGTTTTTACAAACATATTTTGTTTTGTGAAGAGTACTCTATCTGTTCCATTCATGTTCAATCCATCTTTAATTTATCAAAGGTTATTCTTCGACATACATTTGTGCTATGTACCTTTTTATGTTATCCGTCACCCAGCTATCTTCTTTAACAAAAAGCATGGTTAAATGTGTTGACAAAGAAAGAACATACAAG
The DNA here is from genome assembly GCA_023376005.1 of Doryteuthis pealeii. Taxonomy (NCBI): domain Eukaryota; kingdom Metazoa; phylum Mollusca; class Cephalopoda; order Myopsida; family Loliginidae; genus Doryteuthis; species Doryteuthis pealeii. The sequence goes on from CM042140.1 coordinate 88,105,512, forward strand.
CAACTACCACACGGAGAAATTGATATGAAAAAAGCCTACCTCACTAACAAGGTTTCGATACTGGCTCTCCTGAGGATCGACACCATGAAACTCAGAGTCGTGAGTTTTTATGTTGGTTTTATTCTATTTACTACCATCTGTAACGATCACCTGCTGCTACTGGTTACGTTTCCTAATCCTGGTAAATAACTTAACAGTCACACTAAAGAAGTGTTTCCCAAAGTGGGTTCCGTGACCCCCCCCAAAAAAAAACCTCTGAGGTTCTGCAAGGTGCCTTTTAAAGAAGAGAAATTAATGAAAAATATCTTATAAAAGATAGTAGTCAGTATTTTAAATGTATATACAGTAGTACCATGACTTACGAGTTTAATTCGTTCCGCTTGTAACTCAATTACCTCGTATGTCAAACCAATTTCCCCCATTGAAATAAACTGAAATGTCATAAATCCGTTCCAGCCCCGCTAAAAAAAAAAAAAAACAAAAAAAAATCCTAATTTTTTGTTACATTTTTTAAATTAAAATACAAGTGTATTGTATAAAAACATAATAAAATAAAATATAATGAAATATGTGCTGTGATGTTTTAATGTTTATTTTTTTGCAAATAATTTTTTTTATTACGTTTTGTTTAAATGACAAAAATTGCACCAGTCGGTAGAGCGCTCGGCTAGAAACCACAAGGTTCCTAGTTCGATACCAGCCCTCGCCAACTCAGCATATGAGTAGCACATGGATCTGTGCAGTAAAGTAAGGAGCTGATGGTAGATGTTGCGCTCCACATGAGACGCAAAAACAATCTCCTTGGTCTAGTGCTAGTGAAAAGGGGATAGATTCCCTCGCTGTCTGGCTGATACCGACTTTAGGTCACCCCGACGACTTTACTTTTTATTGGATAAACACCTAATAAAATAGAATGTAATGAATTATGTGCTCTAATATCTTTTAAGGTTTACTTTTTTATAAATGATATTTTTCTTTGGTGTAATTTGGAAACTTAAATGCTATTAGTGAACTTATTAAACACAAGCGTATCTGAAGCTCGCTAGTACCTCAATTTTAGCTCTCAACCCAAAGCAAAAATGACAGCTAATAAAGCAGAAAACTCGTAAATTGAGCATTCGTAAGTCAAGGTACCAATGTATATATATATATATATATATATATATATATATATATATATATGCGTGTGTGTGTATATATATTATGTGTAAATATATATATATATATATGTGTGTGCATATATATATGCGTGTGTGTGTATATATATATGTGTAATATATATGTGCATAATATAATATATATATATATATATATATATATATATATGATTTTCAAGTAGCACCTGTATAAACTGTACTCAATAAAACATGCAAGCATATGAGAATTTGGGTTTAGGTTTTGTCGGTTTTATTAATTCTTAAAATTACTTTTTAAAAAACAGTTTCCATACAAGTTTACGTTTGATATTAGAAAAATTCATTGTATATGCGAAAGTTTTCTTACTTGAGGCACTCGGCGTTTTTTTTTTCTTCTTTTTTTTCTAATAATCATTTCACAGAAATCAGTCAGTTTCCTTTCAAAACATGGCATATTATGCTAACACGGAAAACACACACACACACATAGGCTTAAGCACGCATTAGAAAACGTATTCATGTCTAATACAGGCACATGCATCTCTCTCTCTCTCTCTCTCTCTCTCTCTCTATATATATATATATATATATATATATATATATGTGTGTGTGTGTGTGTGTGTATATATATATATATATATATATATATGTGTGTGTGTGTGTGCGTATTGACACGTATGTACATATATGGGAACTAACAGGTAACACGTACAAACAAACTTACGCATACGTACGCACACGCACGCATGCCTGACACACCACACACACACACACATATATATATACATATATATATATATATATATATTATATATACATGGATATTCATCTGCGAATATCCACGTAATTAAATATATATATATATATATATATATATATATATATATATATATATATATAATATATATATATACACACACAAATTAATATATATTTATTCATTATTTTTATATAACTGATATTGAGCACTCAACTAATAACACCGCAAATACTGTCCCACCGCTGACTTACTAAGGGAGATAGTGAAAACCATACACTGTTATATATATATATATATATATATATATATATATGTGTGTGTGTGTGTGTGTGTGTGTGTAAAATCGTCAGGGCGGCCTAATGTCGGCATCAGGCAGACAGCGAGGAAGTCTATCCCCTTTTCACTAGCGCTGGCCCATTTTTTAGCGTCTGAGGTGGAGCGCCGCACCTACCATCAGCTCCTCACTTTACTGCACAGATCCCTGTGCTACTCATACGCTGAGTTGGCGAGGGTCGGTATCGAACCAGGAACCTTGTGAAAAAAATATATATGGTTGAAATTAGACAAAAAAAGTGGATATAACAACATAACAACTAAATTCAGTTGATATTTCGCCTTGGTTTTTAGCGAAGCTTTGTCAATATATATATATATATATATATATATATATATATCTATACTGTGTCTGTTAAGTTTCTGACCGCCATCCTTGGCCAGCTGAAAAGGACTTAAAGTAAGTAAGTAAGTAAGTTAGTCCTGAGTTATAGAATCCTTTGGTAAGTGAATAAGTCCTGGGTTCTGGAATCCTACGTAGTGTCAAAGATATAGTGATATAATCCTATGTTGCGTCGTTTCAAGTAGTTATGAGTAGGTATGACCAGAACAGCCGGTATAAATATCAATATCAGCAGCAGAGTACTGCCAGTGACTGCCAGTGACTGGCCAATAGGTTGGTCACATGATTATAAGTAGGAGTGGACATCTAGCACACACCTTATATTACAAAACGCCAACAGGGTCTCCGAAGGATCTGCAACATGCCAGGATGGAATAAAGTTTACAGTATACACAATGAATAGGAAGTGCAAATGCAGTGGTATCTTGACTTAACTTGACTTACGAGTTTTCCGAGTTATGAGCTGCCACTCGGTCGATTTTTTGCCTTTGTGTTGAGGGCTAAAATTTGAAGTACTAGTGAGTTTCAGATACGCTTTCACAAAAAAAAAAACAAAAACAAATTAAGTTTCCAGATTTATAACGCCAAAGAAGAATTCATTTATTAAAAAAAAAGGGCTGGTTTAGCTCAGTCGGTAGAGCGTTCGACTGGGAACCTCAAGATTCCTGGTTCAATACCGGCCCTCGCCAACTCAGCGTATGAGTAGCACAGGGATCAGTGCTGTGAAGTGAGTAGCTTGTGATAGGTGTGGCGCACCGCCTCACATGCTAAAAAAATCTCCTTGGTCTAGCGCTAGTGAAAAGGGGACAGACTCTCTCGATGTCTGGCTGATACCGACATTAGGCCACCCCGACGACTACAGCACATAATTCATTACATTCTATTTTATTATGTTTTTATACAATACAGTGCTAATTTTGTTATTAAAAATGTAAGAAAAGATAAGGGTATTGGTGTGGGGTGGAATGGATTAATGAGACTTGTGTTTATTTCAATGGGGAAAGTTGATTTGATATACGAGGAAATTGAGTTACGAGCGGAACGAATTAAACACATAGATATACAAGAGAGATTAATTTTAAATTAAAAAAAAAAACAAAACCAAAAAAAAAAAACAAAAAAAAAAAAAAAACAAAAAACAAAAAAAAAAAACCCAAAAAACAAAACAAAACTAAACAAAAAAACCAAAAAAACCCCCCAAAAAACTAAAAAGTTAGTATCGATACTTTTTGATCAATGTGTATGTGCAGAGTTTGACATATACATGAGAGATTAATTTTAAATTAAAAAAAAACCCCAAAACCCCCCCCCCCAAAAAAAAAAAAAAAAAAACGTAAATAGTTAGTATCGATACTTTTTGATTAATTCAGAATAAAATGATCCAGCAAGGGTTAAAATGTCGGGCTATCTTGCGGGCACAATGAATGTTTTCGATGAGCCAAGACATTTACATCAAACTTCAAAAGATAAATTTCGGAAACAATTTTATGTATTATAATTATTGTAATTTACATAGATACAACAGTTGGATGACATTGGGTATCAGACTCATTATTCTACGTAAACCTCTCCCCCTTATATATATATATATATATATATATATATATATATATATATATATATATATATATATATATATATATGTGAGACATAAGTAATAGGGAAGTCAATAACAACATAGATAAACTGTTAGACAGCCTATATATAT
>CM042140.1:88114791-88117291 GCA_023376005.1 Doryteuthis pealeii
GTGTGTACCTTCTAGTTCGAGATCAACACATTTCACTATAGATATTTTAAAAACATTTTCAAAATGTTTAAAAATATGAAAAACAACTCGAAAAATAACCATTTTCACACGGTGTTTACTTATAAATCCAACAACAACAACAACGACAACAAAAACGAACAACTTGCGCACCAACACAACAACAATAATAATAGTGTTTCGAGATTGAGAACAGCACATTCCATTATTTCTAACAAGCATTGAGTTGGGATGGCTAAGCCTGTTTCTTTCTTTCTTTGCAAACAAGCTTAAAAATGTCATAAGTAGTCGAGCGAGTAATGCAAGCTGGAGTCAACTTTAATCTGGTTTTGTGTTTTAGACTTTACTAGAAGCGGCTACCTGGCGTCGCCTGAGTAGAGGGGGTAAAAAATAAGTAGTCTCGCAGATCCATTATTGTTGAATCCCAAGTTGGATCCTCGCAGGATGCCCCATTAAAATCCCTATGTAAAAAAGACCCTGCGTTGATCCAGACAACCTGAAAAGAAAAATTAATATCTCCTATTCAAAATTGTAAATACAAAAAAAAAAGAAAAGAATTGCTGTTATCATTTAAATTTTATCTTTTTAATTATCTTCACAAATATATATAAAATCTTTTATTATTTTTGTTCAAAAAGCAAGATATGGTGATAGTGAATGTGTATATATATTTACTTTGTCATTAATTGTTTTTATTTTCATCCGGTTTCATCCGGGCATACATACACAAATCTGCCCTAGCTCAGTCGGTAGAGCGTTTAGCTAGAAACCACAAGGTTCTTGGTTCGATACCGGCCCTCGCCAACTCAGCGTATGAGTAGCACAGGGATCTGTGCGGTAAAGCGAGGAGCTGATGGTAGGTATGGCGCTCCACCAGATGCTAAAATAATCTCCTTGGTCTAGCGCAAGTGAAAAGGGGATAGACTCCCTCGCTGTCTGGCTGATACCGACATTAGGCCGCCCCGACGACTTTACTTACTTATATATGTATAGATGAGTTGCAAAGCTTGAATAACTACTCCTCTGGAAGACACACTAAATTTAACACTAACCTGAGCTTAATCTAACCAACAGTCACCAATGTGGGGAATCAAGTGAATATCGAATTCACGATAGTACTAATGGTATACATGAATAACTCGTGAGTCTATTAATTTATGGTGATACGTAAAGATATAAAGGTATGTTTGACGCAGCAAATGTATCCTTATCACTTAATTTATAAGAGTCAAAATGTCGCTGCTTGATGAGATTAGAATACTGAGTAATTCTGAGCTTCTAATCCAGGTCAGCAGGGCAAAGGAAATACGCGTTTACTGGAAGAATCGCAAATGTTGGCTCAAATGCAACATTATGTAGTAAATCAATTCATTTTAATGAATATTGGACCGAATTTCGATTCACTCACCTGGAATAATGTTCCCAGCCTTTTAATTACGGTAAACCTGGCCGCCGATGTACAACAGGTGATGATAAACAGTGTGCTATCAAAGGATGTTTCCTTTGAAGTAATTATTATTCAAAAATAGACCAAAATATCCCTGGGCTTTTCTCACTGGTTTTAATTGAAATCTGACTTAGCAAATATCTAATTCTCTTTTTTAACACTACACTCGAAAATATTTGAGCAAATACTAATTCTGTTTTTTTTAACACTACACTCAAAAATATTTGAGGAAATACTTAATTCTGTTTTTTATAACACTACACTCGAAAATATTGGAGCAAATACTTAAATCTGTTTTTTAACACTTTACTCGAAAATATTTGAGCAAATACTTAATTCTGTTTTTTTTTAACACTACACTCGAAAATATTTGAGCAAATACCTAATTGTGTTTTTTTTAACACTACACTCAAAAATATTTAATAATTATCAATTGAAAATTATCTAAATAATGAATAGAATAAAAAAATGTTCATTTAAAAGTTATAAAACCAGTTTTATCTCAAACAACAATGTGCAGCTACGAAGTTAATCCACAACACTACTGTTCTTCTACAAGTATGGATTCAGCATTAAATAACTCAGAAAGGTTCATATGTCATTAAACAAAGAAACCAAACCAAACCAAATTAAACGATATGTGTATATTAAAAAAATGGAAGCGCCTGGTGAAATGGTTACTATCGTAGGAAATGGAAACGGCGAGACGAGTACAAATTCTGGACGAGGCTGTTTTCATTTCAAATTGTGTTAATACCCTTGGGAAAGGTATGAATACAACTATTCTCCCCCAACTATATGTAAATAGTAGTACAGAAAGGGTTCTGTAACCTTAATTAGGCAACCAGTCTAGGAGAAGAAAAACTCTGAACTCAAACCAGTTAAACTCCGCTTAAAAGTGTCCTTTTGTCGCATCCTGCTTGTGCCGAGGATTGGTATATATATATATATATATATATATATATATATATATAATATTGACCTCGTGTCATGTCCTACTTGTCTGGAAGGGTTTGTACACACACACACACACAC
>CM042140.1:88122291-88147291 GCA_023376005.1 Doryteuthis pealeii
AGGTCAATCAGGGGTCAAACGTTGTCTGTCGTACTCATTTAACTTACTGGAGGCACGTCGTGTTGTGGTTATCGTCGTAGGAAATAGACTCGGCGACCCAAATTCAAATCCTAGACGAAGTTGTTTACATTCCACATACTGCTAATTCCCCTTGGAAAGGAAACCATGGCAACCGATCTAGAAGGAAAACTCTGAATTCAGATGTGTCACATCCTATTCTTGCGGAGGGTTTCGGTAAATATGTACTGTGTTTTTCCATTAGTGCTTATGCTAACTGTTAAATTCAATACACTACATTACAAAATGAATCGGCAACCCTTCATTATGTATCACTCACGCCCCTTAAAACTCTAAATTCAAACCTGTTAAATTCTGTTTAAGCAATTGACCTTCTGTCACATACTGTTCGTGCAGAGGGGTTCGGTAAATATATACTGTGATTTTCCATGGATTCTTGTTAAATTCAAAATTTTTACACTACATTACAAAATGAATAGGCTACCATCTTCATTATGTAACACTCACGCCCCTTAAAATGCTTACATTTTGTATTTCAATTATTGTAGATAAACACATTTTGCTTTCTTCCTTTCTTTCTTTTTCTTTCTTTCTTTCTTTCTTTCTTTCTTTCTTTCTTTCTTTGTTCTATACAATTTATTCTGAGAGGCTCAATTAAGGAAGTCCAGTGATAGAGTGAAGAGCAAAAAGTATACAATCTGAGGCTATTGAGGTTTCGTGTGGTTTTATAATTACATTGATCAGGTCGGTCAACTGTTAAATAATGGCCGTCTTGTTTAGATTATAAAGTCATAAACAGACCCCCTCTTTCATTATCCAAACAAGTTGGTGAAATCTTCGAAAATGATCTGCTGAATAAAAATACTTATGTATCCCCCCAAAAAGATCGATATTTTGTAGGAATCAGCAAATGATTATCTTATCTTAGAACGCGAAATAAAGGTAGAAAATGCGAACGTAGAAAATCAATATAATTTTTTTTAAGTATAGAAAGTTGTTTTGATTTGTTGGTTAATCGAATACTCCACGGGGGTCATATTGCGTTTGGGGATTAAAATGAAATAAAAATAAAAAAAATAATAGAAAAATAACAAACTCTCATGAGCTTTCAGGCTGGAAGAACATCTGACCATGTGCGGAAAAAAAGGACCGACTTCCGACCCCCAAGATAATCTCTTGGACATTCAAACTTAGGTCTTATCCGGGGCGAAACACACTACTGGCCAGGAAGGAATTTCCTTACCACGTGGTGGCTATGGCCCATGAATAAAGCCTAAATCCTTAAATTACCTTTTTGTCTTTGTCTTTCTTTTTCTCTTCGTGAATTCATTTTCAGCGCGACCACCAAATAAAATGGGGTTAAAAGCAAAACTCTAGGAACACGCAATAAGAATAACCAACTACCTTTTAATCTAAAACATAAAACCCCTTGCCATCCGACGTGCGTCAAGCGCTTTTTTCTTCAAATAGATACGAATAATTGATACCATATAACTATGTGGAAATTATTTGTATCAAGAACAGTTACTTGAAGCTATTATTGTTTATTAACGAGTATTATTATTAGTTACATGAAACCATAAAACTGCGCAAACAATTTATTATTATTTAATAGAAAAGTTACTTGAAATCATATAATTGAATAAAATAGTATTGAATAGGAATACTTGAAATCATACAACTGTATGCAAATTATTTGTATTAGATTGGACTACTTGATATCTTATGCATACATATTTACCAATCCCTTCGCACGAGCAGGATGTGACACAAGGTCAATTTCTTAAGCGGAGTTTAACAGGTTTGAGTTCAGAGTTTTCATTCTAGATTGGTTACCTAACCATGGTTCAAAGGTCCAGTCTACCCTAATTGTAAATACGAGCGTAGAAAAACAATATATATATTTTTTAAAGTATCATCATCATCATGTCGTGCTATCAGCGCGGATATCCATGACAATCATTCTCCGCCGTCCCTATCACTCATAGTTCTTGGGAGGTCCTCTACGCCGTATCCAGTATTCGCACAGAGCTGGTCAATGTACGTCTAGTCGGCCCACATTGGCGTGCCCATGTGCTGGCTTCCACAGTAGAACGTCACTTATGAGTTCGTCCTTGCTTCTCCGGTAGTGTCCTGTGTGTCTTGTCCGTCTTACTTGGATGGTTTGGGTGATATGGGGCAGGTGGCCGTACAGCTGTTTTCTCGTGTGGTGTTGTTTCCACGATTTGTTTAAGAATGCACGTAGCATTCTTGTGCAGCTCCCATCTAGTTTATTCTCTAGACGCTTCGTTAGGGTCCAAGTCGTGCAGCCGTACAGCAGCACTGACACGCCAACGGCTCGGAAGAATTGTCTCTCTAACTTGTCTGTGAGTTTGGATTTAAAGTTGATTTGATTTGTTTGTTGGTGAATCGACTTCTCCAAGTGGGTCATATTGCGTCAAAAGTTTTTTTTCTTCAAATATTTCACAAAATTATGGCCCATCCTTGATTTACCACATATATCAAATCTGATCTGTAAAGCAAGAATGGACCCAAGCTGTGCTACTCATGCGCTGAGTTGGCGGGGACAAGTATCGAACGTTGCAATTCCTAGGTGAAGGCTCTATCAACTTAGCAAAACCGGCCCCTTAAACCAGTAAAGCATCTGGTTAGCTGACGTTAAATGTGACGTCCTACCTCATCAGAAACAATCTCCCTGATGTAGCGCTAGCGAAAAGGAGATAGACCCCTCACTTTTCGGCTGATACCGACAATAGGCCATTCCACATTTACTTTACTATGGTCCATTCTGGACTTTAACGAAGCGCTTGGGGGAAAACAGATGGGAACTACACAATAACGATGCGTATTGCTTTAAATAAATCCTGAAAGCAAAACCCAACAAAAAGTACATGTACGGCCACTTACCTCCTATCTCACAAACTATCAAAGTAAGACGGACAAGATATGCTGGGCACTGTTGGTGAAGCAGGAATGAGCTCATAAACAACATTCTCATGTGGACTTCTATGCATGGACACACTAGTGTCGACCGACCAGCAAGGACCTACATTCATCAGTTATGCGCGGATACTGGATGCAGTCTAGATGACCTACCGAGAATAAGTCGATAGGAATGGATGGCACGAACGAGGGAGAGAGAGAGAGAGAGAGAGAGAGAGAGAGAGAGAGAGAGAGAGAGAGAGAGAGAGAGAGAGAGAGAGAGAGTGTGTGTGTGTGTGTGTGTGTGTGTGTGAGAGAGAGAGAGAGAGAGAGAGAGAGAGAGAGAGAGAGAGAGAGAGAGAGGAAATCCGTCATCAGCACTTGATGATGATTGATGATGATTAGTAAATTAATAGCCGAATTCTCTATTTTAATTTCTCTCTCTCTCTCTCTCTCTCTCTCTCTCTCTCTCTCTCTCTCTTCTGCCCCTCTCTTCCTTTTTTCCCATCTCTCGCTTTCTTCCTTTCCTCCCACTCTTTCTCTTATTGGATGGTAAATTTCGTTTTGCCATGAAAAATCTCTAATTTTGTGAATCGGAGCTTACATACATAAAAACGAATTTGAAATTATCACTTCACGGCCTGTTTGACTAATTGCAGGATGGAAACCGAGGAGAGCCAGGGGGAGATAATTTATTTATCGATGACAGTTTTATTTGGGTGGTGGGAGATTTATATCCTTATTTCTAACTATATTTTACAATTAATTCCTGACACGTGACAACCGCACTGTCGTCAGGGCTTAGAATATACAGAGAGGGTTAGACTTACCCCTCCCCCCCAAAAAAAAAGGGGTATCCTGGTATGACAATAGACTGCTTTTAATAGCAAGTCTTCAGTTCTGAGCTCTAGGGAGTGTAGAGTACTCCTTCATTACCATTACTTCCAGGACTATTTTGGCACGGATTGTTGATACCTGTCACGGTCCCATCTATGGATCAAATAAATATGTTTGATTTTTTCTCTGGATTTTTTCTCTGGATTTTTGAGATGAAGCTTGAAGATTCGTATTATCTGCATTATTGGGACTATTGTCCCCATCTTCATGGTTATCTGTACAACGTTTCGGCCGATGTGCCCTCCGGCCTTCTTCAGGTATTTCTTGTCGGACTCAGGAACCTTCTCGGACTCCGTAACCATCTCGGACTCGGGAAACTTCTGGTTGTAGTCGGAAACCTTCTTGTCGTAATCGGGAGACATCACGGAACTTTGAACCTAACCCTTTATTTAGTCCGCGGGGGTATCCTGTTATGATTCTGCTAACCATAGCTGGGGTAGAGGCGTTATATTTACTTATATTAGATAGGAATACTTGATACCATGGAAATGGACTCACTCGTCGATTTCGACGTATGAGGATTCATCCAGTGAACAAGCTACACATTGTTTTGTTTATAGTGGTGAAGGCTTGTGTTGGACCGTCCTCACTCAGTCGATAGGAAATAATTGGTGCACAAGGAATGCCACAAACCCTATCAATGACTGACCTCAGGTTTTTCAAATTCAGAGTTTTCCTTCTCCTAGACTGGTTACCTATCCAGGGTTAAAGAGCTCAGTCTGTCCTACTATTTTACCCATAGCTGGAGGGAGAATATATGAATTCATACATTTCCTAAGGGTATTAGCGCCATGTGAAATGCAATCAGTCTTGTCTAGGATTTGAACTCGGGTCGACGAGTCTATTTCCTATGACTCTAACCATTATGCCACGTGCCTCTCTACCATATAACTTTGTGGAAGTTATTTGTATTAAGAATAGTTACTTGAAGCTATTATTTTTTTTATTAAGGAGTATTATTATTAGTTACTTGAAACCATATAACTATACGTAAACAAATTATTATTATTCAATACAAATAGTTACTTGAAACCATACAATTCTGTATAAAATATTAGTATTGAATAGGAATACCTGAAATCATACAACTATATGCAAATTATTTGTATTAGATTGAAATACTTGATATCATACACATAAATATTTACCAATCACCCCGCATGACTAGGCTGCAACACAAGGTCAATTTCGTATGTTTAACATATTTGAGTTCAGTGTTTTCGTTCTCCTAGACTGGTTTACCTAACCAAGGTTAAAGAGTCCAGTCTTTCCTTATATTTATCCATGGCTGGAGGAAGAATAGATGGATGTATACCTTTTTCAAGAGTATTAGCGCTATGCAAAATGCAAACAGCCTAGTCAGGATTTGAACTCGTCTCACCGTGTCCATTTCCTACGATGGTAACAATTACACCACACGCTTAATCGATATCATATAACTGTGTGCAAAAACACAAACTACACAAAAAATGTAAATATAAATGTACAATGAGCGCAATTCCTTAACCCTAGACATAAGATAACCATAGACCGGTTGACATGCCGTTAAAATCAATCAATCAATCAATCAAATGGGTTGCTTTTATAACACCAGCCCAATCAGTAAGTAAAAGATTGTAGATCACTGAGATTAGGTTTTCAGTGCAGATTAGCGAGATTGTATTGTTTGCATCCTTCCGTCTATGAGAGATGATGGAGTAGTATTTTTTTTATTGAACTACGTAGCATGGGCGGGTTCATAAAGAGGATGAGCTGTTACCCAAGCAGCAAATTCCTCTCTCCACACTGCTGCTGTGGTCCAAAGGAAAGTTAAGGAACCAATGCAGTTTGTCAGCGGTATTGTCGTTGGAGTTGCTGGGTAGCACTGGATTTTAGCATCAAACCACATTAGGGATTCCGGCTCCTGATTTGTTTTCTTTGGATGGGGTAAAGCCGCTAGCAGCAGAGGTTTTGTATCGGACTTTTCCTTGACTTAGATGGTTGCTAACCAAGGCTAAGGAATCCCTTCTAACCCATTTGGGGATTTATGTGAGTAGTAAGTACCCCAATTCTCTTCTGTCTGTGTATTCTCTTTGAAAAGACCCTTTTTTCGATGACAATTCGTTCAACCTAAATGTTTGTAACATTGCTAATTTCTAATCTCTGTATCTCGAGGACAAGTTTTTGCGAAAGTCTACACAATCTAAATTGAATGTTTGGTGGTTCGGTTTCATCCAGCGTGGATTGAACCTTAGGATGAGTAACCGTCAGTCCTTTGCTCAGCTATAATATTAATCAGGCAACCAGAAAACAAGGTAAAATCTTTCTCTCCTTAAAAAAAAGCAAAAACAAAAAACAACAAAAATAAACAAACAAACAAATAAAAAAAAACAATAACAAAACAAAACAAACTACGTTGGTGTTTATGTCAAATTCATTAAGCATCTGATTTCCTGGTATAGCTGATGCCCCTACTTCGTCTTTCAATTACTCTGAAAGCAAAATAATTTTCATTAAAGGGTAGAGGTGGGGGTGTTGTTGGGGGACTAATATAAATTTCTCCCAATAACCCTAGATTGAATTAATAACCGGTTTATTTCTCTCTTTATACCCCCTCTCTCTGTCCCTTTCTCTCCGTGTCTCTTTCTGTCTCTCTATATCAGTCTCTTTCTGTCTCTCTCTCTGTCTCTGTATCTTTCACTGTTTCTCTATTTTTCTCTCTCTCTTCCTTCTCTCTATCCCCCTGTTTCTCGTTCTGTAGGAGTATTATGTGTTAAAATTTGTTTTGCTTAAAAAAAAACAAACCCTAATTCTCTGAATCGAAGCTTACATACAATTCTCTTCACCTGTCGCCTTTAATCCTTAATTAAAAGCTGAGAAAATCCTCGATGCACGTGATATTTATCACCGAATATAAGAAGTCAACACACACACACACACACACACACACACACACATATATATATATATGCCTTTACCCATCTATCTATCTATCTACGAAGGATGTCCGAAAAATAGTGGACAAACAATATTAATCCAACATATTTATTACTATACGAATAAAGCATTGTGCGTGTGTTAGCAGCACTACTATGTTATATACACAATTGTCGCATAAATACCCTCATCGAAGAACGTGGTGTCAAGTCAATTGCTATTTTCTTCTCTTGTTTGGGACTCAACGAGATGACACTTTCAATATCCAAACCGTCCCGTAGATATTTTCTTTGGAAAATCAAGTTCCAATTGAAGTCTTCACCGTATACCATCTTGAATGAAGGTTTCAACGCAAACATTAAGCAATATTGACTAGATGAACGTTGGTTGGTTGTTTTAGGTTACGGCATATCCACCTTTTCGAGTCATTTAAGGCTAAATCAAGCCATTTTGAGCTACTCTTATAAAAATAATATTACCATTACACAGTTACCTCCCTTTGACCATTGCTAAACACAGTCCATGGGATTTTTAGCCATCACCTGATAAGAAACCTCGTGCGATTGGCTAAGGGCCTTTGTCAGCGACCAATCAGAGCATACGTTACTAGGCTTAGTTTGGCCGCCAATTTCGAGGGTTGATACCATCAATCTTCCTCTTTCGCTGCGACTGCCGTCGAAGAACGACGTGCTCTTCATGAAGACAGCTTACGGAAGGGTCGGTGACGCATAACGACAAACAAACAAAGCTAGCAAGACATTCCTACCAGAGACAGTTAAGTCACGCAAAGCATTATTTTGCAACCAAACCCCTACAACCTTACACCCTACACTATTCAATTGTACAATTGTAACACATTTGTAAACCTCACACACATTTTGTATCTCACAATTTACATATTGTATATTGTCTGTTGTATATGCATGTTGTTTGATAAATGCATCGTTTTTTATAAAGCCTTGTTGTGTTCGTTACCTGTTGACTTTATCGTTATCTGTCTCCACAATTAACAACACATTTTCCTATACTTTCGTAGTCCGTAATTAGTTCAATGAGTTCAAGTCTCACTGAATGATCCATTATTAACATGCTTGTCGTAAGCAATGACTCGATGTCGACTGTCGTTGATCTAATGTAATAATTCAAACCTCACAGTACCACATTATTTGGGCAATTGTCGTACATAACATTTAGGAAGCGTTTCTCAGAGTCCATAGCTAGTGTAATGAGTTCGATTCTTACTGGGTGTCCCATTATAGTGGCTCTGTGCACGATTAAGTTGATTGATTGGTTGTTTTGTTTTACGGCATATAAACCCTCTTTCGGATCATTTAATACCAGATCAAGTCATTTTTATAAACAAAGGACTCAGGTTGCTTACAATATCTGCAGTTGCTTAAGTTGTTACCCAATCAAATATTGAACAGGTTCATCGCTGCTTAGGTGATCTTCTACAGTTAAAATGCTCTAACTTGGCGAATAAAGCAGTTTCCAGTCCAATTGGCAATTGAATGATAATCTTGTGGGGTCTGCATTCATGATGAACATCATTTTTTATTCATTCAAATTCTCTATATATCGAAGAGATACTAATTATAAATTTTCACTCCTGTGACACGGCGAGTTCTTTTCGTTGGTGTCAACTAATTTTTAATGAAAGAGAAAAGTTTTAAAATTGTTTCTGTTAGTCACAGGAAATGGTTCGTTAAATGGAAAAAACAAAAATAAAAATATTGTATAAATTTTGATTCCTTACAGTCAAAGGTGACTGAAAGCCATTACGGTGATATGTAGAGAAGAAGAAGAAGAAGAAGAAGAAGAAGAAGAAGAAGAAGAAGAAGAAGAGAAGAACAGAAAGAAGAAGAAGAAAGAAAGAAAGAAAGAAAGAAAGAGAAAGAAAGAAGAAAAAAGAACAGAAAGGAAGAAAAAGAAGAAGAAAGAAGAAAGAAGAAGAAGAAAGAAGAAGAAGAAGAAGAAGAAGAAGAAGAAGAATAAATAAAGAAAAGAATGGAAAAGAAGAAAGAAGAAAAAAGAAAGAAAGAGAAGAAGAAGAAGAAAGGAAGAAGAAGAAAGGAAGAAAGAAAAACAAGAAAGAAGAAGAAGAAGAAGAAGAAGAAAAGAAAGAAAGAAAGAACAGAAAGAAGAAGAAGAAAGAAAGACCAGAAGAAAAAGAAAGTGGGAGAAAGAACAGGAGAAAGCTGTTGGAAATCAAGGGGTAGACTTATTTTTGGGGCTGAAGAATAGCACTGGTCAACACTTGTTGACGATGACAAAATAGCTACAATTTTTCCTATATAAAGACGTTCTGAATTGTTAAAAAGTGAATCAGACCGGAGAGCTAGAGGGAAGCCTGTCAGTGGAACGAGATTTCAAAATTGCTGAAATAATAAATCTTTGCACTAGAAAAACTCCGATAAAAGAAGTGACGCAGTCCAGTCCACCTTTACTGAATTACTCAACACTAATTAGCATGGAACAAAACTCCAGACAAAGCTCCTCACCATGTCTTTTCTCTCCGACCTAGTGTGCCAAACATATTCTTCTCAATTATATATATATAATAATAAAACCTTTGTTATTTAAACGGTGTGTTGTCTCATTCTTAGAGTTGCCAATAACTACGGCAGCTCATTTCCACTCTTCTTCAGACACGTCACAAAGAAGCTCCGGCCAAGCTGCATTGATCCTAATTCTGCGGATCAAATGAACACGACGTGGGCGTAGACTCACTGGAAGAGTAACTAGCCGGAGACACATGTGCTAGTCACGGAACTAAGTCATCTTATCAAGTACCGTGATTGGTATAGGCTGACACTCCTACCAACAATATAATCAATAATCAACAATATAATCATAGACATAAAGGGTGTTCCAAAAAAAAAGATATAATTATGAATAACGAGTGCTCAATATCGGTGATAGAGCATAGGTACCTGAATAAAGATAGCATCGACTCTGTGTCTAAGCTATCCTAGTTTAGATACATGTACTCTATCACCGATATTGAGGACTTTATTTGTAATGATATTATTTTTTTAAAATACTCTGTATTATAACGAGAACCCAACGGGCTTACGTGTTATCTAGTAATATATATATATATATATATATATATATATATATATATATATATATATCATGTCGTGCAGACAGCAAGGATTCCCATGAATCTCTCACTACTCGTCCCTATCGGTTATCGCTCCTGTCAAGTCCCCCTCACGACATCCAGTATCCAGACAGAGCTGAACAATATAAGTTTTTGCTGGTCAGCCTACTCTAGTGTGTCCATGAATAGGTTTCCACAGAAGAACGTCATTTATGAGTTCTTCCTTGCTTCTCCAGCAGTGTCCAGCGTATCTTACTTGGATGGTTTGTGTGATAGAAGGTAAGTGGCCGTATAGCTACTTTTTGTGGGATGCTGCTTCCAGGATTTGTTCTGTATAGCACGCCGTAACCTCGTATAGTTCCCATCTATTTTCTTCTCCAAACATTTCATCAAAGTCCAAGTGGTGCAGTCATACAGTGGCACTGATACGGCTACAGCTTATCAGAGAATTCTGATTTCCATATAATTGATACTGTCTATAGCAGTCTATGCTCTTCTTCTGCGTATATTGATATCGCTTTCTGTAGATAAGATATTACTACCTGGACTACTAAATCGGAGGCTTGACTTCCAGTGTGGAAATGTCTCCACCTTGTTTAAAAAATCTAAGAAATATTTCTGTTAAAATAATGTCAGTTTTCTTTTTTTTGTGTTTTTTTACGCTTTCTGTAGATAAGATATTACTACCTGGGCATGTGAACTGGTCTACTAAATCGGAGGCTTGACTTCCAATGTAGAAATGTCTCCACTGTGTCTAAAAAGTTGAAATGTGAAATGTATCCATCTTGTTTAAAAAATCTAAGAAATATTTCTGTTAAAATAATGTCAGTTTTCTTTTTTTTAATGTTTTATTTAGATAATTTTAAGTCTTAACTTAGGAATTGGGAGAATTTTAAGAATAAACTAAATAGAATTATTAAGAAGAAAAAAGAAAAAAGAAATAAAACCATCTGGAAATATTTCTTATTAATTTTGATCTTTTCAGTTAGTAACGAAATAACAAACAAAAAGGATTTGACATCACGTCGTTCATTATAGATAAAAGCGAATATGTCCTCTTTCTTTTTGCGAAATTCTTGATCAAAATTACCAGTTCTCTTCCAAGTTAATTATCCATTAATCAGACAAAAAGAAAATTACCTGGGAAAACGCTGATGATTATCCGGCGAAAATATTTCTATGGCGTTAATCCATGCAATGCGATGACAGCATTCAGTAATTGAGAAAATGATTTGAAAGCCGTCACAGTAGACGCCCATATTTCTTTTTTCTTCGCATATTCCTCATAGGTGACACAAGTTAGAAAATTTCAATTATCTTTCAAAAGACATCGAAATACAAATAAACTTATAAACATAAACAAATTCAGTGGTAAAAAAAAAATCGCAATAAAAACAATACCAAACACAAGAAAGGGTTTTTACAAAAAGAAAAGAGTATGAATATCCTCTGGCGAGGCTCCAGTTCTGGAGCTCTGGGGCAGTTGGTTGGTTGGTTGGTTGGTTAGATTTTACAGCATGTGGGTTATTTTATGCCGAAGATGCTTTAGTTTTTTCATTCTTTGTTGGGTATTCAATTTAGAATAACTCATTTTTTTCATAACTCATCCTTTAAAATCTCATTTTTGATCTATCTAATAGATGGGACGCTAATAGATTCTAGCACCCTAGACCCGAGTGGTCTTGGGAGTAATGGCAATGAAAGGGTTCTCCATACTCACCAGAGCTCCAGAATTGGAACCTAACCATTAGATGCAGTTTAATGTCATACTTAGAATACTAAGAACCCAATCCAAAACTCTTTAACCATAGATGGATCCCTAACAGCTACTACCACTCCAGGTTAGAGTAGAACTGAGAGTAATAGCAATGAAAGGATACTCCACACTCCCCAGAGCTCCAGGATTTGAATCTCATCACTAAATACAGTTTAGTGTGATACCCAGGACGCCAAGACCCTCAGTCACAACCTTCTAGCATATATATGATAAAAAGGTTTGAAATAAGAGCAATGCGGTCGGAACACTTATATAGATGCTAGGGTTTGATATTACCAACCGATTGATCTGAAATGGCCTCACTGTCCGCCCGTCTAGCCCAAGTACGGAGTGAAGTGGAGTGTTGTGTGTCATGACCTGTTCATCTGGGGAAGTGTAGAGAAAGCCCTTCATTGCCATTACCCTGTAATTTATTATTAATTTACTCATCCAGGATATGAATTTGAGTTGCCCAGTCCCTTTCCTACGACTATAACCGTTACGCAATAAAGCATCCTATCTTATTTTTCACTCTTCAAATGTCCTTTGCGTAACCATATCAATGCCGTTCTATTTGTAATTCCTTCTGTCTCATGACATACAGCACTTTCCTTTGGCCCTTACTTGGGCTTTACGAGTGGTCGGAGGCTCCCTTCGATCAATCAGCTGCTGACGTCAAACCCTAGTGCCTATATGATTATTCCGGCCCTTTGCTATTAAAGAAACCCCCAACCCTTATCATATACATGCTAGAAGGCGGTGGATAAGGGTCTGAGTGTTCTGGGTATGGCATTAAACTTCCCATAGAGGTGAGGTTCCAATTTTGGAGCTCTGGGGAGCGTAGAGCATGCCTTCACTGCTATTGCTCCTAAGTCTACTCTGACCCGGAGTGGAAGTACCTGTTAGGATAAAAATGATTTTTAAAAGTATGTTTAAAAAGTAAGTTTAGAATTTAAAAAATAATAGAATAAATAAAACAAACGTCTTCGACATTGAATGACATCATTAATGCCGTAAAATCCAACCAACCAACCAACCAACCAACCAACCAAGGTCCCATCTATGGTTAAATAGATCAAAAAGAGTTTAAAAGTATGCTTAAAAACTGAGTTTAAATTAAAAAAAAATTAGAATGAATAAAACAAATGTCTTCGGCATAGAATTAACCCAACAAGAGTTGACATGACGTAAAATCCAACCAACCAGTTAGCCTACCAACCAACCAACCAACCAACCAACCAACCAAGTGTCCCGTCTATGGGTTAAATAGATCAACAATGAAATTTAAAAGAATGCTTAAAAAGTGAGTTTAAATTAATAAAAAATAGAATGAATAAAACAAATGTCTTCGGCATAGATTAACCCAACAAGGGTTGACATGCCGTAAAACCCATCATCCAACCAACCAACCAACCAGCCAGCCAACCAGCCACCCAGTCAACTTACTGTCGCTTGAAATGTCGAGGTAATTGGTTTTTCTTCTCATCGGCTTCGAATTTTGGAGTTTTCTGATCCTTTATTTGTCTTCTTGTCGATTGAAACGGACTCTCACAATTAATCTTTTATTTCTCTGTCTGCTGTTAGTTGTGAATTCCCCTGATAGCAAGAGTCGTCATAGTTGTCAATACAGACAAGTCAACTTCCTCTCTTTTCCCTTTTCTCATCAAGTCTATCGACGTCATCCCTCGAGTGATAGGTTTTATGCATTGTCCTTATGAGAATTATTGAAACTATTACCATTATCATGATTAATGTTCTAATAGAATAAGACTGACATGTGCATTATTATTCATATTTATTTTATTAGTGCTTAATAATACTTTGTTAAAATTATTCGGTTATCTATCTATCTATCTATCTATCTATCTTAGTCTGTTAATATCTATCTATCAATCAATCAATCAATCTATCTATCTATCTATCTATCTATCTATCTATCTATCTATCACAGTCTGTTCATATCTATTTCAGTCTGTTTATATATATTCCAGTCTTTTACATCTATCATCTATCTATCTATCTATCTATCTATCTATAGTGTATTCATATCTATATATCTGTTAATATCTATCCTATTCTGTTCATATTCATCTGTCTATTAATATCTATCTATCTATCTATCTATCTATCTATCTATCTCCAAGTGTTTCTTTATAAGACCAAATAGTGCAACCATACAATAGTACTGACACGGCTACAACTTGGAAGAATTCCCATTTTATTTCATTTGAGAAATCAAATTTCTATATAGTCGTTAACCTGTTAACAACAGTCCATTTCAGTAGATGAGATATTACTAACGAGGTATATAAACTAGTCTACTAATTTCAGAATCTTGCCATTTAATGAGGAAGTGGTACTATCCTGATTAAAACAGATTAATTTGACTTCACAATGCCTCTTGCTGCTTGCTCCAGGGTACTACTTGTTATTTCAAATATATACTGTGTTTAGTATACGCTATTTTCCTCGTTCATATTGTTCAGGCTAATGTGAGTATTTTTCCGTAATAAAAATAATAAGCTTAAATTTAGTCCAAGAGATTTTTGTGCGTCTCATTTTGTCGGACAGATTCTGGTTTGTTTATATACCATTTGTCAGTATAATAAAAATTCAGTCCCTTGCACCATTCCCAGTGGACCCCCTTACTCACCTAGTTATGCCAGCTTCTTTTGTGCCAGATACCTTGCTAGAGAACCGAGAAACTGTAGAACATGAACGTGAAGTACCAATTGTAATTGGTGCCCTAGGAATGGTTCCCAAAGCTATGGAAAAGAATTTAGGTGAATTGGAAATCAGAGGAAGAATCGAGACCATCCAAACTACAGCACTGTTGGGATCGGCTAGAATACCCAGAAGAGTCCTGGAGACATGAGGAGACTTGCTGTCACTCCGCCTCAGTGAACCACCAGCTACGGCATGTAGGAAATAATAATAATAATAATAATAATAATAATAATCCTAGCAAGTTTTTCATACCGGTTTTAACAAGTGGTTTTCACTAAAGTATGAGTGACAGCAAGTCTCTTCAGGTCTCTAGGACTCTTCTAAGTATTCTAGATTATTTTAACTGTGTTGTAGTCTGGATGGTCTTGATTCTTCCCCTGATCTTCGGTTTTTGATAGTTTCTTTTTCAACCATTTTGGAACCATTCCAAAAGTACCAACTACAAATAGTATAACTGTCATCTTCATGTTCCACAACTTTTTCAGTCCTCTGGCAAGATCCAAGTATTTGTCTATCTTCTTCTTCTTCTTCTTCTTCTTCTTCTTCTTCTTCTTATTATTATTATTATTATTATTATTATTATTATTATATTATTAATTTTCACCGGAATCTGAAGGACAGCAAGTCTCCTCAGGTCTCGAGTATTCTAGATGATCTCAACAATGATATTGTTTGGATGGTCTCGATTCTTCCTCTTATTTCCAATTCTTCCAGTCTTTTTTTCCAAACCTTGTTTTGTTCTTGGGGGTAATTCTAAGGCCACTATCTACAATGGCGACCACCTTCACCTTCATGTTTCACAGTTTTTTCAGTTCTCCGGCAAGGTCCATATTATTATTATTCTTTCACTCTTTGAGAATTTTCCCAACCTCCTTAAGTTGTAGTCTTTCATGTTATTATTATTATTTATTATTATTATTATTATTATTATTGAAACTGCAAAGTGTATTAAATTCTTTTGGTGATGTTGTTTGCATGCACGTCCATGAAGATGTCAGAATTTAAAAGAAATATTTCAGAAATTTGATGTCGTTCTTTTAAAAATCAATTTTCAAATTTCTCGGTGTTTTACAAGTATTCTAGATACCGCGTAATTCGTTTACAAACATCCCCATTCCCTTACGTTCTCTCTCTCTCTCTCTCTCTCTCTCTCTCTCTCTCCCTCTCCCTCTCTCAAACGTTTTCCTTTCTCTTTTCTCGCATTAGATTAATCTACTTTTTTCTCCAGTCTATTTTCTCTTTTGACTTCACTCTCTCTCCCTCTCCCTTTCTCTCTGACTCCCCCCTCTCTCTCTCTCTCTCTCCTTCTTTACACTCACTTTGTTTCTATTTCTATTTATCTCTCATTCCACGCTTCTGTCTGCCTCTCACACTTCTTCATAATTTCTTTGCAATACTGACTTTATTCTATTGATAGATCTCTTCACCTGCTTCGTCGCTCCTCTAGTATACGTTCTGTGTTGTAATCCACCCTCTCTTTCTGACTCTCTATTCTGTCTATTACGGTCAAGTCACGCTGAAAACACTGGTTCCCGCCAAATAACCGAGGTCAAGCAACGATGACTCTGTTCAATACTTAATTGGGTGTCCACTTAAGTAACCGCACGTATTGTAAGCAACGCGAGTCATTTGTTTATAAAAGGTGACTTGATCCAGCATTATCAGATCTGAAAAGAGTTGATATGCCGATAAATAAAACAACCAAATACATTGTCTTTCTCTTACTTAATACCACTCCTATCTTTACTTTACTCCCACCCTGTCGGTGGGGCGTTAGAATGCACCGACTGCACCTCTGCAGAGGGGTAAGACTCCCCCAATGGGCCCACCTGTTGGCCGTGGGTGGCGACCCGTGATGCTTAAGGATAGAGCCCAGGTGGATGAGCAGTTCATGACTTGCAATACTCCACTTTGGCCCTATCTTGGGCTAGACGAGCGACGGAGAGGCCCCCTCCGATCAATCGGCTGGTCACGTCAAGCCTTAGCAACTATATGGTTTTCCCAAACCTATTGCCCTTATGGCAAGCCCTAACCCCTTTTATCATATGAGTGCTAGAAGGCGGTGGCTGAGGGTCTACATGTCCTGAGAATGACGTTCAACTCTATCTGATGGTGAGGTTCCAGTTTTGGAGGTTTGGGGAATGTGGAGCACCCCTTCATCACCATTGCTCCCTGGTCCACTCTGACCCGGAGTGGTAGTTAGGGTCCATCTATGGGTTAAATAGAAAAATGTATTTATAAAAAAAAATTGATTATCCGTTAAGAATGACTTTATTTTAAAACTTTATCGGCATTAAATGACCCACTGCAGTTGATATACCGTAAAACAAAACAAACCAAAACCAAACTTTACTCTTTCTATTCTTCCTTTATCTTTCCGTCTTTGCACATCTCGTTTACTCTCTTACCTTTCATTATCTTTCTCTCTCAAACCCGTTTCATTTCTTTCGTCATGTCTTTCTCCTCTCTGTTCCTCCGGTGTACATTCAGCGTTGTAATCTCCCTTCTCTTTCTGTCACTCTATTCTATCTTTCTCTTTATACCATTCCTATCTTTGCCTTACTCTTTCTATTCTCTTCTTTTCTCCTTTTATCTTTCTGTCTTTCTACATCTCATTTATTCCCTTTATTTTTCATTATCATTCTCTCTCAAACCCGTTTCATTTCTTTCGTCATTTCTTTCTCCTCTCTGTTCCTCCGGTGTACATTCAGCGTTGTAATCTCCCTTCTCTTTCTGTCACTCTATTCTATCTTTCTCTTTATACCATTCCTATCTTTGCCTTACTCTTTCTATTCTCTTCTTTTCTCTTTTATCTTTCTCTCTTTCTACATCTCATTTATTCCCTTTACTTTTCATTATCATTCTCTCTCTAACCCGTTTCTTTTCTTTCGAGATTTCCATCTTGCCTCTGTTTCTATGTCTACATTTTCTTTCTATTATTCTATTCTGTGGTTATATCAGTACTGCTGTATGGCTGCACCACTTGGACCCTAACGAGGCGCATTGAGAATAAGCTAGATGGGACCTGCACAATAATACTGCGTGCGGTCTTGAATAAATCGTGGAAACAGCACCCCACAAGGAAACAGCTGTACGGCCACCTGCCCCCTATCTCACAAACCATTCGAGTGAGACGGACTAAGTATACTGGACACTGCTGGAGAAACAAGGACGAGCTCATAAGCGACGTTCTCCTGTGGAAGCCAACACATGGGCATGCTAATGTGGGCCACCCACCAAGGACCTACATTGACCAACTATGCGATTATGCTGGATGATGCACAGAGGACCTTCCTGGGACAATGAATGACAGGGAAAGTTGGCAAGAGATTGTCATGGATATCCGTGCTAGTTGCACGACATGATGATGATGATGATTACTTCATACCACCCCTGTCTTTGTTTTACTCTTTCTATTGTATTTTTTCTCTTTCTCTCTCTTTCTCTCTCCCCCTCCCTCTCTTTATTTTCATTTATTGACGTCTTTTTTCTTTCTGTCTTTCCCTATCTCATTTATTCTTTTTAACTTTTAATATCTTTCTCTCTCTAACCCGTTTCTTTTCTACTTCTTCAGTGTACATTCTGCGCTGGGATATCCCCTCTCTCTTTATCATTATATTTGTCTTTCTCTTATTTTATACCACTCCTATCTTTGCTTTACGCTTTCTAATTTCTCTTTTTCTTTACTGACATCTTTTCTATGTCTGTCTTTCCATATCTCATTTATTCTCTTTTTCATTCTCTCTCTCTCTCTCTCTCTCTCTCTCTCTTTCTCGTTTCTTCTCTTTTCTTTCGCGATTTCGTCTTCTATTCATCTTTTGCTGTTTTTCTTCTTTTTCACGCCGTGCCCTCTCTTCACATCCACATATCTGATTAGTTTCCGTTAGTTCTCTTTCAAATTTTCCCCTTAAAATGGCGTCGTTTTTTCCCTTTGATTAATTCACGCTTCTTGTTCTTGTTCTTGTTCTTGTTCTTCTACATTCTTCTTCTTCTTCTTCTTCTTCTTCTTCTTCTTCTTCTTCTTCTTCTTCTTCTTCTTTCTTCTTCTTCTTCTTCTTCTTCTCTTTCTTTCTTCTTCTTCTTCTTCTTCTTCTTCTCTTCTTTCTTCTTCTTCTTCTTCTTCTTCTTCTTCTTCTTCTTCTTCTTCTTCTTCTTCTTCTTCTTCTTCTTCTTCTTCTTCTTCTTCTTCTTCTTCTTCTTCTTCTTCTTCTTCTTCTTCTTCTTCTCTTCTGTTCTTTCTACCTTCTTCTTCTTTCTTCTTCTTCTTTCTTCTTCTTCTTCTTCTTCTTCTCTTCTTCTTCTTCTTCTTCTTCTTCTCTTCTTCTTCTTCTTCTTCTTCTTCTTCTTTTCTTTCTTCTTTCTACTTCTTCTTCTTTCTTTCTTCTTCTTCTTCTTCTTCTTCTTCTTCTTCTTCTTCTTCTTCTTCTTCTTCTTCTTCTTCTTATTATTTCTTACCCTTTTTGGCCCGACATTTTTGTCTCTGTCTTAACCTCACCGTTCTCGTCACCTATTTCATCACATCTGCTAATTTACAAGGCGTCACATTTGTTAAAATTTTAGCCACTCAATTCTGCTGAGAGTTCCCACAATTCCTTGTTTTTGTTGTCATTTGTACAAGATGTTTTTTTATTTGTTTATTTTAACTCACTCTTGAAATTGCTTTCGAATCAGAGGTCTTATCTTTCGTCTTGCTGTCAAGCCAGTGAAAATTCTTCACACCCTTCGAAATTAGCCTTGTTATTTTCCCCCATCCGCTTTTACTTTGCGTTTAATTTTTTTTCTTTCAAAAATAATTCTTAATATTTCTTCTATCAAAAAATTATAACTGTTAATTTTTTAAAATATTTCTTTTTATTGTTTCGTTTCGATTACTTGTTATTTTGTCGTCAATTTCTATTTTTGGTAATCATAATGAATTGGCAGAAACAAGAATTGCGTTTGTTGCATTTGTCTTTCGTTTCGTTTCATGATTTTTCTTTTTCTATTTGATTTTAAAAATTCATATTTGCCTCCATTGCTTTCTATTTTTCGATTCCATTCTTTTACCGCCCATTTTTCCTTTTATATTTATAGCTAAAGCAATTCCTCAATTTGGTGTGTCTTAAATTAATTCTTTAAAATTCTATGAATTTTGTCAATTACCATTAATTTGATTCTCTACAATTCATTTGTGTTTGGGATGGCGGAGGTGAAGATGAGAGCCACACCTTACACGTTTTGAAAACAAGAGTCGTACAAAACATCCTTCAATAGAAAAGACACCAAGGAACACAGCAAACAGGCAAATGAATGAATATGCTAATATGTTAGGTTTGATGTCAAAAACAAACACAAATACAAAACAAAAAAATAAAACAAAAAAAAAAAATGAAAAAATAAAAGCAAATGAAAAGATGGAAAATAAGAAAGAAAAGTAAAAAATAGAAAAATAGAAAAAATAAAAAATGAAAAGATAAAAAAATAAAAAATAAGATGAATAAAAAAAAATAAAGTCACCAAATGAAGAGAGTGGCTGAAAATGTTTCGAAATATTTTCAATTCATTTTAGAGAGAGAGAGAGAGAGAGAGAGAGAGAGAGAGAGAGAGAGAGAGAGAGAGAGAGAGAGAGAGAGAGAGAGAGAGAGAGAGAGAGAATAAAAAAAATAAATAAAATGAATAAAAAAAAAAGTAATAAGAAAAAAAAATAAATAAGAAATAGAAAAATAAAAGAATAAGAAAAATAAAATAAAAAAAAAGAAAAGATAAAGAAATAAAAAATAAAAAAGTAAAGAAATAAAAAATAAAGAAACAAATTAAAAAATTAAAAAACGAAGAGAGTGGCTGAAAATATTTCGAAATATTTTTAATGAGAAACTGCCCAATTCATTTCCGAGAGAAAAAAAAAAAAAAAAAAAAAAAAAAAAAAGAAAAAGAAAAAAAGGTAAAAACGATAATTGAAAAATGATGACATATTTTTAGATTTATAAACGTGTTTGAGTAGAGACTTCCTGAGTAAAAACAATTCGCAAAATGTCCTCTGGATAATTATCATCACCTTATTTCTAATTTTTTTTTTTGACATTTCAGGTGTAGAGTTCGCTGGTTATCTTCAGGGTGACAACAATGATTTAGTCAAAAGCGTGCTTCCGTTGGAACATCCGCAGCGGATTTCTTTTCAAAGGCAGTAATCGGTATTTGAATGAATATAAAGGCTTGACTGTAAATTAAGTTGGTTGGTTGGTTGGTTGGATTTATACTACATGTCAACTATTGTGTAATTTCGTGCCGAAGACGATTTTGTCTTAAAAATTCTTGTTGGGTAATCAAACTTAAAAAAAAATGTATTTTTGAAAATTAAAAAAAAATCTATTCAATCCATAGATGGACCTTAACAAGCACTAAAATTCTATGTCAGAGTGGAACCGGAATTAATCGCAATGAAGGGGTACTCCACACTCCCCAGAGCTCAAGAATTGGAGACCTCACCACTAGATGCAATTTAGTGTCATACCTTGAACACTAATACTGTTACATAATCTATGCATAGATTATTGTCAACCCCCTGTATTTCTGAAGGGATGGCCCCTTTTTATATCACGGGCGGGACTTTCGATGGAATATTACAGAAAGCCCGCGAAATACGTGAAGTCACGTGGGACCTGGTTGGCTCTCCGTTTCAACTTGGACGTCAGGCAGATAAGATGTTTCTGCCTTAGCTGGGACTCACCTGCATACACGCGCTATGTTAGTTAGAGAAATATGTTTAGTTAAGTAAATAAAAGCTTACATAAATAATATGGTTTTGTGGTTGATGAATGTCTTGGCAACAAGACTGATCTAGAAGAAGAAATGAATTAAGTGCGACCGACCACCAAGACGAAGTCCAGACGCTAGAAGATGAACGTAAGATACCAAAGACGAGCAGAAGAATAGAAGTAAGGAAAGAAAGGGTATACAACAAGACCCTCAGTCACCTTTCTAGCACATATATGATAAAAAGGATTTGAGGTTTGCTATAAGAGCAGTACGGTCGGGACAATGATATAGGTGCTAGGATTTTACGTAATCAGCCGATTGGTCGGGCGTGGCCTCTCCCACCAATCGGCTAGCCCAAGTAAAGGCCAAAGTGGAGTGTCACAAGTTATGGATGGTCAAGCACCAGGATTCCATCCTTAAGTATCACGAGTCGTCACCCACGCCCTACAAGTGGTTTAATTAGAGGATGTTACGCCTGTGCAGTCGGCATATTCTACAGCCCAATTCGACAGGGCTTAGAACTACGCTGACTGTATCCTCTCCAAAGAGATAAGACAGCCAAGCGGAATTATGGGTATAACACTAAGCTGCATCTGGTGGTGAGACTCCAAGTCTGAGGAGTGAGAGGTACTCGTTCATAGGTCCACTTTAATCCGGAGTGGTAGTACCTGTTAGGGTCACATCTTTGGGTCAAATATATTTTTCTAAAAATTATTTGCATTCGACAGGAATACTTGATGCGGCATAATTGTAAATTATTTGTATCAAGAATTGTTACTTGAAGCTATAATTGTTTACTAAAGATTATTATTAGTTACTTGAAACAATATATCTGCATGCAATTAAATGACTAATATTGAATAGAAATAGATACTTGTAACCATGTAATTGTTAGTATTCGATAGGGATTCTTGAAACCATATCACTGTGAAAGCTATTTGTATTAGATGAAAATTGATATCATATAACGGTGTGCAAAAAAGAAAACAAAACAAAAAAAGATAACAACAGAAAACAACAAAAAACAACAAAAACAAAAATGACAAAACAAACAAAACCAAAAACAAAAAAGAAAACCAAACAAAACAAAAAAGCAAAAAACAAAAATTTAAATAATCATAAAATGATGATTGGTTTATGCCGAATCAAATCATTTAATAAACAAAGGACTCGGGTTGCTTACAGTACCTGCTGTGGCTTAAGTGATCCCCCAATTAAGTATTGAACAAGCCCATCGCTGCTTAATCTCGGTTATCTAACAGGGACCGGTGCTTTCAGTTTAACTTGACCGTAATAAACATACAATGATCTAGGTATAAAATAACCCTAGATGGATTGAAATGCCGTTAAAATCAATCGATCAATCTAATTTTCTAAAGTTTAAAAAGTTAAATGAAGACATCTACAATAGGGCAGGTTGACTTTTCACTTTTTCTTAAATATCAAATTCTCTCAAACAGTGAAAGTTTATGTTGGTATAGTGAATACTGATACCAAAAGCTAGATGTCATACTTGCACCATTGTTTGAGGAAATAGCATCAAAGATCATCAGTTAAAATGCACTAAAAATTCTCGTTTTCGCAACATTTGGCCCAAAAATTGGTTAGAAAATTTAGTAATTTCAATATCTAAAATATAAATTTATTTCATTAATATGGAACGAATAAGATATAACTAGAATTAAAATTGAAAATACCCACCCCCATCATCACCAACACCTGCAAGATGCTGTTTTTTACCTAATTAATTAAGCTGAAACATGGATAACATTTTAAAAGATTGAAATCTATTTCCTCAAAGGAAGGCAAAGTTTTAAAGAAAAATATTTTGTGGGGTAATTCTTTATGTAAATTTGCTGCCTCCACCACATGGGATATGATACAGTTCCAAAATCGATCTGCCCTAATCTGCAAAGCTGAGTAACTTAGTAGTGATCAGATGTATAGACGTCTAAACGCTTGTCTAAACGAGTTCGTACCAATTCTCAATAGTTTTTGAACAGTATATTTGATACTTTTAATTGTGAAAGTGAAGCAACTTGCAGGAAAAAGGTAAGACGGAGCTAGGTCTGGTTAGTATGGAGAGTGCAGCACTTAGACAATCCTACGTTTTAACAAAAACTCCTGCCCCAAAACTATCGAGATCGGCTTCGTAATGTTTCTTTTCAAATCAGAACTGACTCATCTCAACAAAGCCTACACATCATTGTTTAAATAAATATAAGTTGCTCATCTGTCCACACATCTTCATTTAAATCTTAAATTTTAAAATTGAAAAAATTAGAATAAAAATGCTACAATCTCAATACTTTTTGATCACACATCGCATGCAGAAATATATATATATATATATATATATATATATATATATATATATATATATATAAATCCAAAAGTCCAGAGAAGAAATCTTCCTTACGACACAAGAGTTTTATTTAAAAAAACCTGTCGCAGTTTGAGAGCTTAATGTGTGCTCTTAATGTTAGAGTCACATTGCAACATCAAGAGTTTCGTTTGGAATTCATATCACAGGACTATGAAATTTTAAAAATAAAAAAAAAATAAAAAATGAAAATCTGTTTTCAAATGCCTTTAAAGTAATAAAGAATTCATCATTCGCATCTGATGAGTCAGGAGAGTTAGACACTTTGTCTAAGCTCCCTGAAATAGACTATAATGCTAAATCTCTAAGTCTTTTGTTATTTCTTTACTTTCAGCGAGACTATTATATTTATTTAATGGAGGCAAACAAAAACGGTTTCATATCGAAAACTTTCTCTTCCCATATATATATATATATATATATATATATATATATATATTATATATTTACTCAGTCCAAGATTTGATACTAGGTCAATTCTTAAGCAGAGTACAGCTGATTTCAATCCAGAGTTTTCCTTCTCCTTGACTGATCAAGGCTAAAGAACCCAATCTGCCCTGCAATTTATCATTTTTTTTTACCGAGATTTGTTTGTTTGTTTGTTTGTTTCTTTCTATTTCTTTATCTTTTTTTTACCGAGATTTGCTTCTTTCTTTCTTTCTTTCTTTCTTTCTTCCTTTTTTTATCTATTTATTTCTTTCTTTCTTTGATTTATCTTTTTTTACCGAGATTTGCTTCTTTCTTTCTTTCTTTCTTTCTCTTTCTTTCGTTTTTCTTTTTCTATTCTTTCTTTGGTTTAACTTTTTTTTTACCGAGATTTGCTTCTTTCTTTCTTTCTTTCTTTCTTTTTTTATCTATTCTTTTCTTTCTTTCTTTGATTTATCTTTTTTTTACCGAGATTTGCTTCTTTCTTTCTTTCTTTCTTTCATTCTTCGTTTTTTTTTCTATTTCTTTCTTTCTTTGGTTTATCTTTTTTTTACCGAGATTTGCTTCTTTCTTTCTTTCTTTCTTTCTTTGGTTTCTCTTTTTCAAACTGATTTGCTTCTTTCTTTCTTTCGTTTTTCTTAGGGGTGGGTGGGTTTAAGAACAGATGGATCCATGCTTTTCCCATGTGCATTAGCGCGAAGGGAAATGTAGACAGCCTCGTCCAGGATTTGAATTCGGGCCATCGATCCTATTTCATACAACGATAACCGTTACGCAAAGCGTGTCCCAATACAGAAGTGTAGGTTTGTTCAATCATAACTTCTCTATCACAGTCCATTACAATTAAGAAAAATAATTATCAGCACCGCATAACCGACACAAATATTGACCGGGTTAGCTCAGTCGGTAGAGCGTTCGGCTAGAAACCACAAGGTTCCTAGTTCGATACCGGTCCTCGCCAACTCAGCGTATGAGTAGCACATATATCTGTGCGGCAAAGTAAGGAGCCGATGGTAGGTGTGGAGCTCCACCACAGACGCTAAAACAATCTCCTTGGTCTAGCGCTAGTGAAGAGGGGATAGACTCCCTCGCTGACTGGCTGATACCGACTTTA
>CM042140.1:88152291-88167291 GCA_023376005.1 Doryteuthis pealeii
AAGGTCAGGGAATCCTGTCTGCCCTACTATTTACCCATATCTGGAGGGAGATCAGTTGGATTCATACAAGGGTATAAGCGATATGTAAAATGCAAATAGCCTCATCCAGGATTTGAAACCGAGTCGCCGTATCCATTTCTTACGCTGATAACTATTACACCACGATATTTATATATTTATGAATGTAAAAAAAAGGAAGAGAAGTAAAGAAAGGTCATCAATGTGTCTGCCTTCCGACCTTCCCCACCCAAGAGCCCGAGCTCCCAATAATGTTAAAGTTTAAAGTTGTGCCTGGAAATACCATATATACCTACCTACCTACCTAAAAGTTGTGCACACAAAGAAAATGAGAGAATGATAATTATATATTCATAAGAGAGAGAGAGAGAGAGAGAGAGAGAGAGAGAGAGAGAGAGAGAGAGAGAGAGAGAGAGAGAGAGAGAGAGAGTCATGGGTATCCGTGCTGTTGGGACAACCTGATAATGATGAAATATGCTGAATCGCTGATAAATAAGCACACTTTAAAATCTTTAAAAAAAAATTTAATTTTCTTCGAAACAAAAGATACTAGATATTATTTCTAGTTGAACATTATACAATCAAAACGGATATTAGGCACCCTGTGTGTGTAATGGATACAAACTAGATTAGCAAACCATAACTAGTGAGTTCGAGATTCACTGGGTGCCCTATATATGTGAGCTAGTGCCACAACTAAGCAAAACGGATACTATTAGGTATCATTCATTACCAAACACTACAACATTGAAATTCTATAACCGAAAATAGGGATACGTAATAGGCTAAAGTACACCATTTAGATATAATTATGCAATTTTATTTTTGGCTATAGAGATGTTGCTATTTTGTTATTGGTTACAGAGTTTCAGTGCTGCAGAGTTTGGTAATAGTAAAAGACTATTCAGACACATGATGAGCGCATAGAAACGATCACAAAGAATGTTTTGATTATACAATGATACATCTTATTATAATGGAGATTGTGTGTTATTCTGTCTGTAACCGAAACTATATTACTACTCAAGTCACAATTCCCTTCGTTATTTACATCACATTCTCCATGATTTTATTTATATTTAAACCTCAATTATTAATAAAATTGCTTCACTTTTTATTAGTGTTGTCCATATCTACATACAAATAACATGCAATTGTATTTATATATACAAAAAATAGCGGTTTACATTGTAAAGGGAAGGCTAATTTGCATATTGATATTAAAAATGTGATTTTATTAAATATGTGCTTAGTATTATTGATTTCTAATTGTTTGGTTTTATTTTAATGAATATAAGCAAAAATCTCTTCAATGAATCTTAAATGAAATCCATTAACAAGAAAAAATAACTGTACTTTTATTCTTTATTTCCTAATTTAACTAAATAGTTGAATAAGTAAAATTCAGCAATGAAAGACGGGAGTGATGGAAGAGTAAGTTTCATTTCTATTTTTCTATTATACCCCCACTCTGTTACATATCTTTTTATCTGTCTTCTTATTAGACTTTCTAATTTAATACGATATTTCATTACATTAAAACTTAAATACTTGCACCCGGAGGGTGCATATATTTGCTAGTTATAAATAATAAAATGCTGAAACTCATTTAATAGCAGCATTAGATAATTCCATAAGAACTTATGTCAAAGTAAAAATTGATAATACACAGAAGAATAGAAAGTGTCGACTGTGGGATAACATAGGTGAAAGAGTTAATCACATAATAAACGAATGCAGCAAACTGGCACAAAAGGAATACAAAACGAGGCATAATTGGTCAGGAATTGTGTAAAAGACTCAAATTTTGCCATGCCGACAAATGGCATTTGCAGAAACTAGAACCTGTCCAAGAAAATGAGATATTAAATTGTCTGAGATTTGGAGATAAAACCAGATCACCAAATCCCGGATAAAAAGATCAGAACTGGTGTTAACATACAGGAAGAAAATAACTTTTCCTTTAGTGGATCTTAACGTTCCAATTCATAACTCTTTTCGTCTACTTCTTCGCCAAAACTCACTTTTGGTTTATTTATTTATCATTACAACCATCATACTGTCAACAAAGACTGAAAGTGGACCCTACTGGCCTGAATTAATTTAAAGTTTTTAAATTGTTTTTTTTTTACAAGCATCATCAAAGAAGTGAGAAAAAAAAAGAAAGATGGTTGTGGTGGTGCCGCCGTCAGCAAGAAAACGAGATTTAGTAACTGCCACAAACTCAACACGTCTTCTAGATCCAGATCCTTTATTACTACTAGCAAATATATGCACCCTCCGGGTGCAAGTATTTAAGTTTTAATATAATAAAATATCATATTAAATTAGAAAGGCTAATGAAACTGAATAAGAATGCAAATAAAAAGATTTGGAACAAAGGGGGTATGATTGAAAAATAGAACAACTTTGAAACTAACTCTTCCATCATTTTCCGTTACTCCCGTCTTTCATTGGTAAATTTTCCTGGTGTAACTATTTAGTTAAAATAGGAAGTAAAAAATAATATTACAGTTATTTCTTTTTGTTAATGAATTTCTTTTAAGATTTATCCCCGAGATTTTTGCTCATATTCAATAAGATAAAACCAAACAATTAAAAATCAATAAAACTAAGCATATATTTATTAAAATCAAATTTTTAAGATCAATATGCAAATTAGCCTTCCCGTACACACTGTAAACAGCTATTTTGTTGTATATATAAATAGAAATGTATGTTCTTAGTATGTAGATATGGTCAGCAGTATTAATAATGTAAAACAATTTTATTAATAATTGAGGTTTAAATAAAAATAAAATCATGGAGAATGTAATGTAAATAATTAAGGGAATTGTGACTTGTATAATAATATAGTTTCGGTTACAGACAGAAAAACACACAATCTCCATTATAATAAGATTATATCTTTATTGATATTACCACCGCACAAATACAGACCGACTAGTCAAGCCACACGGATTACTTCCCAGTCGGTTTTATGATATACGTTTGTGAAAATAGACACAAAAAAAAGAAAAGTAAAAGAAGGACTTTTGTTCTGTTTTATGAAAAAATAAAAGAAAGCGAAAATATTGTTATATACCCCTTTACACGGATGTATATATGCAGAGACTGACAGACAGGCAGACTGATAGAAAGTATGATGGGATGAGATTATGGTTCTTACTTGTTAACCGTTGCTTCTACTCCTAACTTGGCCGCCATGATCTTCAGTCTGACTTCTTTTCAGGGCTCTCTGCTGGGGGTTGATCTTCTTTGTTGATTTCTCGGGCTTGATATTTCTTGTTTCAATTAACTTAACAAAAAAGAATTGTTGTTTTCTTTTAAAGCTTTATTTCAACAACCCAGCCCATGATTCCGCCACGGGGGGAGACCGATCCTCAGAGCGAGTGACCTATACATCCGCTCACTCTGGATTCCTTGGTTGCATCTGACTAACTATCTCATGACTAATCGCTCGCTTTCTTCCGGAATGTCAGCGGAATGTCACCGGTTGTCAATCATCGGCCATATTAACTTTCCACTGAAATCCGACTTCAGACTCTAACGAACTTTATTCAAATATTCTTACTACAGGTACGTACATAAATCATAAGCTGCTTATGAATCATGTAACAATACTGATAAATACTTGGGTTTTGTTAGAGAACTGAAAAAGCTGTGGAACATGAAGGGTATCGGTGATACCAATTGTAGTTGGGAGTCCTCGGAACGGTCCCCAAAGGCATAGAAAAGAGACCGAGGAAATCGGAGGTCAGAGGGAAGAGTCGAGACTATTCAGATCCCAGCCCGTGAAAATCAACTTGAATACGTTGAAAAGACCTGCAGATACTTACTGTCACGCAGACTTCAGTGAAAAACTACCAGCTAAAACTGGTTTGTAAAACTCGCAAGGTGTAAAACGATAATAATAATTAATGCATAGATGGAAGAAATGAGAAAGGAATGAATAGAATTTCTCTTTAGTTTATGTTGGAATATTTTGTAATATAAGGTGTGCTGTAGCCCACCACCTAAACTTATAGACTCTGCGTGGGCGTGTGGATTAAAGCCAGCCAATCAACACGCTCTAATACGTAGTTAGTTAACTATTTAATCGCTGATCTTGAAAGCCGTTCATTTGCACGTATCCGACGCGAACGAACGGATCAGCAACCAACGATTCTGCGTAACACTAAGGAACACCGAAAGGATTCTACTAACACTAAGGGACACAAGGATTCTATTCTACACTAAGGGACACTAACACTAAGGAACACCGAGGAACAGCCAAGGACTCTACCTAACACTAAGAACACCGAGGAACAACCGAGGATTCTACTTAACACTAAGGGACACAAGGATTCTACCTAACACTAATAACACTGAGGAACAACCAAGGGCTCTGCCAACACTAAAGAACAACCAAGGACTCTACTTAACACCAAGGAACACTGAAGAACAACCAAGGACTCTATCTAACACTAAGAACACAAGGATTCTACCTAACACTAATAATACTGAGGAACAGCAAAGGACTCTACCTAACACTAAGGAAGGGATCTTCACTGTAAATTTCTCTCACTTGCAGCTTAAAGATGGCCACAAAAATGGTAACAAATTAATTACAGGCTTTTGATTTATTTTCTTGTTTTGTGCCCGTGACCTTCTTTCCTCGTCCATCAAAGTTTTACCGCCAAAAACCCTGTTCAATTTTGCCGCCTTCACCAATTTGGCTCGTTCCCCATACACCGACTTGTGTGAATAGATATCATCAATATTTACTTTGGGCAATGAATAACACAAGAACCTTGGACCCCCAAATCATTTGCGTGCAGGTAGAGTGCGCGTGCGCACGCTCATGCGTCTTTACACTGCACTGTGACCAATCAAATAAGGTAACTCAAATGCAGACACATGCTGAGCGCATAGACACGATCACATTGAAAAACACGAACTCCATTACAAATACATATCCAATTTAGTTGTGACATCTATCTCATTATAGACACACACGCAGAGACACAGATACGCACAGATACACACAGCACCCAGACAGACACACACAGACACACAGACATATATATATATTCGTGAGTTGGTTGTAGACAAAGGTTTTGCAGTATTATTAGCAGAGTGTTCAACATCAGTAATAGAGCTGTATATATATATATATATATATATATATAATATATATAATATATATATGTGTGTGTGTGTGTGTGTGTGTGTTTATATATATATAATTACATGTATTTATATTTTGACTGGACACATCAACGTAAGTTAGAAAAATATGAAGATCTACGAGAACAATGCGTCAGAAACGGGTGGATAACGGATGTATTTCCAATCAAAGTCGGATGCCAGGGATTTATTACCAACTCAACCTTGGCATTTTTGTCTAAACTTGGACTTTCTCCACCAGAAAAGAGGAAATACATAAAAAAGATCCAGGATAAACCTCTAACCGCATCACCGTGGATATGGCAATCCTACAAGGTGACATCAAACCGACAAAGTCTGGTGGTATCGTGAGATACTGCTGGGGCGCTCTGGATTAGTGGTAATGATGCTTCGGTCTCGAAACCATGCCTGAACCCAGAGTCATCATCTGATGAAGGCTTTGTTGTTGCAATGCTACTGTGTAAATAACAGTCATTGTATGAAGATTATTATATATACATGTATATATATACATATATATATATATATGTATATAAAACAGCTTAATTCATTTATTTATTTATTAAATCTGCAGATTTATTGGTTATCATATATTGAGCTCTCTTAGGGATTTATAAAATCCTTGTATGAATATATATGTTTGCACCTACAAGAGCATGCAGTATAGTTGTACAGTGAGATTTCGATGATCCCAAATAGAATCATCCCTTACCTACCATTCATTTGGATTATCTTACATTTATATATATATATATATATATATATATATATATATATATATATATATATTCTTTAAAAGTTGGTACAACATTTTCAATGTAGTAGCATTAGTAGTTAATAAAAAAATATAGAGCATTTATAGTTGTAGAAAAAGTTTTTCTCTCTACCACGGTTTCAGTGTTTAAGATCCACCTTCTTCAGGAGAACTGTTCAGGAGATTATTTCAAGGTACACCTTCTTCAGGAGAACTAATTTAGTTTTGAAGAAGGTCTACCTTGAACACTGAAACCGTGGTAGAGAGAATAACCTTTTTCTACAAATATATATATATATATATATATATATATATATATATATATATATATATATATAAAGTTGTTATGGCCCAACAGGAGAAAAGATATTCTATGAAAAAGGTTTGCAAAAAGGATTATGTTTTAAAAAAAACCAAACTATTATCTTACATATGCGACACGTGTTTCAGATCTTCTGTTATCTTCTTCGGGCATTAATTAACCATATTTTGGCAGAATATAAATATATATATATGTGATTTCTGATATTTGATAGGTTGTGTGTGTTTTTGTAAGTTACTTTTTGTTTATAACGGTTGTATAATAACGATTGAACGCTACGTTATTCTTCTCAATCCTAGCGCGCATGGTTTAATGGTTAGAGTCTTAGAAAATGGGCTCGTCACACCTTACTCATGCGGAGGAGTTGGTTAATATGTAAATATATGCAAATGCATATATTTACATATTAAAATAAGTGTATTTTGGTAGCATTTTTTCTTTTATACAAATTTTGTTGAACTGTACAGACAATTCTTGTCGGACAAGTTTTTGGTTGATCCTTTCTAATTTTCGGGCCATCTTTTTGGTGTCGGGGTGTAACTGGTGTAACAGTCCACCAAAGATTTTAAAACGGGCGCTTTCGGCAATACAGTTTGCCATCATCAGGTAGGAAACGATGGTATGGTTTCGTGTCTCGTTTTTAACGAGAACGAATAGTAGTAAGGAATTAGAAGTGGGAGGTAATAACAATTGGTAGTGGGATGTTGTAGGAATGGTAGTGGTTCGAGCCAATGATGCAGTAGTGATTTTTTTGTAGGAGGGGGCACAAGTTGTGAGAAGGGGAGGGGTAAAGTGGAAGGAGCATAGGCGGGAAATTATAAGTATGTAAGAACATGTTGACTTATTTCATAGTTTATTTTGTTTAAGGTAGATTTTTTTTGTTTGATATATAAAGCTTCGATTATTTGAAGTACATATTATAATACTATTGTATTGATATGTGTAATAATGTCTATGTAATACTCGCTTAAAAGCCGTCTTTGGCAACCATTAAGTATGAAGATGAATCATTTGTGGAATTTATGTTATAAGCAATTGCATTTAGCTACCTAGCTGATCAGGCAGTTATTTTTATATGATTTACATACATGTGATAAGTAAGTTTTTGTGTGTTTTTGCCATTGTATACGTACATCCAAACGAAGATTTTTTTCTGTCTGTGTACGTATACACACATAACTAAGACACGTATCATTTACGTGACAGTATGCAAAGGCATGGTCGGCCACAAACAAATTATCAGTCATATGGAAATCTAATCTCACTGACAAGTTAAAGCGACAATTCTTCCGGGCTGTGGTTATATCAGTGCTACTGTATGGCTGCACCACCTGGACCCTAACGAGGCGCCTTGAAAATAAGCTAGATGGGAGCTGCACAAGAATGCTGCGTGTGATCTTGAACAAGTCGTGGAAGCAGAACCCCACAAGTAAACAGCTATATGGCCACCTGTCCCCCATCTCACAAACCATCCGAATGAAGAGGACAAGGCATGCTGGACACTGCTGGAGATGCAAGGACGAGCTCACAAGCGACGTTCTCCTATGGAAGCCAACACATGGACTTGCTAGTGTGGGCCTCCCACCAAGGACCTACATCGACCAAATATGCGAGGATACTGGATGCTGCGCAGAGGACCTCTCTGTGACGATGAATGATAGGGAAGATTGGCTAGAGATTGTCATGGATATCTGTGCTACCTGCGCGACATGATGATGATGATAGTGCCAATAGGACACGTGAAGGTAGGAGAAAACATAAGGACAATCATGTTAGAGAAAAAGAGAAAAGAGAAAGATAAAACGAGTAAGAAAAAGGTTTGATCTAGTTTGTTTTCTTTGTTTAATGGCATATCAACCTTCATGGGTTATTTAATAGCAAAGCCTTTTAGAAGAACAGTAGTGGTACCATTTACCCGGAACCGGGAGATTGAGAAAGTTCATAACATCCCCAAGGGTATTAGACCGATAGTGAACGTAATAGTGCGACTGGGGTTTGAGCTCGGTTACTATAATGTCGCATCCTAGCACGTTAGCCACACACACACACACACACACACACACACACACACACACACACACACATAAACGAGTTGAGCTCTTTGGAAATGGAATTTTCTGGTGACCGCTAATTACGCAAAAATTGCATAGCTCTCCTTAAAAGGGATAGAACACTCTATCCCCCGAGTGACTTAGTATCTTTATAACAATAAAATTACATTTCTAAAAAGTGGATGTGTAGATAGCGCGGTGGTAAGATGTCTGACTGATGACAATTCGGTCGAGTTTCGAACCCAGCCTGCCTTGTCTAGTCACACTGATGAGCCGTGAAACGGCGAAACAGGACTGTATGTGAATAACAATACACACACACACACACACACATATATAATATATATATATATATATATATATATATATAGTTTATAAACTCTTTCTGTGGAAAACATAATTGTCTTTAAACACACACTTATAATTTTCATGAATACACACACACACACACACACACACATACATACATACTTACACACACACACACACACACACATATATATATATATATATATATATATATATATATTACATGCACTCAATTTTATGCAAATCACCCTGAACATATTTATACACACCGTCTAACAGATGCCTCTCTTTACGCAGTGCGCTAGTACAGTAAAATGTTAGCGCGCAAAATGTTGAGTCGCTTGCGGCACTGAAAAGCCACGTTGGTGCCCGGATTGGATTGGGTCCAGCTAGTGACACTTTGCAATCAGGCCAATGTTTACCTGGAA
This sequence comes from Doryteuthis pealeii, assembly GCA_023376005.1. Taxonomy (NCBI): domain Eukaryota; kingdom Metazoa; phylum Mollusca; class Cephalopoda; order Myopsida; family Loliginidae; genus Doryteuthis; species Doryteuthis pealeii. The sequence goes on from CM042140.1 coordinate 88,161,343, forward strand.
ATTTTCGCCTGACACGACGCACAGGTCAGTGGATAAAACAGTGCAAATTGCGCGGCTGCCAGAAATGAATCAGCGTGTCACGTAATTGCATCAAAACATTTGAATTGGCAACATTCGCCACAATTTGCCCGCGAAAATCCTAAAATTGGCGCGCAAACGCGTGCAGGCGGCAATGCATGCATAGACGCGCGTGTTCGACCGCAGATGCACACCGTCATGTATTTCGACTGTGATAATTTTATGTGGGTCTTTCGATGTGCATCTATGTGTGCGTTTGTATGTGCAGCTGATTGTGTAGGTGTAGATGAGTAAATGTGTGTGTGTGTGTGTGTGTGTGTGTGTGTGTGTTGGGGCGTCGAACGACTGACACACTTTTACAGTACGTACGACCTTTTGTATATTTAATTATTAATTAGAGCTTTTTTTTATGTATGCGCGTATGTATGTTTGTGTGTAGGTGACTGTATATGTAAGTGTATGTATATGTTGTATGTGTTTGTATGTGCATCAAATTGTGTATGTGTAGATGAGTAAATATGTGTGCGCGTGTGTGTGCGCGTGTCGAACGACGGACACACTTTAACAGTACGTATAACCTTTTGTATATTTAATTATTAATGAGAGCTACTTTATGTATGCGCGTATGTATGATTATGTGTAGGTGACTGTATGTGTAAGTGTATGTACACATAGATTAGTAAGTGTGTATATGTAACTTTAGGAGGCGCGTGGTGCAATGGTTAGAGTCGTAGGAACCGACCCGAGTTCAAATCCTGGACGAAGCTGTTTGCATTTCAAATAGCGCTAATACCCCTGATAAAGGTATGCATCCAATTACTTTCCAGCTATGGGTAAATAGCAGGGCTGACTGGGCTCTTAACATTGGCTAGGTAAACAGTGTAGGAGAGGGAAAACTCTGAATTTAAACCTATTAAACTCTGCTCAAGAAATTGACCTTGTGTTGCATCCTGCTCGTGCGGAAGGGTTGGTAAAGATATATATTCACGTTTTAAACGAGTAAGTTTTCGAGTGCATTTGTAAGTGATTGTGTTAGTGTGTGTGTAGATGAAAGTGTGTGCATAGATGAGTGAATGCGTATAGAATCCACAAGGTTCCTAGTTCGATACCGGTCCTCGCGTTATGAGTAGCACAGGGATCAGTGCGGTAAAGTAAGGAGCTGATGGTAGGTGTGGCGCTCCACCTCAGATGCTAAAAACAATCTCCTTGGTCTAGCGCTAGTGAAAAGGGGATAGACTCCCTCGCTGTATGGCTCATACCGACATTAGGCCGCCCCGACGACTTTACTTTTACTTATATGCATGTAGGTGTATGTATATAGGTGTAGTGGCCCAAAAAACAAAACAAAAAACAAAACAAAACAAAAAAAAAACACCGAAGGAGTTTGCAAAATTATATATGTAAAAAGTACACTAAGTAGAGCATGATTATAGGGACCTACATCAGTCAGAGACTATCTACCTAAGTTTCACCCGAATGGTTCTTCAGGAACAGCCATTCGGATGAAAACTAGGTAGATAGTGTCTGAATCATGTTAGTCCTTATATATATATATATATATATATATATATTATATAATAAAAGTAAAGTAAGTCGTCGGGGCGGCCAAATGTCAGTATCAGCCAGAAAGCGAGGGAGTCTATTCCCTTTTCGCTAGCACTAGACTAAGGAGATTGTTTTAGCGTCTGGGGTGGAGCACAAGACCTACCATCAGCACCTCACTTTACCGCACAGATCCCTGTGCTACTCAGACGCTGAGTTGGCGAGGGCACACACACACACACACACACACATATATATATATGCTTATATATATATATTTACTCTTTCTCTCTCACACACACACACACACACACACACACACACACACACACTCTCTCTCTCTCTCTCTCTCTCTCTCTCTCTCTCTATATATATATATATATATATATATATATATATATGCATGTTTACTCACATATAAAGTATAAACACACATATATTTATTTATATATCAGACATTTTTGTCATGCCGATATATTAACATGGCGATCACGCAGCCAAAAAATGTTATATTTAAAATGTCGAATTATTTTAGCTTTAGCAACTCAATTATTACAAATATCCTGATCCACAGAGAGAGAGAGAGAGTACCCTGTCAACAGTTGACCTTGGCACGCTTCTCTGCCGTTTAATCAAACCACGTTTACAGAACTCTCTGCTAGTTGCACGACACCATAACGATTTCAAATCATTTTCCTTCTGTATCGTTGATAAGATTTTTCCACTTTTTGCTATTTTAACACGAAAGAATTTCTAAGCGATTATCGGTGTGTTGGTTTCACGATTAATGGCTAGTGAGATAAGTTCTCGAATAGGATCCACCGCTCCGTTGTTATAGTTCAGCAAACTAAGGTATCGTATATTATTACTTATTAAAACAGCTTGTGTAGCCTTGTGCCAGACTTAGATACATAAATTTAGTACCAAATAATGATCTTTTCAGAGTCTAGAAATATAGGTTTGCCTAAATTACTATATATATATATATATATACATATATATATATATATATATATGTATATATATATATATATATATATATATATATAATATATATATATATATGTGTGGTGTGTGTGTGTGTGTGTGTGTGGTGTGTGAGTGTGTATAATATATGTTGAGTAATATATATATGTTGAGTAATATATATATATATATATATAATATATATTCAATAAATTTAGCGGTCTGATGAAACTCATATAATATTGATAAAATAGTTTGCTATATTTATAAGTAAATAGTGCTGAATATCATTGATAGAGCATATCTCTCAAAACTTAACCATCCATCCCATGATGCACCAGACAATAGTATATAATGAAAAATAGGTCCATTCTGACTCGCAGTGATAATACCTATTATGGTTCCACCCGTGGGCCAAATATACCTGTTCAATTATTTACTACTGATTGATCGATTGATTTTAAAATACATTTGTTAGATAAGAATACTTAATATCACATAACCGTGCTAAAAAAAAATAATTCAAAAGAACAAAAAAAAGATAAATAAAAACAAAAAAATAAATAAAACAAAACAAGAGAAATCAAATAACAACAAAAAACCTACAAAACTACACAAAAATGATAAATATGAACGCACAATTAACGCAGTTTCCTAATCTTTAGGCATAAAATAATCCTACATGCGCTTCTGCCCTCTGTTACACAAAACACCCGAGTAAGACGAACAAGATGCCGGACATTACTAGAGAAGTAAGTATGAACTCATAAGCGACGTCCTTCTGTGGAAACCAGCACATGAACATGCTATTTCGGGCCGTCCAGTGAAGACCTATATAGACCAGCTATGTGCGGATACAGCATGCTGTGCGGAGGACTTCTTGGGGGGTCAATGAATGATAGGGATGGTTGGCGAGAAATTGTCATGGATATCCCGCTGCTGGCGCGACATGATGATGATGATGATGATGACATGCGCTTACCTGCCGTTAAAATCAACCTATCAATCAAAATCTCAAAATGTAGCCTTGTGCCAAACATACTGTAACCCACACCTTCTCATATTGATGTTGTTCGATAAAAGTTTCATGAAAGAAGCAAAACATTACACATCAAATGCGTTTTCAGCAGTTAATTTTTAAAAGCTTGTGGCGGTTTTTGTCAGTTTTTTGGCGGGAGATAAAACTTTGATATCTCTGGACTTGAAAGGGTTAACGGGGGTTACGGAAGTCGTGACAAGGATGAGTTAAACTTTGAGTGATTTCGCACTCAAACTTTCAGACATGTTTAAAAATCTCTTAACTTGAAAACTATAAATTCAACAGTTTCATGGGAATTAATCGTTTCTCTTAATTTCTTTCCCTGAGTTTTACGATTCTATTTAATCTCTTATTTTTTTAATACCCTAAACTTGATATCTTTCCTGTCCGTACAAATCTAAGATTATTCACCGCCTCTTTTTTTCCCCCTCGTCGCATCTACCGAGCGAAAATGAAGTCGAAAATCTGCATTTTCTCAAACAATTATTATCCGTTGGCAGTTTTCTAAACTTGTTCTTAACCTGATTTTAAATTGTTTAATTGTCATATTCCTACACTGGTTGCCCACTAAGTCTAGACAGACTAAGTCGTCGTTGTAGCCTAAAACCAGACTGCGAATGAGTCTATCACCTTTTCACTAGAGCTTTATATATATATATATATATATATATATATATATATATATATATATATCAGTCATCCACAGACATGTCTTTCGAAGTTTACTTCTCATCAATGCGGCTCGACTTTTTAACAGCTACCTCTAGCCGGGATCGAAACGCGACAGAATTTTCGTCTGTCAACCTCTTCACCCTTGCGGCCATCAACAACTCTCAGTCTGGGGTGAACAATTAATTGATACATCCCCACGGGGAATGTTTTTACAATCACCAGAGGACTCAAGTCTGTAAACAGGATATATATATATATATATATATATGGGTGTTCGGGATGAATTTGACATTTATATTTGGTTATTTTTCTTCGTAGACTGGAGGTATTGACGCACCCTATACATCATTTAAAAGATTGGACCCTTCTTCATTCATATACGTGATGACAATAGAATGGATGACTGGAACCCACCTGAATTATGGAAGAGAATAATTTGTATCAGGATGATCTGCGCCGGACATCAAAATAAGGAGATTGTGGTTGCTGCCCACTGCTCCCTGAACACTGTAAAAACAATCAGGCATGAACTGGAGGATTGCAATGGATACTATGAGGCTGGGGCTAGAAGAAAGCAACATAACAGACGATCTGATTGCGTTCCTACAGCAGAATTCCTCAAAAATCTGCAGAAGAAAGTGTTGGAGGACCCTCAGATGCCTATGGGGTGTTGCTAAACACTGTAGGCAAGCCCTGGATAACAAGGGTAGCCAATGGTAGACCATATGTATGGCAGCAGGATTCCCACACCTCTGGGAAAAGTAAAAAATGGTTGTTGGCGAATTTTTACGTCTACACCAGTCCCAATGTTTGGTCTCCGAACTCCTCAGATCTTAACCCCATGGATTATTATGTATTCGGCGCTGTTGAGAAAGACATTAATCGCTGGACCAGTACTACAAAAGTCCAGTTAATCGACAGAATTAAGGTAGTTTTTGAGAACCTTCCCAGGGAAACTGTAACATCAACATGTTCCAGGTTCAGGAGTAGGGTTGAGGATGTGATCGACGCTAATGGCAGTTATTTTAGGTGAAAGTTGTTGACAGTAGTGCAAATTCCGTGTCTGTTGAATTTCGTTACAATGCATTACATTTTGTAGTTACCAAGCACTTTTTCTTTTTTCCTTATGAAACTGTCAAATTTAACCGGAACACCCTATATATATATATATATATATATATATATATATATATATATATATATATATACCGTAGTTACCATTAAATCCACTAAGCAAATAAGTATACAATCTTATTTACTTCGGGATCTTTTTCACTAAAACCAATTAAAAAGTGCTCAATATAAAACTCGAGAAACTTAAGTAGGTAGTTTTTAAACCATTTGATTTTAATCGTATATATATATATATATATATATATATATATTATATATATATATATATATATGTGTGTGTGTGTGTGTAAATTGCTTTTTATCATTTGCTAATTTTTCTATGTATTTCATATTTGTTATCGATATCTAATTCGCTTGGTTTAGTCTGTCGCAAAATTAATGAAAGGGTATTAGGTTCGTTGTTATATTGGCTGTTTACAACTTGTATATATACGTTAGAATAGAGTTGATAGAGTCAACGGCAATTTGTGACTATCAGTTTCACGCTTATGCGATCGTTAGAACAAGTTGCAAACAGCCAATACAAAATCGAACCCAATACCCTTACATTAATCTTGTGCCAGACTAAACCAAGCGAA
>CM042140.1:88169791-88194791 GCA_023376005.1 Doryteuthis pealeii
TTAGAAATAGATACTTTAAGCTATAATTATTTACTAAGGATTATTATTATTAGTTACCTAATACCATATAACTGCGTGGAAATTATTTGTATTAGAAATAGATACTTTAAGCTATAACTGTTTACTAAGGATTATTATTATTAGTTACTTAATACCATATAACTGTGTGGAAATTATTTGTATCAGAAATAGATACTTTAAGCTATAAATATTTACTAAGGATTATTATTATTAGTTACTTCATACCATATAACTGCGTTGAAATTATTTGTATTAGAAATAGATACTTTAAGCTATAATTGTTTACTAAGGATTATCATTATTAGTTACTTAAAACCATATAACTGTGTGCAAAAATGGTAATTATGAAATATAAATAGTTACTTGAAACTATATAATTATGTATTAGATTATATTTTATTAGATAGCAATACTTAAAACCATAAAACTGTGTGAAAATTATTTGTATTAGATAGGAATACACGATATCATATAAGTAGTAAAGACGGCGGTATCAACCGGACAACGAGGGAGTCTATCCCCTTTTCAGTAGTGCTAGACCATGGAGGTCGTATTTACGAGAAATTAGGGGGAATGCCACACCTACCACAAACTTTCGACTTTACCACACAGATCTAAGCTATGCTATTCATACGATGAGATGGTGAAGGCCAATATCGAACCCGGAACGTTGTGGTCCTTAGGCGGTGCTCTGCCGACTGAGCTAAATGTCACAAAAATGTAAATATAAACATTCAATGGACGCGATTCCCTAACCTTTAGACTTAAAATTGGCCTAGACGGGTTGACATGCCGGTAAAATCAATCGAACAATTAATATTTTTGTTTACTGGGTTTCTTTGTTTAAACGTATTTTTGATATTTGATAAAATTAAATTTTCCCCTGAAAAAATATTTGCATGATGATCAGGCATATTTTTTGTATACAAAAAAAAGTTTCCAACGCTTGAAAATAAGATTTTTCCTATTGTTAACAACAGTTCCAAGCTATATCTGCTACTTCATACCAGTCCTCTTACTTACAAGACCGCTACTTTACAACTCAGCTGATCCCCGGGGAGCAAGATGGCAATCTTAAGAGACCCTTCACGATCCCAGCTCCATCAATTCGTAACGAGTATAACGCACGTCGAGCATCTCATGAACAAATAGACTTTAAAGCCAAACGGACAAAAGAAAAGCATCTCTAAATGCGCATGCGTGCAGGCGCCTGGAACATCCAAAGTGGAAGAGACGACAGCGAATATCTAACCATTTCATTGTGTTCTCGATTTCGGCAGACATCTTGCCAGTAATAAGCAATTTCCATTCTGATATCATCCTTTCCCTTAAGCTAAAGAATTCCAGCTTTTTTTTTCTCTTTTTGGCGATGGCTGTTGGTGTCGTGATGAGCAGCCGAGTAAGCATACCGAACCAAATTGCCTGGCACCAGGGACGCTGGAATTCTCCAGGTTGTCATGATGGAAGATTTTCCAATTTCTTTTTGACATGTCGACATCGTTATTTCGTGGACATTTTCGCTTCTCCTCCCTACGTTGTTACTTTTTCTTCTTCTATTTCTTCTTTTTTCTTCATTCTTTCTTTTTTAAAACTTTTATTCTAGACTATTCTTTCTTCTGTTTTTAATATTTTCAGTCATCCTTCTGCCACTTTCCGTACTTACATTTCAAATTTGCTTTCTTTTCTTCCACTCCTTATTTCTTTTACTTGCTAATTTTATTTTATTTATTTTCTACAGTATTTCTATTTTCTTCTCGTATATTTCTTCTTGTTTTTTTCCCTTCATGACCAGAGTCTTTTGTCTTTAAAAAACTTATCTACGTCTTTTTGCGAAGCCAATTTTCATTAACTCAATTATTCGCATTCGTAGTAGTAGTAGTATTAGACGTAGTAGTAGGCATTGTACCTCTACATTGTTCGGTATTTATGGCTGACATCAGCCAATCATATTACTGTGAGGGAGGACCCAGGTGTATGCATATTTATTACATCACTTTCTTTCTGATTTTTCCAGCCATTCTATAATTATTTGTTTATTATTTTCATCGATTAATTTTCTTTCTCTTTATATTTCCCAACACCTTTTCAGTGAATTAAAGGAAGACTTTTCCCCTTACCAATTTCATTCCACCACCCCCCTGATAAATTTCATTCTGTTTTATTCTTTATCTTTTTCTTTAAAAAAAAAAAAACGCAACCCTGATCTTTCTACGCTGTCTTCATATCTTTATTTTCTCTTCGAAATACGTTTTACGCCTCATAATTACTATTTTCAATTTTCTTTTTATTTTGTCTCATTTTTATCTTCTAATCTTTGACCCCCGCCATTTTTATTTTTACATCTTTTCCCGCCAAATTTCTTTCCATGGTTACTTTCGCTTGCCGAGCGTTTTGACTTCAGTCTTTGTAGGATTCTTAATTTTCACATTTGTCTTTCATATTTTTATCTTTTTTGTTTGAATTTTTTCCCCTATTTTTCTTTTAACTGATTTTCTTTTCTTCCAATTTTTCAATATCCAATTTTTTATTTGCATTTTTTGCTAACACTTTCTTCTTTTTCTTTCTGCATAGCATTCGCTTCACAAATTACAAATGTTTTTTTTTCTTTATTTCTTATTTGGTAAACTAGATTTTTCTTTCTTTCTTTCTTTCTTCTTTCTTTCTTTCTTATTTGGTAAACTAGATTTCTTTCTTTCTTTCTTTCTTTCTTTCTTATTTGGTAAACTAGATTTCTTTCTTTCTTTCTTTCTTTCTTCTTATTTCTAGATTTCTTTCTTTCTTTCTTTCTTTCTTTCTTATTTGGTAAACAAAATTTTTTCTTTCTTTCTTTCTTTCTTTCTTTCTTTCTTTCTTTCTTTCTTGGTAAACTAAATTTCTTTTCTTTCTTTTCTTCTTCTTTCTTTCTTTCTTTCTTTCTTTCTTTCTTTTTTCTTTCTTTTTCTTTCTTTAAACACTAGATTTTTCTTCCTTAACTTTTTCTTTCTTGATTTTTTCCTTTATGTTATATTCTTTATTACATTTTCAGCACTTTTCTTTCTTTCTTTCTTTCTTTCTTTCTTTCTTTCTTTCTTTCTTTACTTAGTTCATATCTTTATATTCGTGCCATTTCCTTCAACTTCTTTTCCTTCTATATTTTTAACACTTCTTATTTTCAACTAGTCTAATACCATTATCTTCTTTGCAATGTTCTTATCATTTCTCTCCCAATTTCTACAACGATTACTTTCAATTAATATTGTAGGATTTTTTGTAACCTTTTCTCCGTGCCAATCTTCCTTTCTATTCCTATCAATTTCTTTTCCCCAAAAACCCATTCCTTTAGCCTCATTTGTTCTCCCGTCTGATTATTAGATTTTTTACACTCTTTTTATTATTTCAACGAATGGCTGCATCTTCCAACTCTATCGTCTATTTGTCTAACCCAGACTTCTCAAACCTTTCTTTCTCTATTAATTTCTCCTATTACTGTCCCTTTTCTGTTCTCTCTTGATGATTGTTATTTTTTCACACTTCCTCTCTCTCTTCTCTCTCTCTCTCTCTCTCTCTCTCTCTCACACACACACTTCCTTATCCCCAGACTTCTCAAACCTTTCTTTCTCTATTAATTTCTCCTATTACTGTCCCTTTTCTGTTCTCTCTTGATGATTATTATTTTTTCACTTCCTCTCTCTCTTCTCTCTCTCTCTCTCTCTCTCTCTCTCTCACACTTCCTTCCCCAGACTTCTCAAACCTTTCTTTCACTATTAATTTCTCCTATTACTGTCCCTTTTCTGTTCTCTCTTGATGATTGTTATTTTTTCACACTTCCTCTCTCTCTTCTCTCTCTCTCTCTCTTCTCTCTCTCTCTCTCTCTCTCTCTCTCACACACACTTCCTTATCCCCAGACTTCTTAAACCTTTCTTCTCTATTAATTTCTCCTATTACTGTCCCTTTTCTGTTCTCTCTTGATGATTGTTATTTTTTCACACTTCCTCTCTCTCTTCTTCTCTCTCTCTCTCTCTCTCTCTCTCTCTCTCTCTCTCACACACTTCCTTATCCCCAGACTTCTCAAACCTTTCTTTCACTATTAATTTCTCCTATTACTGTCCCTTTTCTGTTCTCTCTTGATGATTGTTATTTTTTTCATACTTCCTCTCTCTTTCTCTCTCTCTCTCTCATTCTCTCTCTCACACACACACTGCCTTATCCCCAGACTTCTCAAACCTTTCTTTCACTATTAATTTCCCCTATTACTGTCCCTTTTCTGTTCTCTCTTGATGATTGTTATTTTTTCACACTTCCTCTCTCTCTTCTCTCTCTCTCTCATTCTCTCTCTCACACACACTGCCTTATCCCCAGACTTCTTAAACTTTTCTTTCACTATTAATTTCTCCTATTACTGTCCCCTTACTGTTCTCTATTGATGATTGTTATTTTTTCACACTTCCTCTCTCTTCTTCCCTCTCTATCTCTTCTCTATCTCTTCCCCCTCTCTCTCTTCCTCTCTCTCTCTCTCTCTCTCTCTCTCTCTTATCACCATCCACCATCATTACGAGTATTTTTGGACGTAAACCCTTTTATTCGTTATGCCTAAAAATAAAGAGTTGTATTTCCTGTCGATATGTCCAGATGGTCTAATTTAGAAATCTTTGAACCATTTTCAGCCAAACTTAACGGACATTCTTTGGAGATGATTATTCAGGGATTCAATTTGGTGGATAGAGACGGATGCGCTGCAGAGGAAAGCGTTGAAAGTTTTTATTTAAAAAAATCTTTTGTAGGAGCAGAAATTAGAAATTATTTGCAAATCAATTTAAGTCAGAAATAATAAAGATAAGAAAATACCGGAATATAAGATTGAAGTTACAATAATAAACTACTTATACAAAGAAAGTACAAGTGACTATATATATATATATATATATATATATATATATATATATATATATATATATATATATATATAAGTAATTGGTAATTTGCTTGAAGCATTGTTAAGTATGTTATAATATATTAATAATTTGAAGGCAATTACAATGCGTATAAAAAATAAAAACAAAAAGATGTTATTTTTGTCTTATCGATTTCGAAGTATAAACTTCATCATCAGAGGTTCATATCATTTCTGATATGAACCTCTGATGATGAAGTTTATACTTCGAAATCGATAAGACAAAAATAACATCTTTTTGTTTTTTTTTTATACGCATTGTAATTGCCTTCAAATTATATATATATATATATATATATATATATATATATATATACACGAGGTGTGTCAAAAAAATATCGAGGTTTTTTGTACTTTTTGACACAGCTTGTATTCTGAAAAAATAACGTACCATTGATTAATTTTTTTCAGAATACATAGTGCGTAAAAAGTACTAAGTTTAAAGCTGTATTTACGAAGATAGAAATGAAGAATAAATGGAACGTTATTTTTTTTCAGAATACAAGGTATGTCAAAAGATCTCGATACTTTTTGACACACCTGGTATATATATATATATATATATATATATATATATATATATATATATATATATATATATATATGATTCAAAAGAGAAACGAAATTACACAGATTGAAAATGAAAACTCTTTCGGACAGTTTATTAACTCAATTATTTGTTAGAAGTTGTTAGAAATACTTAAAGAAAAAAAACAAAAAACAAACAAACTATAAAACAATAAGGATTCAGATATTTTCAACATATTTGAATATATATATATATATATATATATATGCTGTGGATAGAAGGAAAGTGGTCAAGAAATGAACAACTCAAAACAAGTCACAGGGTGAAACAGTTTCGTCTGTGTTCACAGACGCCATCAGTCATTGTAACAATGACTGATGACGTCTGTGAACACGGACGAAGCTGTTTCACCCTTTGACCTGTTTTGAGTTGTTCATTTCTTGACCACTTTCCTTCTATCCACAGCATATCGTCGGATCCTAAACCCATCCACCCTTCCTTCATATATATATATATATATATATATATATATATATATATATTAGTGTGTATGGTTGGCACTATTATACTTGAAAAAGCAGTAGTAATCCAATGTACAGTGTTATTAGAAGAGTGCTCCATATCTGTGATAGAGCGTTGATAGATGAATGAATGAATAAATAAAAGGTTTAACTTTTAATTATTTACATGGGAACAATATTTACAACCAATGGTTTCCTGCTAACACATTCGTCAGGTAAACAAAATAGTTTTTTTTTAAAATGATAGAAATGGTATAAATGGATAAATGTGTGCGTTTTTTTAACTGTATTCTCGTGTTGCATGTTTACATGTTTATGTGATGTCGAATGCTCTTTTTGTTTGTACGTGTGCGTATTTTTGTTTGTGCGTGTGCGTATGTTGTCATGCGCGTGCGCATGAAAATGTGATGTTATGATCGTATCCACGTGCGTGTGTGCGTATAAATATGCGTATTTGTGTTTGGTATTCTTTGTTACGTATGTTTTGTGCGATGAATATAATGTATTTTTATTATGCAACCAGTTTAGAAAATGCGGACTATGCTGATGACCTTGCACTTCTTGCAGATACACCAGCGCAGGCTGAATCACTGCTACATAGCTTAGAGGAGGCAGCAAAGAATATAGGCCTCTTTGTGAACTCCGATAAAACATAGTTCATAAGTTTCAAAAATAAAGGAAACATCTCCACACTCAATGGCAAGCCTCTTAAGCCAGTAGAACAATTCACGTACCTGGGTGGTAATATCTCCTCCACAGAGAGCGATGTTAATACACGGATAGCAAAGGCATGGTCGGCCACAATAGGTTATCAGTCATATGGAGGTCCGATCTCCCTGACAAGCTAAAGCGACAGTTCTTCCAGGCTGTGGTTGTGTCGGTGCTGCTATATGGTTGCACCACCTGGACCCTAACAAAGCGTCTTGAGAATAAGATAGATGGGAGCTGCACAAGAATGTTGCGCGCAGTCTTGAACAAGACATGGAAGCAGCACCCCACAAGGAATCAGCTGTACGGTCACCTGCCCCCCATCTCACAAACTATCCGAGTGAGACGGACAAGACATGCAGGACACTGCTGGAGAAACAAGGATGAACTCATAAGCGACGTTCTCCTGTGGAAGCCAACACATGGACATGCAAGTGTGGGGCGCCCAGCAAGGACATACATTGACCAGCTATGTGAGGATGCTGGTTGCTCCAGAGAGGAGCTCCCAGGTGCAATGAATGATAGGGAAGGTTGGCGAAAGATTGTCATGGATACCCGTGCTGTATGTGCGACATGATGATGATGATGAAACTCCGCTTAAGAAATGGACCTTGTGTCACATCCTACAGGCGAGGAGGGGTTGGTAAATATGCTGATATTCATATATAAATTTTGTAACCCTTTTTGTAACCCTTTTTCTCTTGATGGCTCAGTCATCTACAGTGAATGGATAAATAAAAAAAGTGAAAAGATAAATGGTAACGTGTGATGTATAAAAAGTATTATAAAACATGTAAAAAAAAGTATCAGATATTAGGTAAAAGGTGAAAGATGCCAGGTAAAACGTAAATGATAATAGGTAAGGATTATAATTGCTAATATGTATTACACAAAATATGATGCGAATCTAAGTGCTCTCAGGTAAATGATGATTAATGTGTTACAGGTGAAATATGGCCGACGCAAACCAAACGAAAGAACCTTAGTAAATCAAACCTATTGTGACTATTTACCCAACCAGTCGCTCACGGGTAGGATGTAACACAAGGTTGCAAGTATAGAGAATCCAGCGAGGATTGAACTCGCTATTCGGTAGTAACACTATCTTGCTAACCATTATACCACAATGGGATGTCCTCTTTTCTTTTTACTCAAACCATTTTCCACGGATAGGATATCACACTATATCAGAAGTATGAGGAATCCGGCAGAGATCTAACTCGCTATTCTGTAGTAATGGATCTGTGAGACTAGCTTGCTAACCATTACATCACGATGGAATGCCCTTTTTCTCTGAAGCCGTTTTCCACGGGTAGGATGTGAAACAATGTCGCAGGTAAAGGCATCCAACAAGTATCAAATTCACTCTTCAGTATTAATGGATCTGCGAGAATAGCTTGCTCACCATTACACCATGATGGGACGCCCTATGTTAAACCTATAGAATCTATATTTTTTGAAAAAGACTTGCTTTCCAAACCAACCTGCCCGCAGAGCCTAGCTCAATAGCCCGACCCGTGTGGTGAATTCGCAATTTTTTTTTTTAATTTTCATATAATGTATTCAATCTTTTATTTGTACAAACATTTTTGGTTCATTATTTTCTGAACTATATTACCTTTAGGCACCCCTTTTTGATCTCGATTAAGAAAGTACATGTTTTTCATTTACACCGTCAATATACGGTTGTATGGTTAGGGTTAGGAGTTAGGTTAGGGTTAGGGTTAGTTTTATAATCTAAAAAAAATCTAAAAATCGCCTGTTAAAACAACCGAATATTGACGGTTTAAATGAAAAACATGTCCTTTCTTAATCGAGATCAAAGAGGGGTGCCTAAAGGTTATATGGTCCTTTTTTCTCATCTAACCTATCTGCTTTATTCTCATTTTATAATCACCATTTTTTATTTTTTATTTTGAGTTTTTCTTTCTTTCTGTTTTCTTTTTATGAAGATCACTGTTATTGTTTTCTTGAATTTGAACCACGCCCCCCCCCCCATATTTGAATGTTTGTTAATTTCATCCTTCTTTTTTGTTTCGATTCGCCATTTTTTCTTCTTGTTTATTTTCTCTCTTAAAAACACTTGTCATAACTTCTTGCGTTTACCTACTCTCTCTCTCTCTTTTAAAAATCATTTCCCAATTATCATAAATCTTTTATGTGTCTACTCTATTCACGTTGTGACTTTCATTTCTTATTCATATTGTCTCTCTTTTTTTTCTCCTTTTCTTTTTTCGCGATTGTCTCTTTTTTTCATCCTTACCATTTCCTTCTTAACAATCTCTTCATTTCCCACGTTCACTTCTACCATTTTTTATGTCAAGCAGACGATATTACGTTTTCCTTTATCCACTCTTCTTAGTTGTTTATCTTCTTTTACGATTTTCGTCGAGTGCTCTTCTTTCTTTGTAAATCAGAATTGAGCAGTTTTTTTTCTCTCGACTTTCCTTTCCCCACACCCTTTCGTTTCACTCCTTTTTATTCTATTCCTGTCAGTTCGTTTTTCATGTAGAATATGACATTGACTTAGCAATATCAAGTGTCACTGGAGACATGCGCAAGTGCAAAGCGGATTATATAGACTTTTTCAATCAAAAATATCTATATCGCAGACTGTCGAAAAAGTGTGAAAGCGAAATGAACAGTCAGTCATTTTAAAAAAAAGATTTAACCCCCAGTTAAAAAAAAAAAACGAAAATAAAAAACAACAACAATAACAAAGAAAACCAATCAGACAGTCCAAAAATTTTTCTCCATTTGTAAAAGACAACATTTTTAAAGATTATTTATTTAAATAAGATTTCATTGTCTCTTGTAGACGTTCAAACTTTAGAAGTGATTACAAAAACAATTTTTTTCATCGTATCAAACTTATTCTCTTTGATTGGGTCTTTAATTTGACAAACTCTACCTTTATTTAAAATGTACTTACTTCGTCCCCTCGGGGGGGGGGGGTCAAGTGTGCTTCGGCCACTGGACCGGTAAAGTACAATTAATAGCGTCGATCCCAGGAGGCTTTTCCCCCAGGCAATACCTGCCCCCTTGACTTAAAGGGACAGGGCTGGGTTTATTGCCCAGCGCCTGAGGCGCCCCCTTGAGGGGGAATGCCGACGGGATCGACGCAATGAGCTTCGGCTTGTGGGTGGGCCCACGTTAAAACGAGGCCTTGTGCCCAGCCCATACAAGTGGGGTATGAGGCAAATACACTTACTTCGTCCCATCGTGGTATAATGGTTGGCAAGCTAGTCTCGCAGATCCATTACTACTGAATAACGAGTTTGATAAACATGTCCTTTCTTAATCGAGATCAAAAAGGGTGCCTAAAGGTAATATGGTCCAGAAAATAATGAACCAAAATTATTTGTACAAACAAAAGATTGAATACATTATATGAAAATTAAAGAAACTAGCGAATTCATCACACGGTGCGGGCTATTGAGCTAGTCTCTGCGGGCAAGTTGATTTCGAAGGCAGGTCTTTGTCAAAAAAGATAGATTCTATAGGTTTAACATAGGGCGTCCCAATGGTGTAATGGTGAGCAAGCTATTCGCAGATCCATTGAATACTGAATGAGTTTGATACTGGCTGGGTGACTGTACTTGCGACCTTGTTTCACATCCTACCTGTGGAAAACAGTTTGAGAGAAAAAGGGCATCTCACCGAGATGTAATGATTAGCAAGCTAGTCTCTCAGATCCATTACTACAGAATAGCGAGTTAGATCTCCGCCGGATCCCTCATACTTGCGATCTTGTTTGATATCCTATCCGTGGAAAATGGTTTGAGTAAAAAAAGGGGCATCCCATCGTGGTGTAAGGGTTAGCAAGATGTTTTTACCGAATAGCGAGTTCAATCCTCGCTGGATGATCCATACTTGCATCCTTGTGTTACATCCTACCTGTGGCAAACGAGTTGGGTAAATACCTACTTAACTAAGTATTACACAAGGACGAAGTGTTGAGCTTTTAGGTCAGTCAGTGGCTATTGAAGTATTGGTTCAGCTCGTGAGTATTTAACAAATGGTTCACTCAGTAGGGATTGAGTTTCTAGGCCATGTAGTGGGGATTGAACTTGTGGGCCACACCGAAGAGATCGAATTATTGGTTCACGTGGTGAGGATTGAACAAACGGTCCACCCGGTAGAGTGAACTATTTGGCCATCCATTGAGGATTGACCCATTAGGTCACATATAGTGGATTGGACAACTGGGCCACTTAATATAGATTGAATTTAGGCCACCATGTAGGGATTGACCCTAAGGATCAGACTATTTGACCACACAGTGGAGGTAGACTATTAAGCCTCTCGATAGAGATTCAGCTAGTGGGAATTGCACTATTAGACCACCAAATGGGAACTGAATTACTGGGGCATCCAGTAGAAATTGAAATCACAGGGAATAGCTTGCGAGATATAATTTATTATGTATTTAGCCAATCCCTCCACACAAGCAGGATGTGACACAAGGTCAATTCTTAAGCAGAGTTTAACAGGTTTGAATTCAGAGTTTTTCTTCTCCTAGACCGGATTCCATACCAAGATTAAAGAACTTAGTCTGTCCTACTATTTAGTCTTAGCTGAAGAGAGAATAGTTAGATTCATACCTTTATCAAAGCTATTAGCGCTATGTGAAATGCAACCAGCCTCATCCAGGATTTGAACTCGTGTCGCCGTGTCCATTTCCTATGATGATAACCAATACATAACATTTATTGTTATTAAGGGGCCGGTTTAGCTCAGTTGGTAGAACATCCACCTCGGAGACACAAGTTTCTGGATTCGATATCGGCCCTCGCTAACTCAGCACATGAGTAGCACTGTTTGGATCTGTGCGGTAAAGTGAGGAGCTGATGATAGGTGTAGTGCTCCAACTCCGGCGCAAAAACAATTTCCCTGTTCTAGTACTAGCGAAAAGGAGATAGACTACTTTGCTGCCCGGCTGATACCGACAATAGGCAACTTCGCTTATTTTACTTTACTTATAGTTATTAAGCTTATAGCTATTTACGAAACTTAGCGTAGATGTGGCACAATGCCTGAAGTATGTGGCGCACAATGAGAAACCAACTCGTGAACAATGGTCTGCGAATCTAGCTTGGTAATCATTACACCATATACAGCACAATTGGTAGAGCGTCCGACTAGAAGCCACATGGTTCCGGGTTCGATACCGACCCTCATTAACTCAGCGTATGAGTTGCACAGGGATCTGTACGGTAAAGAGAAGAGCTGATGGTAGGAGTTGCGCTCTACCACAGATGCTAAAACAATTTCCTTAGTCTAGTGCTAGTGAAAAGGGAATAGACTCCCTCGCTGTCTGGCTGACATCGACTTTAGGCCACCCTGACGATTTTACTTTGTTACTTAGTGTAGAAGTTATCCCCCAGATATCATAGAAACAATACAATACTCACCGTCGCAGTGGGATTCTAACTACCGTCGAGTTAGCAGACAAGAACAACATGCAAGCTGTAACTTAACTACAGTCCTTGCATGCTGCTGGTTGAAGAGTGGGTACCTATCCATATCTTTACTCACCCTGAAAACCATCAGCCAATCAAAACCCAGGAAGTGAACTGGCCAGAGTTTATAGTGGAATAACCCAAAGCTGTATATAAACCACCTACCAACACTCTAGAGATAGTTTTGCATTCAACTACTTGTAACAGAGCTGAATACTTGACACAAAATCCAACACTTAGGAAGATTATGTTGCGCCTTTTTTTAAAAAGTCGGTCTGCCTAAAGAACATCATTGTAAGTCCTGTGTTTTTTAAACGTCTGGTATTGGTGAGAAATAGGTAATTATTTTAGTCTTGTGTCTGAAATAGGTATTTACTAATCTTTGTTTAGTTTGTCACAAACTACCCATTAGTACATTAATATTTAACTAAACTAATAGGTACTTGGAAAATTGAAAACGAATTTAGTAGACTAATGAATGAGTGTTCCATTTCCCTCCCCCCGACTCTTCTTTTTTCTCTCTCTCCATTTTCTCTTTTTCCATTTCTATTCTCTCTCTCCCCCTCTCTCTCTTTCCCCTTCTCTTTCTCTCTCCCACTCTCTCTCTCTCTCTCTTACTTCTCTCTCTTCTATCTTTTTTCCCTTTTATTTTATCTCCCATTCTTTCTCTATTTTCTCTCTCCTTCCATCTTTATTTTCTCCCGATTTTTCTCTCCTCCCCTTCTCTATCTCTTCTCATTTCTCTCTTTCTTTCCTAATTTACCCCTCCTTTTATCTTTCCTCTCTCTCCCCCTCTTCTTTTATATTTCCTTTCCCTCTTCTTTACTCTTTCTCTCTTTTTTCCTCCTTTTCTCTTTTCCTCCTATTTTCAAAAATCTCCTTCCTCTCTATCCCATTTCTCTTTCTTTCTCTCATCATTTACCACTCCTTTTCTTTCTTTTCTCTATTTTTCCTCCCTTTTCTATATCCTTGTCCCGTTCTTTCTCTCTTATTCTTTATTTTCTCTCTGCTTATCTCTTTCTTTTCACCCCATTTTCTCTCTCCCTCCTCTCTTTCTCCTCTTATTTCCTTCTTCTCTTCCCTCTTTTCTC
Source organism: Doryteuthis pealeii (assembly GCA_023376005.1). Lineage (NCBI taxonomy): Eukaryota > Metazoa > Mollusca > Cephalopoda > Myopsida > Loliginidae > Doryteuthis > Doryteuthis pealeii. Next base: position 88,183,054 of record CM042140.1, read on the forward strand.
CCTCTCTCTCTCTCTGTCTTTCTAATCTCTTTTCTCTCTTCCCCCTTTCTTTTTTCTCTGTGTTTGTAGCATAGGAGAGGTAGAATTTGTGAACTATAGGGCATTCGTGATAACGGTAATAGTAAAAAGAATAAAGTCGGCAGAATTGCCTATAGTCGGTATTAAACCCAGAACCACATGGGTTATTTCCTATAACTCCAACATAAACAAAGGGGAACCACTCTTGACTGATAAATTATTCATTTATTTATTGATCTACTAGGAAAAAAGAAGACGGGGTTAGGGTTAGGGTTTAGGGTTAGGGTTAGAATTAGGGTTAGGCTTTAGGGTTAGTTTAATGGGAAAATAAATAAATAATTTATCAGTCAAGAGTGGTTCCCCTTTGTTTATGTTGGAGTTATAGGAAATAAACGACACGTTCTCTACCAATTGAGCTAAACAATCATAATATCTTATCACTCTCCTTCCTGCTGTTGCATATAGAAATATTAAGTAAGAAAGGAAAAAGAAACTGTTGTAAAACTTTGGTCTAAATAGCATCTAGTGTTCACACAGAATTGGTTAATGTAAAGATTTGCTAGTGAGTCTTTGAGTCGGTATGTCGTTAAAAAAATCAAACCAAACCAAAACAAACCAAACCAAATTTAAGTTGGAAGAACTGGCCACAGAAATATTCGGGTATCTACACGACGATTGATACCAGCCGTAAATAATCCTGAACCGAAATGAAATTCCTTAGAATTCCTATTCTTGACACATTCCAAAATCTCTGCGCAAGATGTTGGCTTTAATACTTTAATTTAACAGAGAAATAATAGGAAGAGAAACAACAGGATCTCACCGGACGTATTAATTCAAACTAGCAATTGCTAATTACTCAGTTCAACTTAGTAAACCTTTTTCCCTCTCCTCAATACTCGTCGTGTCTCTTCCCATCATAGCTCCGTTAAATCCATTTCCTTCCCCCCAACTCTTCTTTTTTCTCTCTCTCCATTTTCTCTTTTTTCATTTCTATTCTCTCTCTTCCCCCTCTCTCTTTTTCCCCTTCTCTTTCTCTCCTTCCCCCCTCTTACTTCTCTCTCCTATATATTTTTCTCTTTTATTTTCTCTCCCATTCTTTCTCTATTTTCTCTCTCCTTCCATTTTTATTTTTCTCTCCGATTTTCTCTCCTCCCCCTCTCTTTCTTTCCTAATTTACCCCTCCTTTTCTCTTTCCTCTCTCTTCCCCTCTTCTTTTATATCTCCTTTTCCCCTTCTTTACTCTTTCTCTCTTTTTCCCTCCTAACTACTCTGTTCAACTTAGTAAACCCTTTTCCCTCTCGTTGTGTTTCTTCCCATCATAGCTCCGTTAACTCTGATACTCGAGTTACAACAGAAAGAAAACAAATGAAAGTATAAATCAATGAGAAAATACAAGTATCGTAGGATATAGATACGGGGACACGAGTTCAAATCTCGCAGGAGGCTAGTTGTATTTCACATCACGCCAATACCCTTGGAAAAGGTATGAACCCAACTATTATCCCTTCAGCTATGGGTAATTAGACAAACAGGGCTTTTTAACCTTGGCACGGCAACCGGTCTCGCAGAAGTAAAGCGTGTTAGACTCAGCTTAAGAAATTCATCAAGTATCGTATTCTGCTCATGCGGAGTGGTTGGTAAATACATACTTCCTATTGTCAACAACTTAGGCAATATTCACCTTATATATTGAAATAGAAGTAGCTACCCTGCGTTGTCTGGGTAGAGAGGAGATAAAAATTAATCTCGCAGATCTATTGATTATTTTGGTCTTCCATAATTGATTTGTTTATGTTTTAATCATAAACATCATCAATGACTTTCCCTTCTCTACAGTATTATAAATATGTTCAGGAATATAAATAAAATCTTCAATATTTTTGCACAAAAAACAAGCGCTGGTGACACTGAATGTGTATATATATTTAGTTTGTCCTTGTATCTGATGATGAGGCTCTAGTTCTGGAGATCTGGGGAATGTGAAGTACCTCTTCTTTGCTTTTACTCCCAGGTACACTCTGACCTAGGGTGGTAATAACTATGGCTCAAATAAATCTGTCTAAAAATTATTCGTATCCAATAGGACGCGTAACAAAAAATCTTAATAAACAACTATATACAAATGTAAATGTACAACAAACGTGATTCCCTAACATCTAGACATAAAATAATCCTAGGCGAGCCGTTAAAATCAATTAATCTAGATCAATGGTTATCAACCCTTTTTTTACTTATTGACCCCCTTTTAATCCTATTTTACTCTGGTGGATAGCCATTAGTTGTTTAAAAATCACATTGTATTTTTATAGCTAAATACATTTTACTGGCCTGGACCCCAAAAAATTTTGTATGGTCCCCGGAGGTCCAAATGGACTCCGGTTGGGAACCACTGAATCAATCTACAAAATACAATAAAAATGATCAAATGAAATGAACTATGACTTAATGAAATAAAACAATACGGTTTTCAAAAATTCGAGGATATACCGATACATTTATTCTAATGTAAGAGTCTATTGTTTTTTCTGTTGTATTGTGCCATTTCTTTTTATATCAAAGACCATCAAACTGGCTTTAAATATTGCTTATTACATTAGGTATGGAACATTGTACGGGAGTGGTCTTCAAGAACGAGGAATTTGCAGAAGGGTGGCGTAAGAAGTCACTGCCATATTTATTCAACATATTGGAATTTATAGACAGACTTTACGAAAAGAAATAAATAAAACAAATTGAAAGAACGGTAATAAAAGGCTGTGAAGTGATTAGTGAAATCAGTTGACTGTTTGTCCTTGTTTCTGGTCAGTTGGTCATCGATCGGGATCACAGACGTTGGCGCCTTTGAGTCGATCGAGAGCGACCGTTAAATCGCGTCCAGTTTTGATCTTCAAACGCGAATAATGGCTGATAGACTTCCGGTTTGGAATTAAAAACCGGAGAAAATAGGACGACGTAATGCAAACATATGAGAAGGCCAAGTGGAAACGTGAAATGAGTGTCGTAAGGAATTGAAGTGGAAAGAAGAAGAAGAAGAAGAAGAAGAAGAAGAAGAAGAATGTCGTGTATAAGAAGTAAAAAAGAAAGTGAAGAAAGTAGAGAAGGAAAAGGTTAAGAAAGAAACTCAGATGAATAGAAGATGCGAGATAATGAAAATGAAAGAAAAATTATGAAGCATAGCGAGAAGAATGAGTTTAGAGAAAGAGTGGAAAAGAAGATACATAGGGAAAGAAAGAAGTAGTGACAACAATAAAGAGAATGGGTGGAGAGAGAGAGAGAGAGAGAGAGAGAGAGAGAGAGAGAGAGAGAGAGAGAGAGAGAGAGAGAGTAATAGGGTGAAAGAGAAAGAAAAGAAAAAAGAATGAAAAAAAGCAAAAGGACTGAAGAAGAAAGAGAAATGAAGAAAATGGGAAAGAAAAAAATGAATGTCTAAGAAATATCAATTTGTTTGGTTGAAGGATTTGTCGAACAGAAAAAATAAGAAGAAAAAAGAGGCATTGTAAATAATAATAATAATAATAATAATAATAATGATAATAATAATAATAATAATAATAATAAGAAGAAGAAGAAGAAGAAGATGAAGAAGAAGAAGAAGAACAACCACAACAGCAACAATGAGGCAGAGGAAGAATAAAGAAAAGTGTGAGGAATGAAGAAAAAGGAGAGGGATGAAGAAACGATAAGAAAAATAGAAGGGAGTGAAAAAGTAAGAATGAAAAAGAATGAAAAAAAGAAAGAACACGACAGAGAAAGAATAAGGAAAAGTGAGAGGAAATGATAAAAAGAAGGCGTAGTAGGAGGATGAAGATGCAAAAAAGGATAACGTAAAAAAGGAGGGGAGGAGAGAATAAAAATAAAGATGAAAGATGGAGGAATAAAATAGAAAAATGAAAGAAGGTGGAGGGAGAAGAGGAGGAGGGAAGGCTTAAAAGATAACGGAAAAAAGAAGAAAGATGAAAAAGGATGAAAGAGAAGACAAGGAAGGAATAAAATATAAGAAAGAAAGAAAGAAGGGGAAAAGTGAGACAGGATGAAGCAGGAGTGAAAGAAGGAGGAAGGGGGTGGATAAATATCAAAGAAAAAAGACGATTAAAAGATAAAGTGAGAAGAAAAGGAGAAAAGAGAAAGAAAAAAGAAGTGAGAAGATGTAAAAAGGATAAATAGCAAGATGAGGAAGAATATAGAAAGAAAGAAAGAAAGAAAAAAAAGAAGGGGAGAAGAAAGAAAAAAGGAGAGAGGAAAGAAAAAGAGAAAGGAGAAGAAAGAAAAAGGAGATAAGAAAGAAAAAAGGGAGAAAAGAACAAAGAAAAGAAGGATATAAGAAAGAAAAAAGAAAGATAAATGAAGGGGAGAAGAAAGAAAAAAAAGGAGAGAAGAAAGAAAAAAATGAGAGAAGAAAGAAAAAAGAAGGAGATAAGAAAGAAAAAAAGAAGGAGATAAGAAAGAAAAAAAGAAGGAGATAAGAAAGAAAAAAGGAGAAAATAACAAAGAAAAGAAGGAGATAAGAAAGAAAACGAAGGAGAGAAGAAAGAAAAAGAAGGAGAGAAGAAAGAAAAAAACGATGGAGATAAACTAAAAGAAGAAGTGAGAGTGAAGAAGAAAGAAGAAATGTAAAAGACGTGGGAAGAAGAAGACGATGAAATGAATGATAAATGGTGGCAAAAATAGTGGAAAAGTAGAACATAAAGTGAAATCAGCACATAAAAAATGAAAAAAAAAATGATTAGAAATGCGAGAGTCTGTGGAGCTAAGAAGAAAAATAAAGAAACTGTCCCCCCCAAAAAAAAAAGAGAAACGATTCACGAAAAACAGTAAAAAAAACAAAAACAAAAACAAACAAACTTTAAATATCAATGCGATGAAACATAGCGAGGAAAATCTAAAACAAAAACTTGAAATAAAAAAAAAACAAAAAGAATAAAAAAAGGAAAGAAATATTTCTTTTTCTCCAATCTTAACGACTGACCCATCGCTGTTTCTAATCAGAAGGTTGATGGGTGGTGAGGATCTTGTCTTTGTGAATAAGAAAAATCAAATTTAATTTCTCCTTTGATTGTTGATGTCATGGACAGGTTGATTTAAATTTGGCCGCACACAATGAGCCAACAGTTCAAAGGTCAACATATAAACATCACATTGAATTACTACTACTAACTACTACAACTACTTAGAATCTTTATTATGAAATAAAAAAGAAGATTAATGAAAGAAAATGTCAATGCAGAAAGATGATTATTTTTTCTTAATATTTCTATGTTTATTTCCTCGCCAATGTCTTTTGATTGATCTGAAAGAAAATTTCCAATTGCAACATCGACAGCTAAAGTTGTAGCGCTTTAAGCTGATAAAATTTCCAAGAGTATTTTAAAAATATTATTACTTTCTTTTGGCTGACGTAGAAAAAAGCTAAATGTCTTTTTCTTTTTAACTTGTGGGCATAGAGGAAAGCTAAGTCTATTTGTGTTTAACATTAAGGCATAGACTAAATCTCAGTGTCTGTTTGTGTTTTAACTTGAAGGCATAGACTAAATCTCAGTGTCTATTTGTGTTTTTGAAGGCATAGACTAGTGTTTAACTTGAAGCATAGACTAAATCTCAGTGTCTATTTGTGTTTAACTTGAAGGCATAGACTAAATCTCAGTGTCTATTTGTGTTTAACTTGAAGGCATAGACTAAATCTCAGTGTCTTTTGTGTTAAACTAAAGGCATAGACTAAATCTCAGTGTCTATCTGTGTTTAAAAAGGCATAGACTAAATCTCAGTGTCTATTTGTGTTTAACTGAAGGCATAGACTAAATCTCAGTGGCTGTTTGTGTTTAACTAAAGGCATAGACTAAATCTCAGTGTCTATCTGTGTTTAACTTAAAGGCATAGACTAAATCTCAGTGTCTATTTGTGTTTAAACTTGACTAAATCTCAGTGTCTATTGTTTTAACTTAAAGGCATAGACTAAATCTCAGTGTCTATTTGTGTTTAACTTGAAGGCATAGACTAAATCTCAGTGGCTGTTTGTGTTTAAACTAAAGGCATAGACTAAATCTCAGTGTCTATCTGTGTTTAACTTAAAGGCATAGACTAAATCTCAGTGTCTATTTGTGTTTAACATGAAGGTATAGACTAAATCTCAGTGTCTATTTGTGTTTAACTTGAAGGCATAGACTAAATTTCAGTGTCTATTTGTGTTTAACATGAAGGCATATACTAAATCTCAGTGTCTATTTGTGTTTAACTTGAAGGCATAGACTAAATCTCAGTGTCTATTTGTGTTTAACATGAAGGCATAGACTAAATATCCGTGTCTATTTGTGTTTAACTTAAAGGCATAGACTAAATCTCAGTGTCTATTTGTGTTTAACATTAAGGCATAGACTAAATCTCAGTGTCTATTTGTGTTTAACATGAAGGCATAGACTAAATCTCAGTGTCTATTTGTGTTTAACTTGAAGGCATAGACTAAAATCTCAGTGTCTATTGTGTTTAACATGATAGACTAAAGTGTCTATTTGTGTTTAACTTAAAGGCATATACTAAATCTCAGTGTCTATTTGTGTTTAACATTAAGGCATAGACTAAATCTCAGTGTCTATTTGTGTTTAACATGAAGGCATAGACTAAATCTCAGTGTCTATTTGTGTTTAACATGAAGGCATAGACTAAATCTCAGTGTCTATTTGTGTTTAACTTGAAGGCATAGACTAAATCTCAGTGTCTATTTGTGTTTAACTTGAAGGCATAGACTAAATCTCAGTGTCTATTTGTGTTTAACTTGAAGGCATAAATTAAAATACTCCAAAAGAATTAATAAAACAAACATCTTCGAAAGGGAAAAAGCTAAGGTTTGACATGCCGTAAAATACAACCAACCAACCGACCAACCAATCACAACGCTGGATAACTGACCTGTGAAATAAGCTTGCCAACCATTGTGCCATGGAAGGCGATTACTAATAACTGTTAGTAAGTACAGCTGGATAACATTATGTTTTTTTCTTCAAATTTTTACTTTTTATTTAAATAGTTTAAGAGTGACATCTGAACTTTCGCTAAAATATTGAATCCTCGAAGGCTAATTAATAGGAGCAGATGCGCGTCTCCCCTAAGACACGTATTAAAATTGCCCATAAGGGAACACACGTTTCTTTTCTCATTCTTTTCTGTTATTGATCACAGTAATGCCAAATTTATATTATAATTTGAAAATATTAAACATCGCTAAGCTTTGTCATTTTAATCTTTGTGAGTTTTTTTACAGCAATATTAAATGGTGGACACCAGTTAATATTGCTGTAAAAAAACTCACAAAGATTTCTTCACTACAGATTTCACTTCCTCGTCACTGGAGAGGCAAACATTATTCCAGTGACGAGGAAGTGAAATCTGTAGTGAAGAAGTGACTCAAAGAACAGTCAACAAAATTTTACGGGGCAGAGATACATGCTCTCATTCAAAGGTGGAACATTGCTATTGAGAAAAACGGTGACTATGTGGAGATGTAGAGATGTAATCTACAGAGGACCAGTTTCATTTTGATGTATGATACATGTTTCTGTGTTGGTAATCATACCTGTCGTAAACAAAATGGCATTACTTTTTGACTCACCCTCGTACTTTAGTTTATGCCTAGAGCTGAATTTAGAAAACAAATATATTACTTGTAATATTACAGTTATGACAAAATACTAAATAATCAATCAATGTTATTTTACTTGCCTTGTGTATCAGTTCAGGATGTTTGTTGTATTGTAATAGGTAATCTATCACCCAAGATTCTAGAATGAGACTATTTTTTCTAAGAATACATTATTACATCACGAGTTGGTGCTGCTTTTGAAATCTATGACATAAGTTAAGGTACCACAGTAACTTTATTAAAAATTATAATAAATTGAAATTGTTGAATAAAAAAATAGTTTTTTCTATCTGACATCTTCTAACATCTTGTTTAGAATTGATCAGATTAAAATGGCAAACTCACATTACTGCTTAAAAAAATTGACAAAACAGTAAGTTCATTTAGATTAGATCCTCTTCAAAATATCTAATAGCTTCTGTAATCTTAGGAAGAAAACAAAACAAAAACAGATTCTGGATTTATTCAAATACACGAGACCACTACTTTCTATAGGTTAATACTCAGAAAAACTATGGAAAGTATTACTTATAATTATTTAAACGAGCAGAAAATTTGTTTTGTTATATTACCTAAAATTACAGGGACATTAAGGAATTTTTTTCGTGATCGGATAGTGTGTTACGTTGAGCAACAACCATGGTACTCATCTTCCATACGAATTATATTCTATAGTAATATATCAAGTGAGGGTGATTCTACTACTGTAGCCTTGTATCAGGTTGAAATACGCCTAGGTAAAACATTTATTGGTTTCTTGTGATAATTGTGAAAATTAACTTTTTATAAAACAAATTAGTAGGGTTGTACTTATTTATGGCCGATACTGTATGTATGAAAAAAAAGTGGACACTACGCCATCATCTTTAGTAGACGCAAGGATGTCAACAACAAACAAACAAACACACACACACAACACACACCACACACACACACACACACATATATATATATAAAGCATACATACATCTATACAGTAACGCACATAAGGAACCCCTACCAATATATATATATATTATATATATATATATTATATATATATATATATATATATATAAACTTTTAATAAACAGATGTGTAGCGTTGTACTTATTTATGGGCGATACTGTATGTATGCTTTATATATATATATATATATATATATATATATATAATATATATATATATATAAGTTAAAAGAAAGGAAATGAATCCGACAATATATATATAAAGCATACATACATCTATACAGTATCGCCCATAAATAACAACCCTACCAATATATATATATATATATATATATATATATATATATGTGTGTGTGTGTGTGTGTGTGTACTTTTAGATGGGGGTCCATGCAGGACACTCTCACTAAGTAAACTTCTCTCTTAGAACATAAATTCTTGATTCCAAAATAATAAAAAAAATTCGTATATCTGTACAACATATTAATCTATATGTATGCAAAAACTCGATTTTTAAATGCATTTTTAGTTTTAAATCTATCTCCTATATTTTATGCATATTAATACATTATTCATTCATTTGGAATTTGAGTTCTGTTACCTTCACGTACTCTGTGACATCAGCTTTGAACTCAGAGCTTTTGCAGAGAGCGCGTTGCTTTTGGGAGACGAGTTTTTTGGAAACGTTAATAGAAAATGTTCGGGGAATTGCTTCACTTACTTTCGATTTGAACAGCTGCGTAGCTTGTCAGCTCCGTTGTGCGCGGCGACTTGCCTGTGAAAAGCTCGAATTTTAGCCCTGCCATCAACATACGTTGAAGTGATCCGCCACAAGAGGGCAGCACTCTAGATATTATTTTGCTTTTGCAATTGTTGCCTTAGTGAGTCGAGTCAATAGTTTTAAGAACTCTGCTTTTCTATCTGCAATGTCTTTATATAGCGAATATTTAGACGAGTGGTTTTCAACCTTTTCATACCTATGAAACTCTTTGATTTTTATTTTACTCAGGCACAGCCATTAGATATTAAAAAAAATCTTATTGTATTTTTTATAATTAAATATTATTAGAACTAGTAGATATAAGCACCATCCGGGTGCAAGAATTTAAGTTTTAATGTAATAAAATATTGTATTAAATTAGAAAGGCTAATGAAGCTAGATAAGAAAGCAGATAAAAAGATTAGAAACGGAGGGGGGGGGTAATAGAAAAATAGAACAACTGAAACTTACTCTTCCGTCATTCCCGCCTTTCATTGCTAAATTTTCCTATTTTAACTATTTAGTTAAAATAGGAAGTAAAGAATAAAATTACAGTTATTTCTTCTTGTTAATGGATTTCTTTTAACTGAGCACATATTTATTAAAATCAAATTTTTAATATCAATATGTAAATTAGCCTTCCCGTTCACACTGTAAACCGCTATTTGTTGTATATATAAATACAATTGCATGTTATTAGAATATAGATAAGGCCAACAGTATTAATAATGTATAACTATTTTATTAATGATTGAGGTTTAATAAAATCAAATCATGGAGAATGTGATGTAAATAATTAAATGGAATTGTGACTTGAGTAGTGGTATATTTTCGTTTACAGACAGACAAACACACAATCTCCATTATAATAAAAATGTATTAAAATATTTTGTGTATTGTAGAAGTATAACTAATTTATGTTACATAAACATTAACTCACGCTGTCGGTGGGGATTAGAATACACTGATTGTATCCCCTGCAAATGGGTAAGAACACCCCCCAAAAAAAAAGTGGGGTCTTGGGTATGAAACTAAACTGCATCTGATGGTGAGGCTCCAGTTCTGGATGTTTGGAGGGTGTACAGTACCCTTGCATTGCCATTACTCCCAGCTCCATTCTGCCCCGGAGTCATATTTCCCGATAGGATATCATCTATGGGTCAAATAGATCTATTTTAAAATTATTCGTATTCGATAGATTACGGTCAAGTCACGCTGAAAGCTCCGGTTCTCGCTAGATCATCGAAATTAAGCAGCGATGAGCCTGTTCAATAATTAAAGGGGTGACCGCTTAAGCAACAGCTGGTACTGTATGGAACATGAGTCCTTTGTTTATAAAAATGACTAGATTCGGCATGTCCAGTCCCATGTATGAGTTAAATTGAAAAAAGTGTTTAAAAAAAAATAAATATCTATTAAGATTGAATTTATTTCAAAACCTTTCGGCATTAAATGTCCCACTGAGGTTGATATGCCGTAAAAAAAACCAAACCAAATTAGATTCGGCATTAAATGTGCTGTAAAGGGTTGATATGTAGGAAAACAAAAATCAACCAAATCAAAAAGTCGTATTAAAAATCGGGTGCAAAATGAAAAAAAACAAAAAACAAAAAAACTCTTACGAAATAACTACACACAAAATATGTAAATATGAACATAAAATGACCGCAATTCCCTAACCTCTAGGCACAAAATAGTCCTAGACAAGTTGACACGTCGTTAAATTAGCCAATCAATCAATTAATAATTTAATGACTAACAAAATTTAATGGAAATTTAATGCATTACACAGTGTATGCAAAATACTTCAGACAAAGTATTTTTAACACCTCTGTATCATGGATGGAGAACCATCAGTAGCAAAAGCCATTATATATTTTTTTTGAGTGGAACTTTATTTTACTTGAAAATAAGTGACACTTTCATTGAAAATTGTTTGGATTTTAATGTCTGCTTAAGAATTCTGGTACAAAAAAAAAAAAAAAAGAAAAAGAAAAAGAAATTTTTTTTTTTATCTCCGGGTCCATTATCAACCAAAAATTGATCATACGCCAATAAAATAACTTCATCATCTCTCCGGTGAAATTCATCAAGTAGAAAGGAAAATTTTCTTACCCGCAATTTAGTTATTCGTTGCTTTCCCACATCTTCAGCCATTTTGTAAAAGTGCCGCGACACTGATGAGTTGTTTAGAGAAATGATCCGAGTGATTTTAACATTATAACCACGATGTTGAACTATATTAAGCATTAGAGAAAGAAACCTTGTTATTTCTTGCAATAAATACGTCTATAGCTGGAGGCGCGTGGTTTAATCGTCGACCCGAGTTCAAATCCTGGACGAAATTACAGTTCACATAGCGCTAATACCTTTGGGAAAATTA
>CM042140.1:88197291-88222291 GCA_023376005.1 Doryteuthis pealeii
GTGTGTGTGTGTGTGTTTTGTTGATTGATTAATTTTCACCATATGTCGACGCGTGTAGGATTATTTCATGGCTAGAGGTTAGGTAAGTGCGTTAATTGTACGTTAATCGTTAATTTTTTGTAGATCTTTTTTACTTAAGAATATATATATATATATATATATATGTATATATATATATATAATATATATATATATATATATATATATATATATATATAATATATCGAGAGAGAGAAAGACAGGCACATAGATCGACATAGATACTTATCTAGCTAGTATATATATATATATATATATATATATATATATGTGTGTGTGTGTGTGTGTGTGTGTCTGTGTCTGTGTCTGTGTGTCTGTGTGTCAGTATGTATGTATATATATATATATTCTGTCGGAAAATAAAATTTCAAAACCCATAATGATGGAGCCGATATTTACCTGCTAGCGGGTAGAAATTATTCTGATAAAGTTAAAAGAAGTTTTCAACGCTCATATGACGTCGAAACACTAATACCAAATACAAAGAATACAGACTCGTGTTAACATCCAAGAAAGATATACAGTGTATTGACATGTGACCTGGATGCTGCTTATGTTGGAACCTGAGAAAAAATGAATATGTACAGTGGTATCTTCACTTACGAGTTTAGTACCTTCCACTCGTTACTCAGTTTCGTATATCGAATCAATTTTCCATATTGAAATAAACTGAATTCCCATTAATCCATTCTAACCCACACAAAAAAAAGCAAAAGACAAAACAAAAACAACCCCCAAAAAAAAAAAAAAACAAAAACAAAACCCAGATTAATTATTCAAATAGAAAACAGCACTCTATTGTATAAAAACAATAAAATAGAATACAATGAATTACAAGATATGTCAGAAAACTTGCCCCTCACATCGTCCACTGCGAGTTCTTGCCACAGGGCCAGACGATCAATCAGCATTTCTACAAAGAGATACTACGGCGTTTGCTTCATTGAGAGCGCGAGAAGAGGCGAAAGATGTAGCAGGACAACTCGTGGGTGTTTCACCATGACAAAGCACCTGCCCACATTGCCCTGAATATCCGAGAGTTCCTGACCCAGAAGAACATCACTGTGCTGGAGAAACCTCCCTACTCGCCCGACCTGGCTTCATGTGATTTTTTCCTTTCCCCAAGCTCAAGGGGGTCATTAAGGGAACCCGTTTTGAGGATGTGCACGACATTAAAAAGGCTGTGACGACAGAGCTACGGGGAATTCCGGAAGAATCCTTCCAGGAGTGCATGCAAGCGTGGCAGAGAAGGATGGGAAAGTGCATTAGACTCCAGGGGGATTACTTTGAAGGGATAACTTGACTTTTCTGACATACCTCGTACTATTCCTATATTGTTAGTTGAGACAGGAAAATTCTTTGTTTAAATCCTGCCTTCAATCACCTCTGCTCTGTTAAGTCATTTCCTATCTTTAGAATTTGCATTAGAAACATTTTCAAATGCTCACTATCAATAAGCTATTGTTATTAAAATAGAATCACTAGCAGACCCCTATGGCAGACAGATCAGAGTGCAGTCAAGTCAAGGGAAACAAATATGTAATTAACATCTGACATATATAGAGTTATCTCCCTTAAATATACAATATGTAATATGCTTTAATGTCTATTTTTTATAAATATCTTTTTCTTTGGCGTAATAAATTTGGAAATTTAAATGTTTTTGGTGAACCAGCGCATGAGCAGCAAAAACAATCTCGCTGGTCTAGCTCTAGTACAAAGGGGATGGACTCCCTCGCTACCCAGCCGATACCAACAATAGGCCCCACCGTCGACTTTACTTACAATTAAAATAAGTGAAGCTCGCTCTTACCTCAAACTTTAGCTCTCAACACAAAGCGAGATTCGCAAGTTGGGGCACTCGTAAGTCAAGGTACCACTGTATATGTAATTATTTACAGTAATCCAACTATATTACCTGTACAATTAATTATGAGTCAATTGAAAGACAGTGTGGCAATTTTATTATTCGTCAGCCTATTTGTGCTAATATACACATATGATGTGCTACTCGTAAGTCAAGGTACCACTGTATATGTAATTATTTACAGTAATCCAACTATATTACCTGTACATTAATTATGAGTCAATAGAAAGCGTGTGGCAATTTTATTATTCGTCAGCCTATTTGTGCTAATATACACATATGATGTGCTACTCGTAAGTCAAGGTACCACTATATGTAATTATTTACAGTAATCCAACTATATTACCTGTACATTTAATTATGAGTCAATTGAAAGAGCGTGTGGCAATTTTATTATTCGTCAGCCTATTTGTGCCAATATACACATATGATGTGCTACTCGTAAGTCAAGGTACCACTGTATATGTAATTATTTACAGTAATCCAACTATATTACCTGTACAATTAATTGTGAGTCAATTGAAAGACAGTGTGGCAATTTTATTATTCGTCAGCCTATTTGTGCCAATATACACATATGATGTGCTACTCGTAAGTCAAGGTACCACTGTATATGTAATTATTTACAGTAATCCAACTATATTACCTGTACATTTAATTATGAGTCAATTGAAAGAGCGTGTGGCAATTTTATTATTCGTCAGCCTATTTGTGCTAATATACACATATGATGTGCTACTCGTAAGTCAAGGTACCACTGTATATAATTATTTACAGTAATCCAACTATATTACCTGTACATTTAATTATGAGTCAATTGAAAGAGCGTGTGGCAATTTTATTATTCGTCAGCCTATTTTGCCAATATACACATATGATGCGCTATTTAAGGCACGACATGCACCCCCCTCCGCAAAAAAAATATGGCGGAAAATGAATTCTTATTTACGAGAGGGTTGATCTCGAGGGATGCGTAAAATGTCTGCAAGAGACACGGGACACGGTGGGTAATCTGAGAGATGAATAAATTGATGAGTCTGTTCAAATTCTCTGAACCTTTGGATATCACGATGTCTGTCAGTAAATAAAGAGCATATTAATGAATATATGAATATATTGAGATAGCAGGAATTATTTCAATTTATTAGTATTTGATTTTGGTCTGCATGTATGTAAACTGATGTATAGGTGTATAGGATCGCACAAATATATAGTAAGTATGTACACACAGCAAACCTTAAATACATCAATATGCATGGAAATATGAAGAGGTAATTTGTCTCAACGTTTTGATTCATACAGATTTTCAGAAATGGAAACGCGTGCGTGATTATATATATATAATATATATATATATATATATATATAATATATATATATATATATATATATATATAACATTTATCTTATATACACTAAAACAGATAGACAGACACACACATATATCTATTTATGCGAGTGTTTGCATGTATTGTGACCGAATGTGTATATATTCACAAATGTTTATATATATATATATATATATATATATATATATATATATATATAAATATATGTTAAGATATTTATATATATATAACATTTATCTTATATACACTAAAACAGACAGACAGACACAAATATATCTATTTATGCGAGAGTGTTTGCATGTATTAGTGACCGAAAGTGTATATATTCACAAATGTTATATATATATATATATATATATTATATATAATTATATATATATATATATACCTTAGCACAAAGGTATATATATATATTATATATATATATACCTTGACACACACTGTCATACGTAAATATAAATATACATAAACATGTGTGATTTTATGTGTTTGTGTCTTTAAGTGTATATATTCATAAAGGGAATATATATATATATATATATATATATATATATATATATATATATATATCACATTTATGTTTATATACACTAAAGGCCATAAACACATACAAACAAACACACACATAAATGTCTGTTTGTATGTGTTTGTGTCCTTTAGCGTATATATTCATAAATGTGATATATATATATATATATATATATATATATATATAATATATATATACCTTAGCGCACACCATCGTAAGTAAATACGCAAAAATAATGATAGCCAAAAAAGAAATTTACCTAAGGTCTCCTGTGTGTAGACGTAGAGATCAGGAGTTTGAAATTATTACCTACGGCATATATGATTTTCAATATTGCACTTCTTGTCGGTTTGAATCCTATCTACAAAATAACTTTCAATCATTCATCATTATTTTTTATAGCTACAACTCTTCCGATAATTCGCATTACGCGGCTCAACAACAACAATCATCATCATCATCATCATCATCATCATCATCATCATCATCATCATTTTCAAGTTCTTTGATTATCATTAATGTCACGCCCAAAACAACAGATGCAATCGTACGTTATATATTATTAAAAATATATATCTTATTATAGTGGAGATTGTGTGTCTGTATTTCTGTAACCGACACTTCCTTACCACCAACGTCACTATTTCCTTACTTATTTACATAATTGTCAATGGTTATTAAACAATCATTAATTTAATCTTAAACAGCATCTTATCTATTAACAATTTTATTACGGTCTATCAGAGTGAGATTTGCCTCAAAACAGACCATATTATAAATGTATCTAAAATTCTGCGATTTGTGTTATATATCATTAAGAAATAAATGTTTACATAATATATGGTGTGGTTAATTTGCATACTAGTTTTAACAAAATGGGGTTTAATAGATAATTACTTGGTGTTATTGATTTCTAATATTATTGTTTTATTCTCCAACGTATTAAAAGCAATCCTATGTAGAATTTTATATTGAAATAATTTAGAATAGAGTAAAAATAATCCTAATTTTTTTTGTTTTCGTATTTAATTAGATTACTTTTCTAATCAAATATAATATTCAATTGCTTTAAAAGTTAAGATCTTGTGCCCGGAGGGTGCATTTTTTTGCTAGTATTATTATAATGGAGATGGTGAATTTGTTGTCTGTAAAATTTTTTCACATTATTAATACTGTTGGCCTTATCTATATACTAATAACATGCAATTGTATTTATATATACAACAAATAGCGGTTTACAGTTTGAACGGGAAGGCTAATTTGTATATTGATATTAAAAATTTGATTTTAATAACTATGTGCTTTGTATTATTGATTTCTTATTGTTTGGTTTTATCTTAATGAGTATGAGCAAAAATCCTGGGCATAAATCTTAAAAGAAATCCATTAACAAGAAGAAATAACTGTAATTTTATTCTTTGCTTCCTAATTTAACTAAATAGTAAAATTAGGAAAATTTAGCAATGAAAGACGGGAGTGATAGAAGAGTAAGTTTCAGCTGTTCTATTTTCGATTATGTACCCCCTCTCTTTCACATCTTTTTATCTGTATTCTTATTTAGTTCCATTAGCCTTTCTAATTTAGTATAATATTTTATTACGTTAAAACTTAAATGCTTGCACACGGAGGGTGCATATATTTGCTTGTTTAATGTAATAAAATATATTCATATAACAAGTATAGAAATGATCCTCGTTCACTGTTTTGTGTTCGCTTTTATGTGCTCATTTTCGGATGCGCGGCGTGTAACGGTTATCGTCGTATTGAATGGACACAACGACCAGTTGGCTGGTGCTAGGGAGGATATTCCTTCGAGTCTCGACTCGCCAAGGTCCAATATTAGCATTAGTATATCTACTAACACTGAATAAAGGGAAGGAAATACAAAATAAGCTCATTTACACTGACAGAATATTACATTTAATAGCCACATAATATGGAGACGCGTATTGTGATGGTTATTTTCGTAGGAAATGGACTCGGCAGCCCGAGTTCAAATCCTGGACGAGGCTGTTTGCATCTCATACAATGGTATTACCTTTTGGAAAGGTATGGAGCCAAGTATTTCCCCTCCCCCCAGCAATAGGTAAATAGTAGAGCGGACTGGGTACTTTAACCTTCGATAGGCAACACATCTAGGAGAAGGAACATTCTAAATTTAAACCTGTTAAACTCCGCTTAAAGAAATCGACCTTGTGTCACACCCTGCTTGTGTGTGTGGGGGGGAGGGGTTACGCTGAACATCATTATTCAATCCGTCAAATTTTCGATGTCCTGGTTCAAGATCTAAACTGTGCGGTAAGACTTTTCTTCCGGAGTTCTGAGGATTGTGGAGTAATATCTTTGTTGCCATTACATCCATGTCCACTCTGACCGGGAGTGGTTGCGCCTGTACGGTTCCCATTGAAGGGTCAAATAGATATGTTTGCTGAAATTTTTTTTTCAAGATAGTATTTCAGTTTCCAATAAAAAGTACCCGCCAAAATCAAACAACAAACAAACAAACAAACAAACAATCAATCCCTCTCCTCTCTCCGCAAAACAAAACCCGATTCTGATTGACATCGGCTCGGTTTCAGACATCTGTATACAAATATATTAAATAAGAGAAATCATCATCATCATCATCATCATCATCATCATCATGTCGTGCTAGCAGCACGGATATCCATGACAATATCTCACCAACCGTCCCTATCATTCATTGCCCCGGGCAGGCCCTCTGCGCAGCATCCAGTATCCGTGCAGAATTTGTCAATGTAAATATTTGCTGGGTAGCCCGCACTGGCATTCCTGTGTGCTGGTTTCTACCGGAGAACGTCGCTTATGAGTTCTTCCTTGCTTCTCCAGCAGGGCTCAGCCTGTGTTGTTCTTCTCATTAGGATGGTTTGTTTTATAGGGAGCAAGTGACCGTGCTGGGGCTTTCTTGTGGGGTGCTGCTTCTATGATTTGTTTAGGATGGCATGCAGCATTCTTGTGCTGCTACCATCTAGCTTATTCTCTAGGCGTTTTGTTAGAGTCCAGGTGCAGCCATATAGTAGCACTGATACAACAACGGCTTGGAATAATTGTTGCTTTAACTTATCAGTGAGATCGACTTCCATATGACTGATGATCACACTTTCCCTTGAAAACAAAAACATGGATCATAGGCCAAGGTTTGTTTTGTTTTGTTTCACGGCATATCAACCTCGGTGGGTAATTTAATGCCGACAATGTTTTGAAATAAATTCATTCTTAATGGATACTCAGTTATGATTTCTAAACACATTTTACTTATTTTACTCGTAGATGTGACCCTAACAGGTACTACCAGTTCAGGTCAGGGTGGATCTGGGAGCAATGGTGATAAAGGGGTGCTCTATATTCCCAAAACCTGAACCTCACCATCAGATAGAGTTTAACGTCATTCCCAAGACATGAAGACCCTTAGTCACCGCCTTTTAGCACATATATGATAAAAGGGGTTGGGTTTGTCATTTGAGCAATAGTGTTGGGACAATCATATAGGTGCTAGGGCATGAGCAGTCGATTGATTGGAAGGGACCTCTCCGACCACCCGTCTAGCCCAAGTAAGGACCAAAGTGGAGTGTTTCATGTCATGGACTGCTCAGCCATCTGGGTTCCATCCTTAAGCATCACGGGTCGCCATCCACGGCCAACAGGTGGCCCCATTATGTGTGTGTGTGTGTGGGGGGGTCTTACTCCTCTGCAGAGGTGCAGTCGGTGTATTCTAACGCCCAGCCGGTAGGGCGGCAGGGCTGAGGGCCCTGAATAAGGTAAGTGATGACATTTTTGGATTGAGGTTTGTATCGAGTGGTCGCACGCGCAAAGCACGGTTGAGTTAGTTAAGTCACTCTCAGAGTAGAAGCATTCTCTACCTCGTGTTAAATAAAAACCTTGTTAATTCCCATCAACTTGGGTTTGCATTTTCATTCAGTGTTCCGTATTTTATCTGTATGTAAAAAATATAACTGTAAGTATCACATTTTTGAATGTATTGTATCCTGTGTCTTGATACCAACCAATTCTTAAATAAGGGCAATGTGACTAATTCCTCATTAGAATGGTCGCCGGGACTTGCAATGAACGGTCGTTAAAGACATCAGTGAAAAGCTTGATTCAATGTATTAAGACACATATTTATTCTCCGTTCGTTCGGTGAAATGCTATCGATGCTATTAAGGTCCTTATTCGATTCAGTTAATGTACTAACGTAATAAACCCACTTCGGTTCTCTCAAAGCATTGCCATCGTCGCCGTAAATAACGTTAACTCTTTAAAGTCAGCAATGCCATAACTCTTTATCGAAATGATGAAAAATTGTTGATTTTTATTTACTCGTCTGCATGTTTCGTTTACAACATAAAATTCTGTTTGAACCTACTGGAGTGGCTGAGGTAGTTGCGTATCTAAAAAAAAAAAAACTTTTTATTTTAACGGTGACACAATTTAAGCTTATGTAAAGGCAATATTTATAAATGATGATTTTCAAAGTAGGTAAAAACGTAATACTCCTGCTACTTGGAAAACCCCGCCCTGTCGTCTGGGGCGTTAGTATACACTGACTGCATATTTTCAGAGGGGTAAGACTCCCCAAATGGGGCCACCTGTTGGCCGTGGGTGGCGACCCGTGATTCTTAAGGATGGAACCCAGATAGCTGAGCAGTCCATGACATGCAAACTCCACTTTGGCCCTTACTAGACGGGTGGTCGGAGAGGCCCCCTCCGATCAATCGGTTGGTCACGTCAAGCCCTAGCACCTATGTGATTGTCCCAACCCTATTGCCCTTATGACAAGCCCCAACCCTTTTTATCATATGGGTGCTAAAAGGCGGTGACTGAGGGTCTTCATATCCTGGGATGACGTTAAATGTTATCTGATGGTGAGGTTCCAGTTCTGTAGGTTTGCGCAATGTGGAGCACCCCTTTATCACCATTGTTCCCTGATACACTCTGACCCGGAGTGGTAGTACCTGCTAGGGTCCCATCTATGAGTTAAATATGAAAATGTGTTTGTAAAAAAATTTGAGTATCCATTAAGAATGTATTTAATTATTTAAAAACTTAATCAGTATTAAGTGATCCATTGAAGTTGATATGCCGTAAAACAAACAAAACCAAACCAAACCAAACTTGGAACATAATGTTCATATCTTCTCTACTTTGCCTAGAGATAGACTAAGCTAGCTTATTGAATATGAGGGGATGATTATCTTTTAAAAAAATTCCATTAGATTTTTAAAATAGTTAATTGGTTGATCTTGATGGCATATCAACCCATCTAGGGCTATTTTATGCAGAGAGGTGAGGGAATCGCATTGTACGTTTATATTCCCATTTTTTGTGAAGTTGTTTCTTGAGAGATATGTTTACACGCGGTCCTATCAAAAAACGAATAATTTTTAAACAGATCTATTTGACTCAAATATGGGTCCCTAAGGTGTACTACCAGTCGGGTTCAGAGTTAATCTGAGATGTAATGCCAATGAAGTATTCTACACTCTACAGATCTCTTTTGAGCCTCGCCATCAGATGGAGTTTAGTGCCATACTCAGGACACATTGTAGGCATTGCATGGTGGTGTAATGGTTATCATAGTTTCACAGATCCATTACTACTAAACAACGAGTTAGATCCTCACAGTGTGCCTCATACATTCGACCTTTGTCATATTCAACACATGGCGAATAGGTTGGGTAGATACATACCCAGGATACCGGTGTAGCGATTGTCCGCCCGTGTTGGGATGGACATAAGTCCAATAAGGTTATCTTCCCTTGCTGCAGGTTTTCGCCGATAGATGGCTGCTGTATTTAAACAGCAGCCGGGAGAAAATTATCTCTCTTTCTCTCGGTCCGGCAACCACGGTACATGGGTTATGCGCTTGGTGCCTCTGTCCCTTAAGTGGGGGGCTTCGATCCCCAGCAAACTATCAGTAAGTGACTTATTTCTACATATAACTCTGTATCACATCTTTGGGACTTAGTCCTACATCCTTTATGTATGTTTATATATCTGTTCTATATATCTATCTTGTACCTTGTCACGAGTATATGTATACCTGTCATGTATGTATTTTACTCCACGTGCTCACAAAATAAAGTCTATGTGTGTTATTATATATAACCTCCTTGTCGGATTAATTTATGTACACATATGTACCCACGTTGGAAGGTTACTTTGAACCATCTAACAACATATAAGAACATTCTTATCTTATACTGGTATATAGGTGTCTCACTCCTTTGCAGAGGATACAGTCGGTATATTTTAGGCCCTACCAACAGGGAGAGTTAGAGAAGGAAGTTCTTTTGTGGTATGATTTCCTGAGGTGTGTGGAATCTTCGGCGAGACACGGAAAACTCTTGGCATATTGAAGAATAAACGGATTGATCCACCTGTTCAAGTTTCCCTGAACTTTTTGGTATCAATTCGTTGCTACACCATTTCTTGGCATGAGAATAAAAAATAAAAAATAAAAAAATGTAAAGTTTTTGAATAATATTTGAAATATTGAATAATTTTAAATTTAAAAAAAATATTGTTAGTGTAGTTTTCTTTGGAATAAATAAATAAATGCATAAATAAATAGATATGTACTTTTCCCTGATGACATCGGAGAAAACAACTTGAAGTGAAAAGATTGATTATGCTACTTTGTTGTTCTTTTTTTTTCTTACTTTCTTTTTTTATTATTATTATTATTATTATTATTACTATTATTATTATTATTATTATTATTATTATTATTATTATTGTTGTTGTTGTATGTACATATAGGAAGACATACGTATGTCTTTTCATACATGCAAACAATCACAACAGAATTCCTATCTCTATTTTGATAGACAAGCACACATAAATAATACGCCAGCTTCCTATGTCTACCATTCGTTATCCCAAACAATGAAAAAGAGAACAGAAGCCAAAAAACAAAAAAACAAAAGACAAACAAACAAAACAAAACAAAACAAAAAACACCCCCTCCCCCCAAAAAAAACCCAATAACAACGTATGAGTTTTGTGGCTTGTCATTGAACAGTAGTTAGAAAGCTGATCTTGCAGACCATTATTACTGTAGTGAGTTTCATCTTCATTCGTGTTATACACTGAAAAAAAAAAAACGTGGAAGTGCATTGTATAATGGTTACCGTTGTAGGAAATGGACACGGCGAGACGATTTCAAGTCATCGATTAAACCCGTTTCCATTTCACAGAGCGCTAATACGATTGGGAAATATATGAATCCAACTATTCTCATCCTTGCTATGGGTAAATCGTAGGGCAGACTGGACTCTTTAACCTTGGTTAGAAGACCAGTCTAGGAGAAGGAAAACTGTGTGTTTGTCTTTCTGTAACCAAAACTATATTACTATATAAGTCGCAATTCCATCATTATTTATGTCACATTCTCCATTTCTATATTCTATCTAAACTTCAATTATTAATAAAATTGTTTTACATTATTAATACTGTTGACCACATATACATACTAATAATATGCAATTGTATATATATATATATATATATATATATATATAACAAAATAGCAGTTTACAGTGTGAACAGGAAGGCTAATTTGTATATTGATATTAAAATCTTATTTTAATAAATATGTGCTTAGTATTATTGATTTCTAATTGTTTGGTTTTATCTTAATGAACATGAGCAAAGATCTCGGGGATAAATCTTAAAAGAAATCCATTACCAAGAAGAAATAACTGTAATTTTATTCTTTGCTTCCTAATTTAACTAAATAGTAAAATTAGAAAAATTTAGCAATGAAAGACGGGAGTGATGGAAGAGTGAGTTTCAGTTGTTTTATTTTTCGATTATACTCCTTTTCTGTTTCAAATCATTTTATCTGCATTCTTATTTAGTTTCATTAGCCTTTCTGATTTAATATAATCTTTTATTACATTAAAACTTAAATACTTGCACCCAGAGGATGTTAGTATATACAAAAACATGTTTGATCAAACTTAGAGGTTTGGAAGGGTTTATTTCATTTCTTATGGGTGTTATTTACTTAGGAGGGTTTATTGTAGGTAAGGGTGCTAAGGTTAGTTATTAAAGATGTTTAGTAAATTGGTGCCGGTGTTAAATACCTTTTTATTTTTTATTTTTTATTTTATTTATGTTAGATTGTCTTTTATTTTTTATGCAAATTTCCTAGAGAATTTATAGGCGTTTTTTATTGTTATTTTCATAGAGGATTTTAGTGTTCCAAGTGAGAATCTTTCGTATATCGGAGGATGTGAATTCGTATGTGCTATTGTTATGTTTTTGTAATTAGATGTTGTTTTATGGCGTTAGTGTCTGAAAGCTGGTGTGTAAAGCGATGGAAGAGTGTTGTTGTAGTGTGGCCAATGTAGCTATCCATTTTGAAGTTGTTTTTTGGGAGGCATTCTCGAAATAGGCATATAAATTTATTAACTACGTTAGTTTAGTTTAGGAAGTAAAACGTACAAGTGATGCTGGACACTGCTGGAGAAGCAAAGACGAACTCATAAGTGACGTTATCCTGTAGACACCTTCACATGAACACATTAGTGTAAGCCGACCAGTAAAAAAAACTACATCAATCAGGTCTGAGCGGATGTAAATTAAAAATGGAAGTGAATCCGACGGTATGTTGAAAAGAGAAATAAAGGAAAGAAAGTATTGAATAGATAAAATAGGATTAATTAATTTAACTTAAAAATGAAATAAAATAATAATAATAGAAAAAATATAGAAATGTTCAGCACACAAAGAAACATGGACCTTCCACTGAGTAAATCTCTATTTTTTAAAATGAAATTCGTTGGAACGCGGAGAATTTTCGAAATATTTTCTTTGAGTGCTGAATATTTCTATATTTTTTCTATTATTATTATTTTATTTCATTTTGTTATTTAAAAATAATAATAGATAGAATAATGTATACACGGAGAAACTCCTGACCGAAACACGTGTAAGTTAAATTAATTAAAATAATCCTGTTTTATCCATTCAATACTTTCTTTCCTTTATTTCTCTTTTCAACAATATATATATATATATATATATATATATATATATATATATATATATACGTAAGTTTGTATTTGTGCATACACATATACGCACATAGACACATGCATACATAGAGACACACACTCGAGCTTTCTATATTTCTTACTCTTAATGTAATTAAATGTGATATATTTTCTGATAATAGCGTGTTTGGTGCCGGGTTAGATATTGTTCTGTAGGCATTGATTTTGGGGTGTGTGTGTGGGCTGAAGGAGTTGTCGTAACCACGTCCCTGGTTGTTACTGGCGTCGCACCTTTAAGAGTGGATGGAAAATAATGTGCAAATCACATGGCCTACAGATACAATGTTGGGGGTTGGTACAAGCCTCTGGAAATGAAGGAATTCTTAAAACAAAGAACAGAAATCAGAGACGTCAAAAAGGTCTTTATAACACCACGAAAACATTGTAAATATTAAAAGAAATAAAATATCAAAATATCAATAAAAAAAAAAACGAAATAAAAATAAATAACTGGAACAAAAGCAACCCCGCAAAAAATGAATGAATAATGAATTTTACTAGGGGATATGAGAGAGAGAGAGAGAGAGAGAGAGAGAGAGAGAGAGAGAGAGAGAGAGAGAGTAAAAAGGAAGAAAGAAAAAATAGCTACAGTAATATAAAAATATAGGAATAACTGAAAGACAAATAGATAATCAAACCGATGATTATAATAACAAAAGAATTTATAGAAAAGAAATCAAAGTGATAAAAACGATGTGTATAATTGCAAATTGAACGACTGCAATGATTTTGTTAATGAAAATAAACGGATTTGACGTACGAGAAAAAACAAAAACAAAAGTAAAATAAAGAAAATATTTCTGTTTTCATTGATAATCAAGAGTAAAAAAGAAATGATCATCAGGTAAACATTATTACAAACAAATCTTAAAGAAACAATTTAAATATTAATGGAGATAAAAAAATTTCGCTGATGATAAAAGCAATAACGTTAGAAAATAAAGTAAAGATGGCGGAGTGGCCTATTGTCAGTGTCAGGCGGATAGCAAGGGAGTCTACCCCCTTTTCACTAACGCTAGACCAGGGAGATTGTTTTTGCATCTGAAGTAGAGCGCCATACTGATATAATGAATATGCATACAACTAGGTTCCCACTCACAGTAATATGATTGGCTAGTGTCAGCCATAAATACCAAGCAATGTAGAGGTACAATACCTACAACTACGCCTACTACTACTACTACTACTACTACTACTACGATGACGACGATGTCGCACCAGTATTACTACTTACCAGTTCGATTGTACCACGCTGTTACCGTGACCACACCACCTTGCTACTTCTACTAATTTTTGATATCAATATACAAATTATCCTTCCTGTTCACACTGTAAACTGCTATTTTGTTATATATATATATATATATATATATATATATACAATTGCATATTATTAGTACTAGCAAATATATGCACCCTCCGGGTGCAAGTATTTAAGTTTTAATGTAGTAAAATATTGTATTAAATTAGAAAGGCTAATGAAACTAAATAAGAATACAGATAAAAAGATTTGAAACAGAGGGAGTATAATAAAAGATTTGAAACAGAGGGAGTATAATAAAAAATGGAACAACTGAAACTTACTCTTCCATCACTTTCGTCTTTCATTGTTATTTTTTCTAATTTAAGTATTTAGTTATAAGAGGAAGTAAAGAATAAAATGACAGTTATTTTATCTTGTTAATGGATTTCATTTAAGATTAATTGAAGAAATTTTTGCTTATATTCATTAAAATAAAACCAAACAGTTTGAAATCAATAATACTAAGCACATATTTATTAAATTCGATTTTTTAATATTAATATGCAAATTAGCCTTCCCGTTCACACTGTAAACTGCTATTTTGTTGTATATATAAATATAATTGCATGTTGTCAGGTATGTAGACATAGTTAACAGTATTAATAATGTTAGACAATTTTATTAATAATTGAGGTTTAGATAAAAATAAAATCATGGAGAATGTGATGTCAATAACTAAAAGAATTGTGACTTGAGTAGGAATATAGTTTCGATTATAGACAGAAAAACACACAATCTCCATTATAATAAGATGTATATGTGGTCAACAGTATTAATAATGTAAAACAATTTTATTAATAATTGAGGTTTAGTGTTACGTTGTAATACTCACGGTACTAAAACGATACAAGCACCGTAGTCCTCTTTTCTTTCTTGGTACTAAAACTCCGATAAAAAATCATAACACGAGAAACATGTCGTCACAACTCCCAGCCTTTATTAACGTGCTCGTCTAGTGGCTTCTACCAGGGAGGAGGAGAGGCAGAGAGAACGAGAGAGAGAGAACACTACTAGATTCCTGGGGTCTCATCAGGTCTGTGCCCCACGACGGACGCCGGCAAAAAGAGGACGAAGCCTTTCTTCCTTCCCCACGTCACCACGTGACTTCCGGTCAACACCCGACTTCCGGTCAACACCCGACTTCCGCTTGCCCCTCAATTCTTCGTTCGGGGTCACGCTACGGTCAAAACCATCGCTCTCCTCTTTTGGGTCATCACTATTTTTTAAGCCTTTGTTATTTATTCCTCCTCCTTCCATTAGCAGTTCTAGCTCACACAAGTCATATTGCAACATTAGATAGAATATAGAAAATGAGAATGTGACATAAATAATAATGGAATGTGCTGTTAGCGAGGGACGGTTTTGAATACCGTAACCTTGTGGTTTCTAGGCATAG
This sequence comes from Doryteuthis pealeii, assembly GCA_023376005.1. Classification (NCBI taxonomy): domain Eukaryota; kingdom Metazoa; phylum Mollusca; class Cephalopoda; order Myopsida; family Loliginidae; genus Doryteuthis; species Doryteuthis pealeii. The sequence continues at coordinate 88,212,858 of CM042140.1, forward strand.
ACTCTACCGACTGAACTAAACCGGTCCGAAAACATTTATGAATATCCTATTATTGTTTTGTTTTGGCATAAATCGACGGTTTTAATTTTGTTGTGACCTTTGTAAAATATTGTAGAGAATTATCACGAGTAACCATTCTTATAACAATAATGATGGAAATTGCTATAAAAACTCTAGATAAAAAGTTTTAGAAAATGTTTATATTTTTCTTCATTTTTTTCTCTCCTTAGGTCAATGGAATAAACAGGGAAAATTGCTATGAAAAAACGCGAGATACACAAAATTTGTTGTGAAATAATCTAGATATAAAAAAATTGTTATGAAATACGGTTGATGTACAGAATTTTTGTGAAAAACACCAGATGCCTATAATTGTTGTGAAATATGTTAGATATACAAAAATGCCATGAAAAATGTTAGCTGCACAAGAATTGTTGTAAAAATAGCTGGATGCACAAAAAATCTGTTAAAAAAACTATCAACACACAAAAACTGCTGTGAAAAACTTAATATACAACAAAATATGTGAAAAAAATTCGGGATGCACAAAAATTTCAATGAAAAACGCTAAATACATAAAAATTGCTGAGAAAAAAAACATTGGATGCACAAACATTTGTAAGAAAAATCTAGATACTAAAAACCTGTGAAAACAACAACAAAAACAAACAAAAACAAACAAACAAACAAACGAAAAAAAAACGACAAAAAATGACAACTAAAGAATAAAAAACAAAGAGAGAAACAAAAATTTCTCTGGCAAAACGCGAGATACACAATTTTAGCAAATTAGATTTTTAGTTTTTTTTCTTAGGTTTTAATGTTTTATCGTGGGAAATGCAGAATTTAATGGAATCTAGTCAACATGGAATTTTGATAAAATTATTTCATATTCTATGAATAATTTTAAAATAATATCTAAATTAGATTGTATTTAACGATTTAATTTGAAAGATATTTAACCACATTTATTGCCTTCTTAAATTAAAAAAAATCCTGGCTAGTAAGAAAAATTCGTACCACGAATATATTAACACGATATGTTAATATATTCAATATTTACTATATAAATATGATCTATATATCAATACACTTGTTCCTTAATCTTCCGACCGTTATCATCTTACAGCACCCTCTGGTTAAAATGAGACCGTTCAAATTGTCAAATCACTAGATTACAAGTTCTTTTTTTCTTGTTAATTAACACCATGTTTGATCTTCTGTTCGGGATCAATTCATCCATTTGTATCACACAATCACAGAGAATTTCATGCGCTTCATTCTCTTTAATTTCTTGCACAATTCTCAGTGCAGCACCTTTTCCACCCAGTCATGCCTAGTCTTGTACTCTCTTTGTGCTAGTTTACTGCATTCACTTATTATGTGATTAACAGTTTCGTCTCTATTATTATTATTATTATTATTATATTATTATTATTATGCCCTTTTGAGTTTTCACATAGTGTTAGCTGATGGCCTTTCACTGGAGCCTGAGTGACAGCAAGTCTCCTAAGGACTCTTCTGAGTACTCTGGCAGATTGCAGCAGTGCAGTGTTCTGAATGGTTTCAATCCTTCCTGATATCCAAACTTTCCAATTTTCTAATCCTTTTGGGACTGTTCCAAGTGCACCAACTACAAATTGGTATAACTTTCACTTTCTATTCCATAACTTTTTCAGTTCTCTGGCAAGGTCCAGATATTTGTCAATTTTTTCATTTTCCTTTAACTTCACCCTGTGATCTGCTGGACTAAAATCAAAGTTGACAAGTTCTTTCTTTTTTGTTAATCAACACTAGGTCTTTCTTGCTGGATAAGGTGATCCGTTTTAATTTCAAAGTCCCAGAGAATTTTGTGCGTTTCGTTCTCAAGAACAGATTTTTATGCATATACCATTTTGTTGTGTGGTCAAAATTAGTTGTTTGCATAATTCCAGTGGATCACCTTCCCAACCCAGTCGTGTCTAGTTTTGTATTCTCGTTTGCTAGTTTGCTACATTCGCAGAGTATATGGTTAACAGTCTCATCTCTATTACCGCAAACTACATTTACTATTTTGTTGTCTTATCAATTTTCGCTTTGATGTAGTTTTCTTATGGCATTATTTTGTGCAAATTATAAGTGATTCCGTTTCTCTTTTGAGGTTTCCCTTTCTTAACCATGTCCAAGTCTTTATGTGCAAATCTATTTGTCGTTTGAAGCGTCCATATAATTGTATTTGTTTTCTAGTCTTTGTCGTTTTCTGTTTGTCCATCTGCCGTTTCTACTAATAAGTAGTTTGTCTTGCTCTTCTTGTGTAATCTTCAAGTTGTTGGATTGTGGTTTCTACGCATGACATTAATTTTCTCGTCCTTTGGTCTATCTGTCTGAGTTCTTCTTTTGTCCATTTTAAGAATGGTAGTATCTTATAATGTATTAATTATCAGATTTCTGCTGTTAAGTTTGGTTTCTAGAAGTTTTCTAGTTCTCCTGAGATATTCTTTTTTAACTTTTCCTTTCATTTCTGCTTGCATGATTTTGCGTATTGTAGCTTTCATCTTCATCAAGAGATTTTATAGTTTCCTGATTTGGTAGTTGTATTCCATTCATTAGTTATTATTATTATTATTATTATTTATTATTATTATTATTATTATTATGTGAGTTTTTCACTCAAGCGTTAGCTGATGATCTTTCCCTGGAGTCTGAGTCTCCTCAGGTCTCCAGGACTCTTCTGAGTATTCTAGTCGATTTCAGCAGTGCAGTTGTCTAGATGTTCTTAATTCCTCCTCTGATTTCCAGTTCTTCCAGTCTTTTTTCCAAGCTTTTGGTGACCCGTCTTAATCTCAAAGTCACAGAGAATTTTGTGTGTTTCATTCCCAAGAACAGATTCTGGTTTATGCATATACCATTTTTTGTATCGTCAAAATTTAGTTGTTTGCATAATTTCCCGTGGATTACCTTCCCAACCCAGTTGTGCCTAACTTTGTATTCTCGTTGTGCTAGTTTGCTGCATTCGCTTAATACAGTGGTTCACAACCTTTTTATATCCCCGAGCCCTTAAAAGAGTTTTGCTCTGACCTCGCACCCTATAATTTATACGTTTGTTCAAAAATATAGAATGTGAATCCCTTCTACAGTTTTATCAAAAGATCATTTATATATTTCACTCTCTAAGTCTAATGTAATATGTAATATGTTCTTCGACATGATGAAGGGTAATGATAATAATCTAAAATAAAGATACGAAAATATAAATAATATTAATTACAAAAGAAAAAAAATTAATCTAAATTTGAACGAACGCTTCTCGCACCCCTGGAATGATGCTCGTACACCCAGGGGTACGATCACCCCTGGTCGGGAACCCCTGACTTAATACATGGTTTATGGTCTCATCTCTGTCCCCACACACTCTACATTTGCTGTTGTTCTGTTGTGTATTATTATTATTATTATTATTATTATTATTATTATTATTATTATTATTATTATTATTATTTGTTTATGTATTTTTGTTTTGTTTTGCTCCTTATTCTTTTCAAGTTACTTTTTTCTTCTTCCGGGCATGTTTTCCGGTTCCGATTCTATTTTATCTGTGATCATTTTTTGTCTGAAGCTGTTTTTAAAGAATAATTTTTCATAGAGCAAGGGGCAATAAAACAAACAAACAAACAGACAAACAAACAAACAAAAAGTTCTAAGTTAAAACTTTCTTCGTATTGAATATATATATAAAAAAAGGAAAACAAGAAAAAAATCGAAAAGGTTTTAGCGATGAGTTGACGCGATCCGAAATCTATGGAAGAAAGAAACAGCTCATAGCCGAAAGGCATGTCGGGATGCTAAGATAGAAAATAAATATTAATGCAAAGAATTTGATGGCAGTGATGATGATAATGATGATGATGATGATGATGATGCAGTGTGTATATCCTTTGTTCAGTATCTACTGTTTGCTTTGGCAACAGGAAAAATACTTTTATTAAATAGGCATTTCTTATTCTTTTGATACGTTTATTTATCCAATCATATGAAGGTTAGCTGAAAAGTTCATAGACAGACCAAGATACTCTCATGCAATGTGACCACCAAATGAGGTTTAGTTTTTAACATAATGCCCCTTGTGGTCCACACACTTCTTCCATCTGTGTTGCGGTGCTTGGTAAAATAATAAACAGTAGATATGACGTCATCATAATGAACCTATGAACTTTTCAGCTCACCATTTATCTCTTTCTTTCTTTCTTTCTTTCCTCACTGGGGGCCTTATTATTCCTCACTGGGTGCCTTTAGATTTTGATGTAAGTTAAACAGTTCATCGCTATCTATCTATCTATCTATCTATCTATCTATCTATCTGTCTCTCCCTTGTCTATCTATCTATCCCAATTTCTTTCTTTCAGTTAACACAATCTGTACCTATCAATCCTTCTTTCTTTCTTTCTTCCTTCTTTTCTTCCTTCCTTCCTTTCTTTCTTTGTATTAGTAAGTAAGTAGTAAATAAGGCGGAGTGGCCAATCTTGGGTATCAATCGGACAGCAAGGGAGTCTATCCCCTTTTCACTAGCGCTAGACCAGGCAGATTGTTTTGCGTCCACACATACCATCACCTCCACACTTTACCACACAGATCCAAGCTGTACTACTCATGTGCCGAGTTGGTGAGGGTCAGTATCGAACCCGGAATCTTGTGGTTCCAAGGAGAATAGGCGTGCAGAAATATTTCCCGGGTTGTTTATGATTTAAAAAGATTTTCTGTTTTAACCCGGGCTTCAGTTAAATAAAAATTCATAAATAGAATAAATAAAAAAAAAAAAAAAGGCTTTGTTTTTTTTTTAATGGCATATCAACTTCAGTGGATCATTTAATGCCGATAAAGTTTTGAAATAAATCAATTCTTAATGGATAATACAATTTTTTAAATATTTTTCTATTTAACCCATAGATGGGATCCTAACAGATACTGCCACTCCGGGTCAGAATGGACCAGGGAGCAATGGTGATGAAGGGGTGCTCCGCATTCCCCAAACCTCCAAAACTGGAACCTCACCATCAGATAGAGTTTAACGTCATTCCCAGGACATGTAAACCCTCAGTCACCGCCTTCTAGCACCCAAATGATAAAAAGGCGTTGGGGCTTGCCATAAGGGCAATAGGGTTGGGAAAATCATATAGGTGCTAGGGCTTGACGTGACCAGCCGATTGATCAGAGCGCCCGTCTAACCCAAGATACGGCCAAAGTGGAGTATTGCAAGTAATGAACTGCTCATCCACCTGGGTTCTATCCTTAATCATCACGGGTCGCCACCCACGGCCAACAGATGGCCCCATTGGGGGAGTCTTACCCCTCGAAAGAGGTGCAGTCGGTGCATTCTAACTCCCCAGCCGACAGGGCGGATAAAAAAAGGCGCTGAGAAATGTTCGCACACCCTTAATAAATAATTTTGTAATTCAATTATCTTTATCTAAATACCTACTCTTATCTTTATTGTTTATTTTTCTTATTTCCGCCCAGTTGCGGGGCTTAGATTATTCTGACTGTAACCCTGCAGAAAAGTAAATGGTGTCCTATGTGTGATACTAAATTGCAGTTCTTTTTAAATTTTAATCCTTTGTTGAAGTAGAAAGATGTAGTATCAGTTTTAATCTTTGTCTCTTGATCTTTCCTCAAAGCTGTTGATCTCAGCGTATTCTAAACCCCGCCGACAGCGCGTATTGAATCTTATTAAATTCTTAGAAATGCATAGGATAGGCAAGAATGTTAAAGAGATCAGAAAATCTTGTCAACCAGCGAGAAAAATTCGGGAATTGTTGGGATTTTAAAGTTGAGTTATTAATACTTAACGTTTTCTGAGCTTTCATTGTAATTTCTTAAAAAAAAAAAAAAAAAAAAAAGAAAAGATTTCATCTGAGCCGGTCTAATCTCCGATCTTCTTCATATGAATGGTACACATTTATCTGGAAAAAATCTGGTGCTGAATCTTGTTCGAACCGGATTTTCACCTCAAAATGGGCTGAAGAATAGAGTGAATGAAAAATTAAAAAAAAAAACCCCCTAACCCCTTCAAAAAAAAAAAAAAAAAAAGAAAGAAAAAAAAGAAAAAAAAAAAAAAAAAAACCAAAGAAAGAAGGAAAACAATAAATAACGGGAGCAATCGTTGAAAATAAGTTTCCTTTGTATACATAGCCCTACATTCTTCTTCTTCTTCTTCTTCTTCTTCTTCTTCTTCTTCTTCTTCTTCTTCTTCTTCTTCTTCTTCTTCTTTATTATTATTATTATTATTATTATTATTATTATTTCCTCCTTCATATCATACTTCTTTATTCTTCTCTTCTTCTTTTTCTTCTTCTTCTTCTTCTTCTTCTTCTTCTTCTTCTCTTCTTCATCATCATCATCATCATCTTCTTCTTCTTCTTTCTTCTTCTTCTTCTTCTTCTTCTTCTTAAGAAGAAGAAGAAGAAGAAGAAGAAGAAGAAGAAGAAGAAGAAGAAGAAGAAGAAGAAGAACTTAGTTATCAAAGTATTAGCACTGGGTATTTAATCTGTTACCTTGTTAGTGTCTTACTAGAGCAACCCGAATAAAGGCCGGTGAATAGAGCGTATGAAAAGGAAAAAACAAAACAACAACACCAAAAAAACTAACAACAACACCAAAAAACCCCCCACAAAAACAAGAGGAAAACAAACAAGAAAAATAACTGGAACAGTTGTTGAGGAATTTGTCTCCTTTGTACACACAGCCAAGTATACACTCATCCTAAAAATAGGATATATAAACAAAACTTCTTCTTCTTCTTCTTCTTCTTCTTCTTCTTCTTCTTCTTGAAAATATCACCAGCCCAGGCCCACACTCGTGCCCACCCTACATAGAGATTCATTATGTAAGTATCATAAGATCCTATTTTGAAGAAAAATACAAAGCAATATATTATACGAAAAAAAAAGAAAAAAAAAAAAGAAAAGAGAAAAAAAGAAGAAACCATTTCTGACGCACTTTCTGATGTTACCGGTGATAGCGTCCTGTTGGAGTAGGGTTAGAGTTTGATTCTCGTCCAGTTGGACACACCTATCGCAATAATCTTAGTTGCTGCGCGAAGAAGACGCCAGCAACCGGTGTAATATCTCTTCCTTATCCACTCGTAAAAGTTCCGCCAAGTACATGCATTTTTTCCATATAAAAATATTGACTTATGGCTTTGTTCTTTATTTTTTTGTTTTATCATTACTGTCATTTAGAGATGAACATTTAGATTTTTAGGCAAATGCCACCAGAAACAAATTTCCTGTCCGTCGTTTACTCAATCAGTTTTGTCAATCTCAGTCTCTTCTCATTGGTTTCACTTAATGGAGATAGTTTCATGGCAAAGATTTGAACTGATCACTATGAGAGAAGATATTCTTTCTCATATTCTGAAGAATTTCTTATATTTCTAAAGAACATTTCTAAAGAATATAGGTAATTTTCACCTATAAAGAAATAAGAGACACTAACGGCACTACTCCAAGGTTTGAAGTATGGAGTTAACCACGAGTGTGGCAGATAGGTTGAGAGTTAAAGAAATAATCAAACGACAAGAAATATGAATAAAAGACTGTATTACAGAACAATAACGTTGCAAACTTTAGTTCGTTTGCTCAAATGATAATTTGTAATAAACTTATATGAGTGTATCCTGAGATATGGGGTATTAACGGAGACCTTGCTACGGCCCTCTGTTCCGTTCGGATATGATGGACTTCTGTTTTGCGCCCGACTCCGATTCTGGTGGTTGAGGAAGAGGAGCGACCCTATTTTAGGTCTGTCCCCAGTGCTAGCTGGATCAGAAGAGAACACGAGTCTGCTTATTCGGCTGTGCCGCCAAAGTATGCTGGCTCGTGATTGGTTGGTTTGAAACAGGCTCGCAGACAAAGGACGATAACCCCCATACCCCAGAATTCTCAATACACTTTTAGTTGTCAAAATTCCTAGCATAAACTTGTGCGTGCGCATTATCTGAAATTAAATTAATTGTTATTAAGAACACATTTTATGATATTTTTGTGTTAAAGCATGCAGTTGTATTGTTTTCGAAAAAGTTTTCTAATATTTGTGTATTTCGCACGAAGACTTTAAAAATGTCTACCGGCTTGTTTCAAAGTGAAAGTCAGTTGGCTAAATTCCTAGCATAAAATTATTTGAATTGAACTTAATTGTCATTAAGAACATATTCTATGATATTTTTGTGTTAAAGCATGCAGTTGTATAGTTTTCGAAAAAGTTTTCAAAGATTTGAGTATTTCGCACGAAGACTTTCAAAATGGCTACTGGCTTGTTTCAAAGTGAAAGTCAAGGGAGGTTACTTTAATTGCCATATATATTTGCTTGTCGTGATTATTTCAATTGTATATATCAAATTCCCTCTATGTATAAAATTCCTACATTTCTGTGCTCAGCATGGGTATGAGTACGTGGATGCGTGTCGTCATGCCGGGAAGACATGACTCCGAGAGGTAACCGTGTCCTCTATTATGTTGTGTGTGCAGTTACACGACACATCAGGTTATAGTAGTGGCGCATTTATCATTAACAAGTTGATTTGGCGAGTTTCATGTGTGGCGTTGCCGGTGGCCCAGAGGTAGAGTCTCTGGCTCTGGGTTCTCTTGTTCGATCTCTGTCGGGGCGAGATCGTAAGTATGCACTGCTGATGAGAACTAATTAGGTCGAAACAGCTGTACAGTGTTCCACACGTCGCACGCAGTATTCGGCGAGTTTGCTTGTCATGTAGCTCATTCGGTAGAGCGTTCGGCTAGAAATCACAAGTTTCCTAGTTCGATACCGGCCCTCGCCAACACAGCATATGAGTTGCACAGGGATCTGTGTGGTAAAGTGAGGAGCTGATGGTAGGTGTGGCGCTCCATCTCAGACGCTAAAATAATCTCCTTGGTCTAGCGTTAGTGAAAAGGGGATAGACTCCCTCGCTGTCTGGCTGATACCGACATTAGGCCGCACCGACGACTTTACTTTTACTTATATATATATAGTCATCGGGAGGCCTAAAGTCGGTATCAGCCAGACAGCGATGGAGTCCATCCCCTTTTCACTAGCGCTAGAACAAGGAGATTGTTTTTTTTATGTCTGAGGCAGAGCGCCACACCTACCTTCAGCTCCTTACTTTACCGCACAGATCCCTGTTTCATGAATACTATGCAATCTTCAAACGCCGTGTGCATTAGGACCTAAGCATGTTTATGCTTAAAAAATATAAGTCTCACTGTACCTGTTGTTGTTTAAATGGACACCCATCTAAGTATTGAACAGGCTCATCGCTGCTTAACTTCACTAGCGGAACTATGGATATCTAAGGAGACTTAATGTCACTTAGACTTCCATGAAAACCACCACCAATAATAATAATAATAATAATAATAATAATAAATAATATTTTCCGTCCCGGCCAACCACCGAGTGAAATGAAG